>CM060905.1:629459181-629889181 GCA_030737815.1 Allium fistulosum | reverse complement strand
AATACTTGATTTTTATAAACTATAGCATAGGTTTTAGAAAAGACTGTAACTTTTTTTCTTAAAATCTTAGTCTAGCCCAAATCAAATCGGCAGTAATAGGGATGAAGCAAAAACCTCAATTATTAATTTAATCATTGGTAATGATTGATTCTCACCATTTATTTCAAAAAAATTTGAAATAAATGGTGAGAATCAATTCCAGAATGGAATTAAGAACTAAGATCGGAAATCTTGATATACAAAGATTCCTAAGAGGCACCCCATTTTTACTACTAGAATAAAAGATTATATAAAAGACTAGCATATTAAAATCTCTTAAACAATTTTAAATTTTATGTAGCGTCTCATGATTCTGTTGGGTATTAAATTAGATTGGATACAATGATGGGAAATAAATTTAGGGCTTGTAGAAAGGCACGAAGATACTTTGTATTTAAACTCACGAAAGGCTATGAGTGCTCAGACATAGAATCAGAATAGTTGGTCGACTTTTATAATATAGAGTAAAGGTAAAAATTGAAAAAAAAAAAGAATATATGTATGTAGTAATAGTGGCAGTGGGTTCTACCGATTCTTTCATAGAAAGACAGTAAGCTTAGATCAAATAGAAAATAGAGGTATCTGATATATAATTGTGTATAGAAAAGGCGCGTGTATCATCTTGTACTTAATACTTCCTGATTCTACCGGAAATCTTAAAATATTGAAACTTGTTGCAAATGTATTCATTGAATTGATTTGGTTCATCAATAGTCTTAAGTCAGAATCCTATTTTGACTCTGTGCCATTGATTCCACTATGATTATTAAATAATAATCGAATAATTCTTTCATAGAAAAAATCGTTTTATATATTCCTTTCCTAGTTCTTTTATGGCGCAAGGTTGAAACCAAGAAATTTTTATTACTTTCCTGATGTTTCCGAACATTTTCAATAAAACCCTCTCGTAGGAGTATTTTAACAATGTTTTCGGTGATATTTGTGGATACTATTCGAACCGTTCCATTTTTACTCATGTTAGCATTTCTTATAGAAGTTATTATATCAGCAATAGTGTCTCTGCCCATGACGAATTATAATTATTGGTGCTTCTTAATTTTGATATAATCAACATGTTTTTTTATTTGAATACTTCAAAGTATTCATTATTTAATTAAATTTGAAATTTATTATTAAATTAATTATTAAATTTAGTAAAAGTATATGCGTGAGACACAATCTATTAATTGGGTTTATTTCAGATATCCTACTAAAACAATATCCTAATTTGATCTATGACTATGAGTCTTTGATCTATGACTATGAGTCTTTATAATACCTCGGGAGCTAATGAAACTATTTTAGTAAAATTCAATTGTCTCAATTCCCGAGCAATCGCGCCAAAAACTCGAGTTCCTTTTGGATTTCCTTCTTGATCAATGACAACCGCTGCATTGTCATCATATCGTATTATCATACCGTTGTCACGTTTGAGTTCTTTACATGTACGTACAATTACAGCTCTTATTACTTCTGATCTTTCTAGAGGCATATTGGGCACTGCTTCTTTAATTACAGCAACAATAACGTCACCAATATGAGCATATCTATGATTACCAGCTCCTATGATTCGAATACACATTAATTCTCGAGCTCCACTGTTATCTGCTACATTCAAAAGGGTCTGAGGTTGAATCATATCATTTTTATTTGAATTTTTTATTTCAATGCAAAGAATGAGGAAAAAGAAGAAATAGTATTTGTCTAGAAATAAAGAAACTCGTGGTTGTTTTTTCATCCCTTTTTTATATTTAGTTCTACACCCCTATCCTGAAATAACAAATTGAGTTTTTATAGGCATTTTGCACGCAGCTATTGAAATTGCTGCTCTGGCTACAGTTTCTGAGACTCCGCCCATTTCGTAAAGTATTCGACCGGGTTTAACAACAGATACCCAATATTCGGGAGATCCCTTTCCCGACCCCATACGTGTTTCTGTGGGCCTTACTGTAATAGGTTTATCGGGAAAAACACGTACCCATATTTTTCCACCACGACGTGCATATCGTGTCATTGCTCTTCGTCCTGCTTCTATTTGTCTAGCGGTAATCCAAGCGGGTTCAAGTGCCTGAAGAGCATATCTGCCGAAGCAAATATGATTACCCCGGCAAGATATTCCTTTCATTCTTCCTCTATGTTGCTTACGAAATCTGGTTCTTTTGGGGTTATAGTTGATGGTTTTTTCCCACCTCTACTACAGAACCGGACATGAGAGTTTCTTCTCATCCAGCTCCTCACGAATGAAAGTATTCGATAATATTACAGATGCACATGTATTTAATAACTAATACATTAAACTAAGTAATGGGATTTATTGATATTATATTTCATTTATTAGATAAGAAGCTGTATATACGGTTAAATTTTTCTATTTCTAGATATAGATAATGTTTCTTTTTTATACCGGATCCTTATTTTTTTTTTTTACTTTTATTTTTATTTTAATAAATTATTGAATCAAGACAATATTGGAATCCAATAAATAAGAAATAAGGGTTTCGCGGGCGAATATTGACTCTTTCCTTTTCCTGCTTTATTCGTAGGATCAATCCACAACCTCTCCGAGTAAAAAAAAAATTGTTCTTGGTTCATTCCGCCATCCCACCTGCTCAATCATTTGGATTCTTTTAAATAGAATCCTATATAGTCACAAGTTTCATCGTTCCTATAGCTTCTCCATTAATGATTAGGCCTGAACTCTGCAATGGAGCTCTCAACAAAATCTGTTTCCGAGTCAATCTCCTCAGTTTCTATTAACCGGAAGCTCTTTATTATTTATATATCATTTATTATTTATATATCAATTAATACAATATTAAACAATATTAAAACAATATGAAATTAATGCTTTATTACACTGCCTTTTATTTATATGAGGTAATTCATAGACCATACATATTGGAATTATATATCATTGATATTTTTATTCTCTCTTTCTATCACCTTTCCATTTATCCGCATCCCTTTATTTTTATTTCAAACCCACAATCATCTTTTTTTGTTATGGAACAATTCCAGTTGTTACAACTATATGATTGATCCAGTCATATAGTGACTGTTTTTGGGATCTCGACAATATGAAGCAATAAGTTAGTTATTAGTTTTTAATTTTTTTTTATATATTTTATATAGTAGTTGTAGTTATTGAATTAATATTAGGGATCAGTCTTTTTTTGATCCTACTAAAAACTATAAAGAAAAAACTAACGAGTCACACACTAAGCATAGCAATTATAACGCCAACCCTTCTTCCTCCAACAACGGGGCTAATGCCGACTCTGATCTTTCCTTTGCTTCTCTTGAGCCGAATGTGGGATTGATCCTTTCTATGGGTGTGACTAATTCGGCCATTTCACAAAGAAAGACGGACTCTCCTGCTTGAACTGATAGCTATTTCGAATCAAGCTTGAGAAATTCAAGGCTTTTGTCTTGTTCACTCAGAGTTCTTTCTGAAACAGAATATAATTCCCCGTACTAACCTAACCCACCAAGACCGGAGAAGCAACTGGATCGATTCCTAACAAAAGAAAGGAAACTGGGGAAGCAAAAGGCAAAGCAGAACCGCCGTCAGTTCCTTCGCTCCCAACTTAAAGAATAGAAAGAAAGTCAACCAATGCCTTAGCCCTGCCTTAAAGCTTAAAGAGAGAAGCCCGGTAAAGCCTAATCCAAGAATACTGAATCCTGGACGGGAGAAGCAGCTAACAAGAGGCTAGCAGCCCTTATCAATAGCAGTGGAGTCGCGAAAAGACCCCATTTCAAGCGCTGATTCAATAGCAGTCTTCCAATTAGACTGAATAAATGTGTGGTTAAGCCGGGTCAGAAGTTGTTCCATCTCCGGGAATCAGATCAGGCAGAGCCTCTACGCTTTCTTCCTTTGCTACAGCTACCGGGTATTCATTAAAAAAGAATGCATTTACCTGGGAGGAGAACTTGAATCTAGCTAGGGCGCCCTGCCCCCGCTATCTTTCTCTTTCTGTACTCGGAAAAAAAGAAAAGGAAAAGCTACTGGGAACAGCATTACGCCCGAATTAATGGGGAGGAGTTAGGAACAGGAACAAGGAGAAGCGAGAACCACTTAAATGGAGGGCGACTACTTGTACTTCTAGGCGTTGGCGACCTATAGTCTTGTCTTGTTACGCAAGACGGCTTCACTCGATTCAGTATTTCAATAGAATATATTTAATATTATTTAAAGGTTATTTATTTATATTCAATATTGTGAAAAGTATTTTATTTAAATAATTAATATTGTTCGAAGAGAATTAATAATCACTATTTATTAATGATGTTTTGGAATTAATAATAGGGTAAGTTTGGCTCACATCCCTAACAAGTTTTAAAATAGAGAAAACATCCTTCACAACCAACATTTACGTTTCCGCTCCCTATTTTTAAATTCACGCACGCAAAAAGACCCAAATACCCTTTATGTTTTTAACTTTTCAAACGTGTATAACTTTATTTACAAAAACCGGATCAACATAACGTTTTCACCAAAAAATCGCAAATTTTATGATCTTTAAAATGAGATCCATTGTTGATACCAAAAATTTATATTTGTATTAAAGGTGATTCCTATCGTTTTCAAAATATATGATGAGCAACCTTTTTCACACATGGTTGGGCATTGTGTGTGTCTACATTAAAATATATACTGGAAATGTAAAGAACCTGTTGACAGAAGTCAAGAGCATAGTGGAAGAAGAGCATAGTGCGTTCATGCTTTCATGCTCAACTTTGAATCTTTTAAGGAATACACACACGGAGTAAGCATTACGATTAGTTCGTACCCGTACATATGGAATTATGCTTACTTCAAATCAAAAAAATTAGATTAATCTACAGGTACGAACTTACACAGTACTTCAGTAAAAATCTTTTATTGCAAACAGATAAATCATTAAGCAAGGATAATTTTATCGTTCAATATAAACCAAATAATCACAGATAGAAAAAATGGAGCACAATATAAACGAGGGTATTTATGGAAAAGAATTAAGCTGAAACAAAAATAGGGACCGGATTTATAAAGTTTCGAACGGAAGGAGTTTTTGTGTATTACGTTTGGTTTTAGGGATGCGACCCTAATTTTCACTTAATAATAATTATTTATTAATAATGTTTTGGAAGTAAATTATTATTTATTATAATAATGTTTAAAGATTAATCATTATTGTTCTATTAATAATGTTTGAAATTATTAATTATTATATTTTATTGTTTTAAAGTTATTATTTATTATATTAATAAAGCATTTTGGATTAAAATATTCATTTTATTAATGACGTTCTAAAGGAAAATTGATTATGTTACTAGTGTTGTTGAAAAACTAATTTATTATTTATTTATGATGTTTAAAGTTAATCAATTTATCTGATTGATTGTATTTATACATAATAAATTAATTTATAAAAGGAATCTAATTTAATAAAAAGTGTACAAATGAAAATGGGGTTTTGGATTTATAAAGGATTTTAAAAAGGCTTTATAAAGGATTTTTATAAAGGCTTTTTGTAATAGAGTTCTATAAAGGAAAAGAGTTTTATAAATTGTTTTAGAGATTTATAAAAGAGTTTTATAAATGATTTTGGATATTTATAAAAGAAGTTTTATAAATGATTTTGGATATTTATAAAAGAGTTTTATAAATAAACTTCGAGATTTATTAAGTGTTTTATAAATGGAATTTGGAATTTTAGTAAAGGAGATGTTCATAAATGAAACAGATTTGTTAAGAATGATTTTTTGAAAAATTTTATAAAAGGAATTGAGATTTGGATTTCCCCAAATTGACATTCTTAATTTTAGTGGTATGGACTTTTGTTCCATGCTTAACACCGAAGAAATAGTGTTTGGGTTTATCCTTATCTCCATTTATTTTTAAACAATATTTGTTTTAATCCTTTTAATATAATTTTGAAATAAGAAATCTTTCATAACGTTTTGTGAATATACTTATACCGTTGAGATTAGAATATGAATACAATTTCTAAGTAGTGAAAGTGTAGTGTTTTTGTGAATATACTTATACTGTTGAGACAAGTATATGGATATTTTTTCAAGTATTGAAAGAAGTATAAAGGGTTTGTGAATATATCTTTGTAAAAGTAATTTGATACAAGTATTTACAAAGTGATTTTATTAGTGAAAGGACTAATTAAAGAGGTTAGTGGCTGCTTATGTGCTCAACCAATGGTTTTCCTATGGAAATAAACCTCTGATTTGATTGTTGTTTGTATTTGATAGTTAAATAACTAACTATCAAACTTGGCTAATTTTAAACTATCGTAGTCGGCTCAAGGAGACCGGGATCAGATATATTATCCGAAAACCACTTCGACCGGCATAAGCGTTTGAATGGATGACATCTTAAAGACGATGTTTTCGAAGACGGAGTTCTTTAAAGTGCAAGGGCTACTTGCTACTAATTCTGAGGGTGATTACAAAATGGATGTAGTAGAAGTTGTGCCTTCGGTTTCATTCAGACCCAGAACAAACATGTATAGATGAATACTAGCATTGCATTTCTGCCTAGAGGGTAGAGTTAGCATTCCAAGTGGGAATTGCTAGGAGGAATAAAGTAATCGTTACCTCACAAGCCTCACACCCGGTAAATGACTAAAGCATGGACGTGCCGCAGGGCTATGTGGGTCGTTCCCATTAAGGTATGATCATCGCCAAATCTAGAGCGATATCTATGATTTTATGTATGCTTCAAGCCAGGTATGGTTATTTGGTTGCAACTAAGGGGTGATTATATTCAGCGCTATCCAGTAAGGGGTAGGGCCGGTCCTGAGTAGCTGAGGTGCAACGTGTTGTAGCCTTCAGTACATTTTATCTAGAGCTATACCGATTCGGTGGGTAGACCCTTACCCTTTCATAGTTGGAATCCATTTTCCAATACGAGCCTTCAGAATTGATTATATATCTATTATGCTGTAATTTAATTAATGCAACAATTTTGGCTATGATTCAATATTTATTTTAACCCTAAACATTATTATAATATCAGAGGATTTCTTATAGAAATGTACTGGTTATTAGTAAGGTAAAAACCAATCTGTGTTTATGTGCAGCGTGGTCTTATGAGATACCTTTATTTTTAAAAGTGTTTTATAAATATAGAAATCAATATTATTTGACTGAGTTTTCTCATGCTGGTTTACCAGACTGATCCGGGCATTATTTTCTTATAATGCTCGGGTCAGCCCAAGTATGTTACAGATTTATTTCTAGATGCTTTGGAGCTTCAGAAGATGAGATGGATGCCACGAGACATATTCATGTATCTGTAATGACCCACCTTTTTGAACCCTAGGAATGACACTTAACACATCCTCGGTGTTCGTGTGTCATTGCCTAAGCATCGGAAATATGAATCATCGTGGGGTAAAATAAAGAATAGAACAAGGCAGAATACAAAAACCTCACAACAGAATGGTTACATATAATACAAAATGATATAGTACAAAAGGTTACTCCTTACATGGAGCTATCTGAGTTAAATAAAAGTACTACATCTAACAGATTTGCAGCTATATATTCTGACTCATCATTTTTGGATACAAAATACATCTTCATAATCATACAACGAAAAGAAATAACTAGATAACTAAGGAGTCGCCTACTTGATCATCGTCTTCAAAGAGCTCCAAAGAAAAACCTGCTACCTCGGACTACTCAAATATAATTAAGTACCCGAGAGTTTAGGTAAAATAAACAACACGGGTCAGACACTATGTCCAGTATGAGTAAAACTCTGAAACAAAAGGGAATGTATTTAACAATAATATATGTGACCATGCCACTAACGCGGAACGGGTTTTCTATCACATAAACAACAACCAGACGTAAGAATGGAAAAAAATAAATAGGAAACAAATCCAAACATAGATGATGGGAAAAAATAGTATAAGGATCCAGACTTGAAAGAATGGAACTAGTCTAAACAAAATCCAAACTGGACAGAATAGATAAAACAAGATAACAGTCCAAACTTGATAGAACGGACAAAACCTATAATTAAACATCGTGAAGAGTGGTTGACTCTTCCCGTTGAAATTACAGAAAAACAATTCGAAGGTTTAAATCTAATAAGGAAATGAAAATTTTCCAACAAATGACTAGGAAGGTGCACCACCCTTGAAGTATACCTCTAGTAATATACATCCGAGAAGCTCATATACTCCGTGACACTTCTCAGACAATACCAAGCCGGACCCCACCAAACCTTACCGAGTATTCGAATATTTCACATCTAAATACACTACTGAATCTGAATCCAGATGAGGTGTGAAAGTACCTTAATGGGAGCAACCCCGCATAGCTTGACTTCCTCCCGCGCTTTGGATTTAGCCATTTTCGATATAGGATAACAAAGCTCAACGCAGCCACAGATTGTCTTAGAATGACGATAATAAAGAAGCCGAAGTAACCGATATCTGAGAAACAAACTATCGAGGATATAAGATGATTGTATATGGAAATTAAGTCTTGTATACTTACCACCACTCATCGAATTCAAACTTGTACTATTTCTTGGATAACAATAACATCGGAGAAGTCAAGGTAATGTTACCTCAAAGTCATGTCTCACGATTATTCTTAACTTTCGAAATAGCATCAAGTATACTTCTTCGATGATTAGGGCTAATTATACAAATAAATCGTTTCCATATAAGTGAACAGCTTTACGGAAATTAATTCATTTCCATAAACGAATACAACCTTTTCTTTTAAAAACCTGAATTCATGTTTGGCTTCACATTACAAGTATTAACTTTGAAACACTTTATTAAAAGTGTTTACTAACTCTAAAACAACATTATAAATAGGATTTAATAACTCAAACACATCCTTACGATATTGGTTAATTAACTTTAAAAGTTCATTAATTCAGTTTATGAATTTACTTCAGTAGCCTTTAATCCAAAAGAAGTTAATCACTTTTAAACACCATTAATTTAAATTAAAAATTATTTATAATTAATAAAAAAAAAAAAATAATTTATTATCATTAATTAAAGTGAATAACAAAGTCAAACCATCCTTGTTGCTTTGATAAATTCACTTTGAAACTTCATTAATTAAGTTGATAAATTAACTTCAAATGCCTTTAATTGAAAATGGTAAATCACCTTTAAAACATCACTAATTCAAATGATCAATAAATCTAAATATAAATAATTAAATTAATAAATAAATAATTAAATCTCATTATTTAAAAATGATTTATTAATTATAAACATCATTAAAGGAGGGATTAATTAAAGTTAAAACAAGGTTATTAACTTTAAAAATCATTTATTTCAAAGATTTATTAACTTAAAAAATCATTAGAAAATAGATTAATTAAATTTAATCCATCATTATTGAGCGATTAATTATCCTTAAACATCATTACATAAAATGATTAATTAAATTAAACCTTCATTAACCAAGTAATTAGTTAAATTTAAAACACATCATCAACTAAGTAATTAGTTAACTTTAATCCTTATTAATTAGATGATTAATTAAATTAAATAATAATTATTAAAATGGTTAATTGTGTTTGCAAAAATCATTAGTCAAAATTTTGCTTAACTTGTAAAACAATTCCAAGCATGAAGATGAAACCAAACGGTTTCTAAAAAAGGTGATTTTCCGAAAGTGCCGATATAGCGACTATCGCTATACGGGTGGTTCGAAAAACAAGTTCAAGGCATTAACATTACCACCAAAAATCACATTGGAATGGTATGAACATATATACATGGTGATTTACAATAATACAACATATATCAAATATTTACTAACAATATAATTAACTTTAGCCATTAACTTTTCATATCGCTTACTACATGCAAACTAACTTACAAATGCAACAACTTTTTGCAACATGAAACAAACCTACTATCAAACCATCACTACACATATAAAAAAAGCATTCATAGGTCAATAATATAAGCATTAAAATAGTTTAAAAACTTTGGTTATAAGGGTGGAGTTTTAGTCACCTAAGCACTTACTAACTTTACCGAATTACGATGAATCACTACAACATCTTGCACTAACTTCAACGACACCTCCCTTCACTTGAACTTGGACATTTTGGTCTTTAAATGGGATGTTTGGGTTTAGTCATGGGCTGTTATGGGCTTGGCCAACTTGAGTTTGGGGTTTATAGGCTTTGTTTTGAAGAGTATTGGCATTAGAAGTGTAGTGGAGTGGTTTAAGCTAGTTTTTAAAGTGTTTTGAACTAGTTTTCCATTTAGGAAATTAACTAGGAAGCCATGGAAGCTGTCTCTAAAACTCTTAGAAATTTTAGAAGTGGAAATGAAGAAGTTAGAATGTAAAATAGGAAACATGAAGAGGTTGGAGTATATATAGGCATAGAAAGTGCAAAATTACCAAAATACCCCAAAGGGCATAACCTCCACTCAAAATGCGCCACATGTCTCCCCCTCCCTTACCTTGCACACATTGGTCACCCCCTCCCATACCCCTAAAACATGATAGCTCTATGATGTGTGTACTTGGGTATGGTTTTAAGGTATGACATGAGATATGATAAGATATATATGTGTGTGTGTGTCTACATATACCCACATTCTTATAAAATAATGCATAAATGGTCACATCAAGTATTAATTTAAACTAAGCATGATTATTTAGCACTAGCACATTAATTATCTTATCATGGCATGTGCATATATGTGTGCACATGTACACAAATGTGCACAACATTTTCCGATGACTTTTCGATGTCGAAAAGACGTATTTTCGAAGAACGATTGCCGACCACATTTTCTGTTTTTATTTAAACTAACAATTTAATAAACATATTTTGAAAATGATTTTGACATTTTCAATTAACATTTAAAAGATGTTTATTTTGTTATTAAAATCCATTATTTAAATATTTAAAAATGATTAAATATTCAAATATAAACTGATTACGGGCCGTTACACTCTTCCCCCTTAAAAAATTTCGTACTCAAAATTATTACAGAGTGGAAGAAGTAATGACCAACCTACAATTTACTTACTTGGTTTTCAGTAAATCTGATTAGTTATATTTTCCTTAGTTATATTATTTCTATCATAAACACATGCAATATAAACATTATAACCACCATATGCAATCAGGTAACATGATGCAACCAAATGCAATGTAACAAACATATGCAACAAAATACAGAGAGTATTCTGTAATAAATGTTATGCATCCAATAATTTCAAAATACTTTCTAAATTTAGAATTAAATGCCTGGGTTTTATATTCAAAAATTTATTTTCGAATTTCTCAAAAGAGAAGTAAATTAAAAACCAAAATAAAAATGTCAAGGAGGGGATCCTCCTAACAAATCATGTTAAACTCTTGAATCAAAACAATATCGAGCTTCCAATGGTATTTATATTCCTCCTAAATCAACAACTAGAGCAAACAATCTATTTATTTCTCAAATTTTCCCAAAAATCACTTTTCAAAACCACTGGGATTTAGGTACTAATAGTAACAATTCAGAAACCTTGGTTTATAAATTATAACTCTAGAAACTATGGTATATAAGATCACCCAATCAATCAATTCAATCAAACAAATCATAATCCGTAAAGGAAAAATATAACAATTAACATTACTTAAAATTTCAAATGACTAACAAACAAATCTTAACTTAGGTTTAAAACTATCTTATTGCCTAAGAATAAAAATAATTTCCTATGCGTACCATTTTGCTCAACAGCCTTGGATTATTGCTTAGAGGATTACCTATGTTCCTTCAGACAAAATTGAAAGTCACTTTCTAAAATTATTGGTTTCTTAATTATACCAATATTTCTAAATCACTTTAATTTGCATTTAGAATTTTATTCAATACCAAAATTTTTTATGAATTGCTTCATAAATTTTCCCCTAAGTATAAATTTTTTTTATAAAGTATTTTCTTTATAGGACATCAAATAATAACTTATTCCACTTTATTTACTTATATAATACTCTTTTATATCCTAAGGGTACATACAAATACAAATTTTATTTTACTTTTCATAGTTTAGGTGAAGATCTATTCAAAATTTGGGTCTTTTAAAACTTAGTCAACCTCTCGACCTCTTTAACTTAGAGTGTTAAATTGGACGATGTTTATGGGTTTACCCAAAACAACAAATAGTTTATACTACTTACATATTTTAAACAAAAGCTATGGTTTTAATAAAAAAATGTCTATTAAAACCTTCCTACCTTTTTACATTAAGGTGTTATAATGAATGATGTTTATGGACTGGCCCAACAACATTAATTAGTTTATATTGCTTAGATGTTTAAAAAAACCTATGGTTTTGATAAAACAATGTTATCAAAACCTTCCTATCCAATCTAGCCCATTTAAATCAGTGTTAAATTATCCCATATATTATTTAGTGAATATTAGACTCAGGTCCCTAGTAAGTTTCAAAATACACAAAAACTCCAGTAAAAAAAGTGTGTAAATTAGGTCCCTAGAATTAAGTTACTAAGTAATTGCATATAGTTATGCAATTTTTTTGGTGAATAATTGTGGAATTTTCCGCAACTTTTTGAAAAAATTGCGTAAATTTTTGCAATTTTTTGGGTGAATAATTGCGGAATATTCCGTAATTTTTTGATATAATTGCATAAATGTCTGTAATTATTCACTGAATATTTGCATACGTGTATGTCATTATTCAGTAACTTAATTCTAGGGACCTAATTTACAAACTTTATTTTACTGGGGTTTTTGTGTATTTTGAAACTTATTAGGGACCTGTGCCAAACTGTCCATATTATTTATGGGTGAAATTCATTTATCAAAACAATCTCTTATCAAAAATACTTTTTTATTTCAAATCAATTCCCTTTAAAGGAACATAAAAATTATATACCTAGTTTTTTTTAATTTTAAAATTCATCTTTGAAAACATCTCCATATTTTTCTTTATAAGATAACTTCAAACAATTTATTTACAAATACTCACTTTGAGTTCGTTCAATTTGAACTCACTTTGAGTTCGTTCAGATTTGAACTCATTTCAATCGCACAATAATAAAGTGAATAATTTACTAAGTACTCCACAACGTTCACCCAAACTAACATTCGTTCGCCACTTAGAAGATTATTCTGATTACCACAAAACTAATTGAAAGGTTCCCCCCTTCCCGAATTATCCTAAAGAAAATGCATTCCATTTAAAATTTCTTTTCCAAAATATTTATACTTAGAAATATTTCCAATAATACCACCATTACATTTCTGAAAATCTTATGAAATTATCTCAAACAATTCCTGGATCTAAATTTTTCAAAAACGCTTTAAAATGTTCTTTTAAAAGACAAATTTATAATACTAAGTGTACTAAAACAAGGGTAAAAGACAAATGTCGTTTTTAACCGTAAACCCAAAACACTTTACACTAAGCTTTAATTTTAAACAATTACTTTTAAAGGATTTTCTCATTTATAAACATCATTTATAAATTTAAAACAATATTAATCATCTCGGGGTATGATTTATATAATTCTTTTGAAAACTTTATAACCATATAATTTTTCTCAAAGAAAATAAATCAAATTTAAAATCTTTTATTAGATTGAAAATAACAATGATTATCTCGAAAAATACTTAATCATGTTTATAATCTCTTTTATAAATCTAAAACAAAATTAATTATTTGGAAAAAAATTAATCAAACTTATAAAATGATTAATTATATTTCAAATATCATTAGTTAAATGATTTAGTTAAATTCAAACATCATTAATTAAGATGATTAACGAAATTTCAAAACACTATTATTTAAAACAATTAATTAGATTTAACCAATCATTAATTAAAATGATTAATTAAAGTTCAATATCAATAATTAAATTGATCTAATTAAATTCAAATCTCATTAATCAAATAGATTAATTAATTTCAAACATCATTAATTAAAATGGTCATTAATTTCAAATATCATTATTTAAATGATTAATTAAACATAAAACATCATTAGTTAAAAATGATTAATTAAATATAAAACAACATTAGTTAAAATGATTAATTAATTTAAACTATCATTAACCAACATGATTAACGAATTTTAAACATCCACTTTTGTGAAAACACAAACTCAAGTTCAAACACACACATAGGGATTTAGGGGATGATATTTAATAAATGACCGTATAGTGAAAATTGTTATAATGACACTTAAACGGTTGAAATGGAATATCCCGATTAATTTCAATTAAATAATCAATCAAACAAATCTAACTTATCATCTAATAAATCAATAATAGTTTATGGCATCACCTATATGATATAGTAAATTTTGAATGTGAGTTAAAATCATATTTAAATAATTCTCCTTTATTGTAACTAAATTTTCTCATATATTTATCTTTTAAATGTATTATCCTATCATTCAGATTATATTAAACAACTTTTTATTAAAAGTTTACTCCCAACATAACACTGTTAAAAGATAACTTTTAACTTAACCCTTTCACTGAACACCTTATTGTCAAACTGTGAAACTGAATTCACATGGGGTTCGTTCTCAAGGTTCCCTAATTTCTATTTACCTAACCTATACCTTACTATGGAAAATATATTATGAACTTATTGAACAACGGTTAATTGCTCCAAATGGATGAGCATAACTAAACAAATCTTAAACGATAACAATAAAATATTATCATTTCCTAATAACCAACTCATCAATATAGATATATTAATTTTTTAAAATCACCCTTTTATATGTATAAAATATATTCCTAGGTAAAATTAATTCATTTACCATTTTAAAACAATAATGTATTGGTAGGTCTGTTCAAGTGTTTAGGAATCCCTATCGATAACCCTGATCAGACGCATCGACCAGAATTCATATACCACTCAACGGATCAAACAACACAATATAAAACATTTTTATAACACTAACAAATACATAATCAATATATATGTTTGTACTCTCGGATATCCTAGGGTATTACTAATCCTATCCTTAGAGAGTTTACCCCACGAGGGCTTAGAGGTTCGCTAAACCTAAGCTCTGATACCAACTATAACGACCCACCTTTTTGACCCCTAGGAACGACACTTAACACATCCTCGGTGTTCGTGTGTCGTTGCCCAAGCATCAGAAATATGAATCATCATGGAGTAAAATAAAGAATATAACAATGCAGAATAGAGAAACCTCACAACGGAATGGTTACATATAATAAAAAATGATATAGTACAAAAGTTTACTCCTTACATGGAGCTAATTGAGTTAAACAAAAGTACTACATCTAACAAAAGTACTACAAAAGTATTCTGACTCGTCATATTTGGATACAAAATACATCTTCATAATAATACAACGGAAAGAAATAACTAGATAACTAAGGAGCGGCCTGCTCGATCGTCGTCTTCAAAGAGCTCCAAAGAGAAACCTGCTACTCTTGAACTACTCAAATATAATTGAGTATCCGAGAGTTTAGAGAAAATAAACAACTCGGGTCTGACAATATGTCTGGTATGAGTAAAACTATGAAATAAAAGGGAATGTATCTAACAAAAATATGTAGGACCACGCCGTAAATGTGGAACGAGTTTTCTCCCACGTAAACAACAACCAAACATAAGAATGGAAAAGAATAAATAGGAAACAAATAAAAAACATAGATGATGGGAATAAATAGTATAAAGATCCAGATTTGAAAGAATGGAAATAGTTCGAACAAAATCCAAACTGGACAGAATGAATAAAACAAGATAACGGTCCAAACTTGATAGAATGGACAAGACCTATAATTAAACATCGTGAAGAGTGGTTGACTCTTTCCGTTGCAATTACAGAAAAACAATTCGAAGTTTCGAAATAAACAAGGAAAGGAAATTTTTCCAACAAATGACTAGGAAGGTGTACCATTCTTGAAGTATACCTCTATTAATATACTTCTAAGAAGCTCATATACCCGCCAAACCTTACCGAGCATCCGAATATTTCACATCTAATAGTGCCATCGAATCGAAATCTAGATGAGATGTGAAAGTACCCTAATGGGAGCTACCCCACATAGCTTGGCTTCCTCTCACGCTTTGAATTTAGTCATCGGACAAAGGATAACAAAGCTCAACGGAGCCACACATCATCTTAGAATGATGATAATAAAGAAGTTGAAGTAACTAATAGCTGAGAAACCAACTATCAAGGATATAAAATGATCGTATATGGAAATTAAGTCTTGTATACTTACCACCACTCATCGAATTCAAACTTGTACTATTTCTTGGTTAACAATAATATTGGACAAGTCAAGGTAGTGTTACCTCAAAGTCATGTCTCACGATTATTCTTAACTTTCGAAATACCGTCAAGTCTACTTCTTCGATGTTTAGTGCTAATTATACAAATAAATCGTTTTCATATAAGTGAACAGCTTTACGGAAATTAATTCATTTCCATAAACGAATCAAACTTTTTCTTTCAAAAACCCAAATTCATGATTGGCTTCACATTACAAGTATTAACTTTAAAACACTTTATTAAAAGAGTTTACTAACTTTGAAATGTCATTATAAAAAGGATTTAATAACTTAAACACATCCTTATGATATTGATTAATTAACTTTAAAAGTTCATTAATTCAGTTGATGAATTTACTTCAGCAGCCTTTAATCCAAAAGAAGTTAATCACTTTTAAACACCGTTAATTTAAATTAAAAATTTATTATATTTAAATAAATTAAATAAATAATTTATTATCATTAATTAGAATGAATAACAAAGTCAAACCATTCTTGTTGCTTTGATAATTCACTTTGAAACTTTATTAATTAAGTTGATAAATTAACTTCAAATGCCTTTAATTGAAAAGGGTAAATCACCTTTAAAACATCAATAATTCAATTGATTAATATATTAAATATAATTTATTAAATAAATAAATAATTTATTAAATCTCATTATTTAAAATGATTTATTAATTATAAACATCATTAAAGGAGAGATTAATTAAAGTTAAAACAAGGTTATTAACTTTAAAAATCATTTATTACAAGATTTATTAACTTAAAAAAATCATTAGCAAATTGATTAATTAACTTTAATTCATCATTATTGAGGGATTAATTATCCTTAAACATCATTACATAAAATGATTAACTAAATTAAAAATTCATTAACCAAGTAATTAGTTAAATTTAAAACACATCATTAACTAAGTAATTAGTTAACTTTAATCCTTATTAATTAAATAATCATTATTAAAATGATTAATTGCCTTTGTAAACATCATTAGTCAAAATCTTGCTTAACTTGTAAAATAAATCCAAGCATGAAGATTAAACCAAATGGTTTCGAAAAAAGGTGATTTTCCAAAAGTGCCGATATAACGACTATCGCTATACGGGCAATTCAGAAAACAAGTTCAAGGCAGTAACATTACTAAGAAAACCACATAGCAAGGGTGTGAACATATACACATGGTGATTTACCATAATAAAACATATGTTAAACATTTACTAGCAATATAATTAACTTTAGCCACTAACTTTTCATATCGTTTACTACATGCAAACTAACTTCCAAATGCGACAACTTTTGACAACATGAACCAAACCAACTACCAAACCATCATCAGTACAAATATAAAACAAGCATTCATAGGTCAGAAATATGAGCATTAAAATAGTTTAAAAACTTTGGTTATAAGGGTGGAGTAGAAATATGAGCATTAAAATAGTTTAAAAACTTTGGTTATAAGGGTGGAGTTTTACTCACCTAAGCACTTACTAACTTTACCGAATTACGACGAATCACTACAACATCTTGCACTAACTTCAACGACACCTCCCTTCACTTGAACTTGGACTTTTTGGTCTTTAAATGGGCTATTTGGGTTTAGTCATGGGCTTGGCCAACTTGAGTTTGGGGTTTATTGGCTTTGTTTTGGAGAGTATTGGCATTAGAAGTGTAGTGGAGTGGTTTAAGCTAGTTTTTAAAGTGTTTTGAACTAGTTTTCCATTTAGGAAATTAACTAGGAAGCCATGGAAGCTCTCTCTCAAACTCTTAGAAATTTTAGAAGTGGAAATGAAGAAGTTAGAATGTAAAATAGGAAACATGAAGAGGTTGGAGTATATATAGGCATAGAAAGTGCAAAATTACCAAAATACCCCAAAGGGCATAACCTCCACTCAAATGCGCCACATGTATCCTCCCCATCACCTTGCACACATTGGTCACCCCCTCCCATACCCCTAAAACATGCTAGCTCTATGATGTGTGTACATGGGTATGGTTTTGAGGTATGGCATGAGATGTGATAAGATACACACACACACACACACATTCTTATAAACTAATGCATAAATGGTCACATCAAGTATTAATCAAACTAAGCATGATTATTTAGCACTAACACATTAATTATCTTATCATGACATGTGCATATGTGTGTGCATATAAAAAAAAATGTGCACAATGTTTTCCGATGACTTTTCGATGCTGAAAAGTCGTAACTTCGAAAAAACGATTTCCGACCGCATTTTCTGTTTTTATTTAAACTAACTATTTTATTAAACATATTTTGAAAATGATTTTGACATCATTAATTAATATTTAAAAGATGTTTATTTTGTTATTAAAATCCATTATTTAAATATTTAAAAATGATTTAAATATTCAAATATAAACTGATTAATTTACGGGCCATTACAGTATCTTTTTATTTCCACTGCATTTTCTGTTTGTCGTATCTATCAACAATTATAAAGACAGGCTATTATAGTTATCCAGGCTGATGATAGATTGGTATCTTTGATTGATGTATATATATATATTACAGTTTCCTTTTGTAAAGATCATTGTGTATATTATAGACTACTCGATACGATGTGAGATTCTATTCTGTCATTTATTTTCTTTCACCCCAACAATCTGTCTTTCCGGCACTTGGATGTTCGGCACATGAATATCGTGGATGTATTAGTGTCGACTTTTAAGGATCGAAAAAGGCAGGTTGTTACACAATATGCTTGTTGTACTGAACTTGGTTAAACAACATCAGAATCACTCAAAAATGCATTACATGCTTTCCATTATAGTTAGATGCAACGACATTTTAATTATTTATTTTAGTACGATTACCAATCTAGTGAAGGTATAACGAACTAAATGAGACTTTAATGTTGTAGGTGCCTGCGTCTTAAGTCTATTAAACAAACACTTATATATATTTGCTTTTTTAATAGGTGTCTTCAATTGGGCTTTGGTACTCAAATTTTAGACGCATGTCAAACAACCATCTAGGATTAAATGTTTGTCTAACCAACTTTTACTTTTTTATTTTTTTAAATTTCTATATAAAACTTAAAATTTTGAAAGGTTTAGTTGTTAGAGACGATAATGAAACATGGCTTGTTAGTGCATCTATCAAGAGCTGCAAAAATGTGCTTGCATTTTTACAACTGAAGTAGCAATAACGTTGACCGTTGATGAACAATAGTTATAGGTGGACAGTATTTTCTAATATATGAAAATTTGCAGCTTTATTTTTATCTTCACCTCTTAAGGGTATGTTCTTGAACATTCCAAACGTTACATCGTAGGCGTTTTTTTACATCCTATATAAAGTTTTTATAATTTGACATAAGAGTCAATTTAAATGTTCGAAGGGAGCATTTGGTAGTTTTAATTTGGTGGGTTTTAGAGAAATGTAGGTCATAAACTAGGACCTAAGCTCTTTTTCACCTAGTTTAAATTTTTAGATCGCCACTATAAAAGGCTATCCAATCTTTTCCGTAAACACAACAAAAATTCCTCTTGCTCAGTTCAATGACTACTACCTTATACTCTTCCTCAAGCAAAAAAAAGACCAAGAATGGTCGATTATTGAAAAAACATTTGAGGATGCTTGCTATTTGCTACATACTATGAGGGAGTATGATAGTCAAAATGATATTTTAGCAACAGTACAGACTTACCTTGAAAAAAATAGGGTATGTTCTATTGAATCACAGCGTTGATCCATATAAGAGATTATCATTTGAGACTATACATAAATTGCTATCAATTGCTTATTTTTGGAGGGTGTAGGTGTTGAAATTTGGCGACACAATATATAGGAGAATTGAAGAGGATGGAAGTAGCTTCGTGTCGGAGAAGACGGTTTGCGAAACGGAGTCTGGAGGAGTAAACTGGAGGGGAGTTTGTGGTGCTGGCTGCCTGCAGGCTGCTGCCAGACGTCTGCAGGTTTGGGTCAGACGTCTGGCCCTACAGGGGCCAGATGCCCGAGAGTTCGGTCAGACGTCTGAGCCGGCGTTTCCTGAGTTTCGGGCCTGGGCTTGGTGCAGCTGTTTGGGTCATTAGCTAAGGGCATTTCAGGGATTTGCCTTGGTTTCCTAACACAGTATATAAGCTATTTTCTGGGGTAAAACAGAGGAGACCTAATCTAATTCCATATCAAGGGTTTTATCCTTCAATTCTAGGGTTTAGGCAAATCCTATTTCTTCAATTCTAATCTCCACAAACATTGATTCTTATTGAATAGATCATTGTAAACAATCTCTTGTACTCTTTCTATTGGTGATATAATAAAAGCTCTCTCAAGTGGATGTACACTAACACAACGTTAGTGGAACCACTATAAAATCGTGTGTGATTTACTTATTGTTATTGCATTCATATATTGCTTGTATTGGTGTTGTGATCGTGTTCGGATTTGGTTTTATTGAATTCTTCGAGTGTTTGGTTGTTTTGCACTATCTAGCACGATTTGGCTTTTCCGCGTTGCGCGTTGCGATTGTATTCGAGTGGTCTTGGGTGTAGTCGTAATAACATTTGGTATCAGAGCTTTGGTGTTGCTAGGTGGTTGTAGAAATGCCGGAAACGGATACCTCTGAAAATTCAATGGTTGGTCCAAGTAGTATAGCGCCGTATGTACGTGGGTCGTATGTGGCGTCGGGATCGCAATTGGTTATCGACAAGTGAAATGGCGATAATGATTTTGAAAAATGGCAATGGAAGATGAAAGCGGTTTTAAGAAGAAATCGTGTTCATAGGGTAGTGTTTGATACACATTTGTTGCCGGCGGACATCTCGGATGTCGGGAGAGAGGAAATGGAAGAGTGGGCATTTACTACACTTCAACTTGCAATGGGAGAGAATGTGATCTCCGAAATTAGTGGTGAGACGACCGCTAAGGGAATTTGGGACAAGTTAGAGGAGTTGTATATGAAGAAGTCTCTAACTAATCGTTTGATCTTGTTGCGAACGTTTTTCACGTATAAGATGAAAGAGGGGAGTTCGCTTAAGGCACACTTGAATGTGTTTGATGATTTGCTAATGAAGATGAAGGCGGTAGATTTGAAGATTGAGGAAGAGCAAAAGGCGATGATATTGTTATGTTCGTTGCCGGACCGTTATACGGGTTTCTCAAATAGTTTGATCTATAGCCGGGATACATTGACGTTAGATGATGTCAAGACGGGTCTTCTTAGTGAGGAGTTGAGAGATCAAATGAAGGAGTTGAGTGTTGGTGGTAGTAGTGCCGGAAATGGTCAAGGTTTGTTTGTGGAGAAGGAGAGATATGCGAAGAAGGAGAATCGGGGGCGTTCCAAATCTAGGAATCCCGGTTGGAGAGGAAAGTCAAAGGAAAAGAAAGGCAAGTGCTATATTTGTAAGAAGCTCGGTCATTGGAAGAATGAGTGTCCGGACAAGGAGAAGGCCAAGAAGGAAGTAGCATCTTCATCGGTCGCGGTGGAGAGAGGTGTTGGTGAGGGAGACATGGATGTATTGACGGCGGTAGCATTAAATGTTTCGGGTAGCGAATGGGTTCTCGATTCGGGGGCGTCTTATCACATGACGCCGAATAGGAATTGTTTTTCTTCTTTCGAAGCTAGAGAGGGAAATTCGATTGTTATGGGAAATGGTGCTATTTGTAAGTCGAAGGGCATTGGTTCCGTGCAAATTAGGATGTTTGACGGAGTAGTTCGTACTCTCACTAATGTGCGCTATGTTCCGGGACTTAGGAAGTCCCTTATCTCTTTGGGGCAATTAGATTCTTTGGGGTGCAAGATCACTATTGAAAGAGATGGCTTGAGGGTTTCGAAGGGGGCGCTTGTGGTTATGAAAGGTGCTAGGGCTCATGGTATATATTTGCTTCAAGGTGTGACCATAGAAGGTGAAGCTAGCATTGGGGTTGATAGTTCTCGCGACTTAGATGCAACTAGATTGTGGCATTTGAGGTTAGGACATGTCTTGGAGAGGAGTTTGGATATTCTTCGGAAAAGGGAGATGATTGGTGGTGAGAGTTTCAACAAGCTAGAGTTTTGCGAAGAGTGTGTCATGGGGAAGCAAACAAAGGTTTCATTCGGTGAAGGAAAACATGATTCAAGAAGCGTTCTTGAGTATGTGCATACGGATGTTTGGGGACCGTCACTGGTTGCTTCTTTAGGTGGAGCAAGGTATTATATTTCTTTTATTGATGATTTTTCTCATAAAGTTTGGGTGTATGTAATGAAGGCTAAGTCGGAGGCATTTGCTAAGTTCAAAGTATGGAAGGCTCTTGTTGAAAATGAGAGTGGTAAGTCTTTGAAGGTTCTTAGGTCCGACAATGGCGGAGAATATGTTTCCGGAGAATTCTTGGAGTATTGCAAGCATCATAGCATTCGGAGACATTTTACTACACCGGGAGATCCGCAATCAAATGGTGTTGCGGAGAGGATGAATCGTACTCTACTAGAGAAAGCTCAATGCTTGAGATTGACATCGGGTTTGTCTAAGGGATTTTGGGCCGAAGCTTTGTCAACCGCGGTGCATATCATTAATCGAATTCCGTGCTCGGCTATTGACAATAAAATCCCGGAGGAAGTGTGGAAGGGAAAGAGTATTGACTTGAGCTATCTTCGTGTCTTTGGAAGTCCGGTTTATGTGCATGATCCGGGAAATGATAGGCTTGAACCTAGAGCTTTCAAGGGGATTTTGCTTGGCTATACGGATGGAGTGAAAGGCTATCGGATTTGGAATCCGGAAACGAAGAAGGTAATAAACTCTCGTCATGTTACTTTTGATGAGTCGGCATTGTTCAAGGAGAATGAGAGCTCATCGAATATTCCGGTCTTAGTTCGTGATGAATCGAAGGGGAAGGATGTTATTACCACATTTTGTCCAAGTAGTAGAGAGAGTAGATTAGTAGAAGATGCTTGTGAGGAGAAAGCGGTTGATGATACATCACATAGTCCACAAGGTGCCTCTAGTAGTGTTGGTGATGTACACGAACCTAGAGAAGATTCGGTTCAAGGTGGAGCCGAAAGGGGTTTGGGTGATAATATTGCTACTCGGGTTGGTCGTCGTGCTATAAGGCCACCCGAAAGATATGGTGATTGGAACTATCTTAGCTTTTGTGATAGGTTGGACTATGCTCTCAATGTAGTCCAAGATGAGCCTATGGACCTTGAAGACGTCATGAATTCGAGTGATAGCTCGAAGTGGATTTGTGCCATGGAGGAAGAGATGCAATCATTGATGAAGAATCAAACTTGGAGTTTGGTTCCACTTCCTAAAGGAAACCGTGCTATTGGGTGCAAATGGATTTACAAGGTGAAGGACGATGGAAGATACAAAGCTAGGTTAGTGGCTAAGGGGTTTGCACAAAGGAAAGGAAAGGAGTATGATGAGATATTCGCACCGGTTGTGCGCCATACATCTATCCGGATATTACTTGCCATAGTTGCTATTCACAACTTGGAGTTGGAGCAACTTGATGTGAAGACCGCCTTCTTGCATGGTGACTTGGATGAAGACATTTACATGGAGCAACCGCAAGGGTTTATTGTAAATGGTAAGTCAAATATGGTGTGCAAGTTGAAGAAATCGCTATATGGGTTGAAGCAATCACCTAGGCAATGGTACAAGAGATTTGATCATTTTATGCTTGAAAGTGGCTTTGATAGGAGCATCAAAGATGCTTGTGTTTATTTCAAGAAGTTGGGAAATGATTGTTGGGTGTACTTGCTCTTGTATGTGGACGACATGCTCATTGCTTCGAAGGACAAGAATGAAATCAACAAGTTGAAATTGAAATTAAAGTCGGAATTCGAAATGAAAGACCTTGGAGAAGCAAAGAGGATATTGGGCATGGAGATAGAAAGGGACCGAAAGCGTTTTGAGTTGAAATTGACTCAAAAGGAGTACATAAAGAAGGTGCTTTGCCGGTTTAGCATGGAGAATGCAAAGGTGTCAAATACACCATTACCTTTGCACATGAAGCTTTCGAGTAAGGATTCACCTATCTTGGAGAAAGACAAGGCTTATATGGCAAAGGTGTCATATGCAAGTGCGGTTGGAAGCTTGATGTACGCTATGGTGTGTACAAGACCCGATATTGCAAATGCCGTCGGGGTGGTTAGTCGTTTTATGTCTAATCCGGGAAAATCGCATTGGGAAGCCGTGAAGCTTATATTGAGATACCTTAGGGGTACATCATCTCATGGTCTTGTTTTGGCGGTAGTGGGAAAAGGAGTTGCAACTTAGTTGGTTATTGTAATTCGGACTACGCCGGTGATAGAGATAGGAGAAAATCAACTTCCGGTTATGTCTTCACACTAGGTGGTACGGCCATAAGTTGGAGATCGAGATTGCAAACCGTAGTAGCTTTATCCACTACGGAGGCGGAGTTGATAGCCGCGGTGGAGGCGGCTAAGGAAGCACTCTATTTGAAGCGATTGTTGTGTGACTTGGGTATTGAACACGATAGCATTGATGTTCAATGTGATAGCCAAAGTGCTATTCACTTGGCGGAGAATTTGGCGTTTAGCTCACGGACTAAGCATATAGAAGTGAGGGAGTCATTCTTGGTAGCCATGGATGAGGATAAGCAAGTATGTCTTCGGAAGGTGCACACAAAGGAGAACGCGGCGGATATGTTCACTAAGGCATTGCCGATTGGGAAGTTCGAGCATTGCTCGGACTTGATTCGCTTGGAGAAGTGCTAGGTGCCACTAGGTGGCACGGGTGAGAGAGTAGCTTGGTTGTAGATGTGGAAGAGTATTAGTATGAGATTGTCGTTCTATCTTCTTGGTATAGTGCTAGTGTACACTCCTAGTGCTCTTGTCTTTGGTGAGACGGTGTTTGAATGTTTTCAACATTTCGTTGGCGGGTGGGGGCTTTGTGCCTGAACTCGTTGATGGAGTGCAATGGGGGGTGGCTTTGCCGGAACCCGTTGGGGAAACATTCACGTTTGGTTGAAGGTAGAAGTGTTGGTAGTTGGAGTTATCGGTTGTTGATGGTATGGTACCATTGGTGTTGGAGATGGATATAGTGTCGAGGTGGAGTGTTGAAATTTGGCGACACAATATATAGGAGAATTGAAGAGGATGGAAGTAGCTTCGTGTCGGAGAAGACGGTTTGCGAAATGGAGTCCGGAGGAGTAAACTGGAGGGGAGTTTGTGGTGCTGGCTGCCTGCAGGCTGCTGCCAGACGTCTGCAGGTTTGGGTCAGACGTCTGGCCCTACAGGGGCCAGATGCCCGAGAGTTCGGTCAGACGTCTGAGCCCTACCTGCAGACGTCTGAGCCGGCGTTTCCTGAGTTTCGGGCCTGGGCTTGGTGCAGCTGTTTGGGTCATTAGCTAAGGGCATTTCAGGGATTTGCCTTGATTTCCTAACACAGTATATAAGCTATTTTCTGGGGTAAAACAGAGGAGACCTAATCTAATTCCATATCAAGGGTTTTATCCTTCAATTCTAGGGTTTAGGCAAATCCTATTTCTTCAATTCTAATCTCCACAAACATTGATTCTTATTGAATAGATCATTGTAAACAATCTCTTGTACTCTTTCTATTGGTGATATAATAAAAGCTCTCTCAAGTGGATGTACACTAACACAACGTTAGTGGAACCACTATAAAATCGTGTGTGATTTACTTATTGTTATTGCATTCATATATTGCTTGTATTGGTGTTGTGATCGTGTTCGGATTTGGTTTTATTGAATTCTTCGAGTGTTTGGTTGTTTTGCACTATCTAGCACGATTTGGCTTTTCCGCGTTGCGCGTTGCGATTGTATTCGAGTGGTCTTGGGTGTAGTCATAATAACAGTAGGATGGTATCTGAAATGAATTTGTCACTAATGATAGTGAGTTTTGGGATATGGTAGTAACAAGTAAGATTAGCTTTATTCCCATATTAAGAAAAACATCGATTAAATGATAATTGTTTGATTATCTTCTTTAGTGTCGCTAGACAAAAGTGGAATGTCCATTTAGTGACTTAATATAGTTTAAGTTCATACTTTCACCATACCTTAAGTACGAGGTAGCAGAGAATTTTGTCTATCGAGAGATACTTCTAAACCATTAAGAGCGACAAGGGCACCAATGAATCCATGAAAGGGATTCTACATTCAAACATTGAAGAGTTAGCTGATATTACTTTCACTTTAGAGCCCAAGCTTAGTATGTAACCAGCGACTTCACTAGTAGCTATTTTCCTAGACGGAAAGTTAAACATCTGTTTGGGTCTTCTCCTACTGTGCCTGCTAATGCTCCTATAACTTTTTTTCTTTCAGTTTTTACTACATAATGTCATTTATGCATACCAATCGATACAAGGATGCCCTTGATTATTTGTGATGGTTTCACATACCATATGAAACGACTATTGTTTGATGATGTTTATCTATCCTAATGAACTAGGACTTTTTTATGATGAAGTTGCACTATAGTGGGGAGATATTTGAATAGTTTTTCTGCATTCTTCTTGAGGAATACCCTACATAATTTGGGGATTGGTATTTACCTTTCTATTAGGCTTTATGGAGTATTTTCTTAATTTCGTGTACTGAAAAATTGTTATTTAAGAAAATGATAGTAATAAATGTTCATTTTATTGCACAAATCTCTATTACTACTATTAGTAATAATAATTATTTTTTAGCCATAATAATTATCTAATAATGATGCCTACAAATAACTAATTTATTAAATAATAGTAAAGTAGAAGAATTTCTAGCTTTCTTAATGATCCTGAGAGTTTTCTCTCTTGTCTTTTGTTCTCTCTTTATATTTATTTTCAGGTCCTTTAATTTATCACTTTGCACTTATTTTACTAATCCTTTGCCATCATTTTACATTTTGTAAGTATATTTAAAGGCTTATGCAATCATTTACAAATAATTCGTCAATAACCTCATAATATTTTATATTCGAATCCATTATCCATATATTTAGGCAATTACCTATTCCAAAATTTAAAATATCTAAGTAAATTCAGTTAACTAGTATTTATTACCATTTCTAATAAATACTAAAGAATTAAAATTTCAATATATATACCATTACTGTACCAACCAAAATGGTAAAATTAATTTTTCATTCAACTAGGATAATATAATTTGTAATTCATTTAATAAATTCATGATGCATTGTATTAAAATTCCACTTTTAACTTGTGTTTTTTCCCCTTGTGTTTGTGCCTCCAAGGTTTCTTCTGTTTTCTGCTGTAAGTGTTTGTTGTAAGTGTTCTGTTTCTTTTGGAGTTGCAATAAAATGGTCGGGGTCTATCCAACCCCGTCGGCCTTGCCAAAAAAAATTCCACTTTTAACTTCAAATATCCACATTAAAATTACCATAATTATTAACAAAATTCTGATCGCTTTTTTCTAATATTTTACATTTCAATCCATATATTAAATCAATTATGCAATTTAAAATTTAAACTAGTTGGATAAATCCAATTGATTAATATTCATTGATTCGTCTACTAATTAATGAAAATATGAAAATTTAAACATAAGCAACATATTCATATTAATAAAATGGTAAAATTACTTTTCATTAAAGTAAAGATACATAAGTCACATAATATATAGTAAACACATAAACAATAATAACAAAATTTAATTTGCAATTCGTTTATCTCAATAAATTCATTATACAGTACATTAAAAAATTATGTTTTTTACTTTAAATATTTACATATAATCATTTACAGAACCCCCTTCGTTTCCCTTCTATTATTTTACATTTAAATCCATATATTAGAATCAATTACGTACTCTTTAAACTATTTATAAAAGTTCAGTAAACTGCTTTTCATTTATTTATCTAATGAATCATAAGAACAAAATTTCAATATTTATACCTCATTCATATTAGTATATTCATATTGACAATAACGGTATAAAAGATTCATTCAGATGTATAAATACATCAATCACATAACGAAAATTATTACATAAATAATAATTACAAATTTAATTTATAATTCATTTATATCAATATATTTACCATGCATTGCATTATAAAATTCTATATTTTAACATCAAGTACCTACATTTTTGAAATTTCTATAGTTATTTGCGAAACCCTCCTCAATATCGATATAGTACATTTAAGTCAATAAATTTTAATTAGTTAACTAATCTTGAATTTAGATTATTTGAATAAATCAATTAATAAATACTCATTGATTCATCTAATAAATCCTAAAATATGATGGATTCAATATGTATACCATATTCATATCTACAAAAGTGGTAAAATTCCCATTTCATTAAAATATAAAGATATATAAATCATATAACATAAATAATATACATAAATAATATTATCAAATTTAATTAATTATTTATCTTAATAAACTTATCATACATTGCATTGTGAAATTTTGTTTTTAGCTTCAATTACCTACATTCTAACGTTTCTATAATTACTTACAACACTCTATCCCCTCAGTTGTTTCCTATTTTTTATATATAAATCCATATATTCAAATTATTTACCAAATCTCAAACTTAAACTATTTAAATAATTTTAATAAATAATTACTCTAATTTTCTATTAAATCCTAAGTAAATGACAATACACACACAAAAACATGTATGTATATATATATATAACATATACACATGCTAGTGTGAACCCGTGCTACACATATGGGGTTCATCGTATAATTTATCTAATAATGCATTTTTATATATTTCTTTATTATATGAATGTAAAATCTTATGTTCAAGGATAGTAATTGTTTTATTTGTTTTTTCACATACACTATTGATAAACATTCGGTGGTGAAGCTTCTTTAATAATCTTGTAGCGCACAAAGTATGACTCCACATTTTTGGAGAAAAATGACTCTATACGTAGATAGAAAACCTTACTTATTTGTTATTTCTAACATGGTAAGCACTACATTACTAAGCGTGCCTATTAATTTTCAAATGTAAGTGATATCAGTTGTTTATTGTATGTTTAATATATAAATTTTAATATGCATGTAATTTGCTATGCTAATAGTGTTCTAAGTTTGGAATAGAGAAACTATGCTCAAAGTGGAAGAGTGTTTCAAATTTGGTTCAAATAAATAACACTCTACTATTTGCATTATTTCATTTTTTGACATCTCACGATACTACCTAAATTAATAAAACATCACGACAAAAACTTTGAAACTGTATTGTATTGATGCATATAGTGTAATATGCAAATTATATGTAAAACACATTATGCGATCAATTTTTTGAAAGAAAAAGAAACTTTTCTATTAAATCAAATGTTCATGTAAACGTAAAACTGAATAATGTACCAATAAACATAATACAAAGTAAACTAATATCAATATAATATAAAATATTTGTAGATACACATATAAATACTTTGGATGATATTTCATTGAATGTAACAATTAGATCAAAAGGTGATAAGATATCCATTCAATGATAGGAACTACTGAAATATATTATTATTATTATTTGAATAAATTATTATAAATGGTTATATTATAATGTAGACCAATGTATTTTTTAAAATAGACACATACATATGTAACGAATTAAGAAATACTAAAATGGATGCAAGAGTGTTTTGTAGTAAAATAACGATTTTATAAAATGCAAGAAATAACTAAAGTTAATTCGTTCTATTGTAAACCAAAATCCATAGAAGCAATGATTTACTCAAAGATAAAATTTACCTTTTTCTAGGAAAAATAAAGCAAAAATTGCATTCAAATAATGTACATCAGTACCTATGTTGTTTTTTGTTGAAAATTCTTTATAATAATCAACTGAGTGGAAACATCGAGTATGCATCTACTCCTTATTAACTAAATCTACATTCAAACATATTTTAAATTTGAAGTAGACACCTAGATTGATAATTTTCACTTTTAGCTTATTTCTTTTATGTAATTAACTTGTATTCATTTATGTTCTTGACATAATATAGTGACTTCTAATGTTGACTATAAGTTTTCATTAGAGATCCAATCAGACATTAGACATGACATTTTTATTGAGTATCAATCCAACATCATTATGAATGCTTCTAATATTTTTTCTCTACACATTAAAACATCCACATGGAATTGTATTCATAATCTACTGATTGTTAGACATATAAGATGAAAACTATAATCATGTTCCATAATATATATAATATATAATTTTGTTCTTCAAGCTTAAACAAATATGTGAAACATGATATTGCCTCTAAAAGCATAAAATATATATTACAATAATAATATTTTAGTTATTTTTGTTGAAGACAGTTATCTACAAATACATCTTTTTCATTTATTTTATCCTTTTGCTAAATTTGTTAAAGAAAATAAAAGTAGTTGTTAAGAACAGGTTATGAGTTCCCACTTTAATATTTCTCTACAGTAAAGATGCATTTGTTAAAGTTACAAAACAATACACATTACATACTCTTTATAGAGTTAAAACTTATAATGCTTCTAAAAAGTTTCAAATAAAAGAACTTAATTAAAATGAATTTGTAATGACCCGGAATTTTACCGCTTTGATTTGCGAATATTTAATAAATTTTAAATATTCGAATAATAGGTTTTATAATTAAAATATAACTTTTTTAAATAATAACAAATGTTGGTAAAATAGATTTGTAACAACCCAGGATTTTGCCACTTTGATCCAACTCAAGCATGTCGAAGTGAAGACATCTTGAAGATGGTGAAATTGAAGACGGTGCTCTTTGAAGTGCAAGGGCTGCTTGTTACTAACCCTAAGGGTGATTCCAAAATGGATGTAGTAGGGGTAGTGCCTTCAGTATGTTCATATCCTGAACAACTTGTATGGATGAATGCTGACATTGCATTGTTGCTTGGAGGGCAGGATTGGCATTCCATGTGGGAAGTGTTATATAAAGGGTAAAAGGTAGCCTCAAGTCTCATCATCCGGGAATGACTAAAACATGGGAGATGCAGCGGGGCTAAGTGAGTCGCTCCCAATTAGGGTATGATCATCCGTATCTTGAGTCGATATTATCTTTCATTTGTATGCTTCGGGACCCATTAACCAATGGGTGGTCATATTTGGTACTACCCAGTAAGGGGTAGGCCGATTCTGTGTTGGTAGGGGATCCTAGGGGGATCTCGGTGTTATTTTATCTAGAGATGCACCATGATAGGCGGTACCCCAATAGCCCAGTCATTGTATGGAATCCATTCTTCAATAAGCACTGTACGGACTTAGTTGTGCCCATCTATGTTGAAATGTGAGATGCAAGCATTTTAGTTGTATTCATATTTTATTTGACATTATTTAATATCACTGGATTCTATATATAAATGTTTGGATATCGTAAGGTAAAAACCCGTCCGTGTTTATGTGCGGCATGGTCTTATGAGATGCCTTCGATTTAAAGGTTTATATAAAGTTAAAGACTTATGCTTTACTCGCACCAGACCCATACCTGACCAGAGTTTATTTTTCCTTTTTCCTAAACTCTTGGGTGCTCAAATTTGAATGGGTAGCTAAGTAGTTCATGTCGCAGATTCATTTGGAGAAGCTTGAAGCAGGTGGCTTCATCAATAGCTAGTTATTTTTCTTGTTTCCGATGGATTATATGTATATTGTATCAGTTAGGTAGGGACAGACTATAATAACTATCCTAGGGTATAATTTTATTAGTATGACTCTAATGTAACATTTTTGAAATGACTTTGTAATATATTATGTTTAGTTATATATATTATTCCATTGCGTTGTGAGATTTTGTGTTGTTTAGTTTCTTCTCTTCTATCTTTTCTTTCTTTCACCCAAAATGACCTATCATACAAACGACTAAATGATCGACACAAGAATACCGAGGATGTATTAAGTGTCATCTTTGGTAGTATGAAAGGTGGATTGTTACATTTGGTATCAGAGCTTAGGTTGAGCAAACATCTAGGCTTTGGTGTGGAAAACTCATTATAGATAGGGTCAGTAGTTCCCTAGAATGAGTCTGAGTGTAATATATATGAGTGTGTATTTGTTAGTGAATAAAAATGTTTTATATTGTGTTGTTTGACCTATTGAGTGACTTAAGAATTCTGGTCGATGTGTCTGATCAACGTTATCGATTGGGATTTCCTAAACACTTGAACAAGTTAAATTGACATAATATTGTTTTAAATTTGGTAAATGAAATAATTTTACCTAGCAATATATTTTCTACATATAAAAAGGGATGATTTTCAAAATCTATGTAGTTATCTATGAGGAGAGTGGGTTAGGAGTTAATTATATTTAATTTATTAGCATTTAGGGTTTAACTAGTCATGCTCATCTAGTTTTGAGCATTGACTATTGTAAGATTTAATAGTAGATTTTCTTTTTCCATCATTGGTTAGGTAGATAGTATTTGTAGGAACATTGAATCTAACACCTTGTGAATTAAGTTTCATAATTTGACTATAAGGCGCTTGATGATATGTAGAGTTAAAAATTGAATTTTAATAAAGGCGTTTATTAAAAGAAAATCTTCATATTGTTTTATAAGATGAATCAAGAGAGATGATTTTACAAATCAGAACAATTAAATGTGTTTTAAAAATGAAAAGGGTTTTGTGAATGTTAAATCCCAGTGGCTTTGATAAATTCTGAATTATTTTGGAAAATAGTAGTAATCTTTCTTAAAGATATTTTAAGATATAGATATTTAAAAATAAAGTTTGAGAGTAAGGTTTCTTTAAACAGTTCAAGAATAAGTCTTGATCTATTTTGTGATGATCAAAGTAATCTTTTAAGTGACAATCGAATGTTTGCTTAGGTAGACAGGATAGTGCACTTGGTAAATTGTCCTCTTTGTCATTTTACAATTGGGACGAGTTCAAATCTGAACGAATCCAAAGCAAGTGGATTATTTTGTTAAAAACTATTTGTCTATAAACAGTATTGTTTCGAGAAGAAATTAGGAAAAAACGAAATATTTTTATTTAACTAGTTCGAGTGTCTCAGAAATGACTAAAAGTGGGTAAGTGGTGTGTTCGGATGGCAAACACTTCTCTTGAGTATTGCCTTTCTTAGTAAAGGGGTATATGATACTATTTGGTAGCACCCAATTTCTTGACATCGTTTTGGAATTACTCGAGCTATATGTATGTTTTCAAAAGGTTTTTGAAATAAAACCCAGGTATTGTGTTCTTGGATCCCTTAAAAGGAAGAGTTTTAAAAACAAAAAGATATTTTGAAGGTGGATTAATAAATGAAGTTTTAATTAAGTTGAATTTAATAAACTTTTTTTATTTAAACTGCGTCTTTTGATTTTAACATCTAGGATGTGAAGAATTATTTGATGTTATTAGGCCGGCTAATAGACATTTTTACCATAGAAGTGTCTAAGAAAAGGTAGAATTAAAAATCAGATGTTTGAATATAATCTTAGGATGTAGAAGAGTATTATATAAGTTAATAAATTTAAAAATTGATTCTTATGATGCATTTTGGGAGGTTAGAAGTAGTTAGATAGTAAGAATAGTTAGACCAGTAAGTAGGTTGTATGAAGGTCATTTCTCCTATTCACATAGTTCTCGATCATAGATTCGAGTATATGATTGGAGGTGTTTTACACCATTCCGAATAAAGATTTATCACTCGATTTTTGACGGTGAGCATTGGTGAGGGTTCTTACGTGGGACCAAAAGTTGTCTATCATAGTTTATTGCTATGCAAGGAGAACAAAGCTTTCAAATTAAGAGGCCTGATCAAAGTCCGCATTAGGAGGTCGGTTGAGCGATACTTGTTTGGAAGTGAAGTTATTTGTTTGAGTGAATGGTCAAATCATAATTTACATAGGGATGATCTATGTACATCATACGGATTGACGAATAGTTTAAGTGTTTTTGGAAATTAGGGTTGTGGTACAATTTTGGGGACTAAAATCTTTTAAGGGCGAAAGAGTGTAACAACTCAGAATTTTACCGTATTGGTTTGCAAATATTTAGTAAATTTTAAATATTCAAATAATAGGTTTTATAATTAAAATATAAATCTTTTAAATAATAACGAATATTGGTAAAATAGATTTGTAACAACCCAGGATTTTGCCACTTTGAAATAGGCTATTAATTTTTTTATATAATCAATAAATGTATTTTTATTAGCAAATAAACCTATTTTAATTATTTAACAATGATGATAAAATAGTTTTCAAATTTTGTTTACCAATATAGATAGTTCAAATAAAAATAGAAAATATGACCAAAGAACGTTTTCCGAAATTTTGATATTTCGACACCCCAAAGTTGTCGGGAACGTTGTGCACACTTGGTGCATTATGCACACACATATATGATAGGATTTGTGATAACAAAACACTCTTGTTTATATACTAACACATATTTAATTAAGCATTAAAGTGGATGTGACAAATTATGTTATAAAAGGCATATATATACACACACACATATAAACACACTTATATATATACAAATACCATGACATACCTTAAGTACCGTACAACATGGCCTAGTAGGGGAGGGTAACATGTATATGTGAGGGAGAGGGGAGGTATGGGCGCATTCATGCGTGTATGTATTATTTTATTAAGTCATTTTACATATTTTAGTAAATTCCTAAGCCTATAAATACCCCTCTCATTCCTACATCCTCTTCTTTATTTTCATTTACATTCTCATGAAAAAACCCTCTTCTTATCTTCAAGTATTGCAATGGCTTCCATCTCCAAATTCCTAAGAGAAAAGATAGAGAAAATAGTGTAAAAATATAACTAAACTCCTCCACTTCACTTCCAAATCCATTCTCTACTAAACAAAACCCATATCCACAAAAAACCACCAAGGCCGAGCCTTGTTCTAGCAATGGCCAAGCCAAATTGGTCCAAGGCCGAGCCCATTTAGACTTCCAAGGGTACACATCTTCACTTTGTAGAGCTAGGAGCAAGTGAGCTAGGCCGAGAGCAAGTTTAATTTGATTTAGTGAAAGTTTGGTGAGTAAAGTTCATGTTTTAAAACTCAAGTTGCTAACTTTTTAAAGTTGTAAGATTTATGAGTTAAATTGTTACTTGAGTATGTGGTAATGTTATATGTTATGTATGCATGCATGTATGTTGATTTGGTGTTAATTGTTTATGTCGAAGTTTGAGTAGGCGATAAAGAATATAACTTGAATATTGGAAAAAGTTAGTTAGTATTGTGAAGTAATACTTTGTTTATGTTGGTGCTATAATAGTATGATGTGATATTATGTTGAAATGTTGTATTTGTTGTATGTGGGTTCACGACACAAAGATAGCCACTAACCAAAACGACGTAGAAATCCGCTTTTTTCGAAAGTTTGGTTTTTGTTTCAAAGCAAATTTTTTAAGATTAAACTTTGATTTTGGTCTCAAAAATTTATTTTCATGTTTTAAAGAAGACAAGAGTTCAAGGTTGAAGTTTTTAAAAGTTAGAAACTCAAAATTTCGAGTTTTAAAAATTGTGGTTCCGTATAGCGAAAATCGCTATACGCGTAGTTTGCAAAAACCAAACTATTTTCAAATCCGAAACTTGCTTCCACCTAAAAAAATTTTGAAAGGTGTTTTCTAACTTTATTATAAGTTTTAAAGTGAGAGAATAGAGTTTCGAAGTTAATTTGCTTGAAAAGAAAGTTTTGAAAATTACGGGTCCATATAGCGATAGTCGCTATACGCGCAGTTTGGAAAATCTAACTATTTTTCTAATCTAAACTTCTTTTAACTCAGAAATATTTTTGGAAATGTTTTCTAACTTTAATCAAGTAATTAGAGAACATTTATTTATTTATTTATTTATTTATTTAATGATTATTTAATTGATTAATTAATTAATAAAGGTAATTAGTACTGATTCATTTGTTAATAATGGTTTTTTAAACTTAAATGTTAATCAATTAAGTTAATCATGATTTGTTACTTAATTAAGCTTATTATTTAATTTTTAAGTGAGGAATAATTAATTATTATTTAATTATTTATCTAAGATAATTATTAATTAATTAATATTTTAAAAAGGGGTTTTATTTAATTAATCTTTGATTAAAGTTAATTATGTTTTAATAAGGTTTAATTAAGGTTTAATTACCTTTAATTAGAGTTTAATTACCATTAACAAGTATTTGATTCTCATTTACAATGTTTTAATTTATTTTAAAATTGCTTTGAGTTTAATCGGTTTTGTTTTAAACTATTTTCGTTTCAAATTTGTTTTAAATCAAGGGATTTTGTGTCACTTACCCTTAAATAAACCCATATGCTTAGGAAAACTAAATGACATCTATTAGCAGAAAAAAACACCATTCTGCTATTACAATTAACTTGGACATTTACTTAAGTGATTGATTGTTATGTGTTGATCCTTTATTTACCTTTGGTTCTGTGATGCTATGTTAAACCGGATAAGTAAAATCAAATTAAAAGCACCATTGTGATTATTAAGCCTTCGTTCGATTTTGTAAGGGTAAATATTTCATTTTCTTTTTGAAATGGTTTCAACGTTAGTGTATTTGAACAAGAAATTTAAAGAATGATTTGATAAATGGTTTTACTAAAAATAACTAAAGGGAATGGTTTTCCAAGTTATAAAAAGAAGTTTTATAAAGAGTTTTATAAATGAATTTGGAAATTTATAGGCTATTTTGGGTAAATGGATTTGAGTTTTTAAGTAAATAAGATTTCATAAACGAGGGAGATTTATAAAATGGATTTGCTTATTAAAGGAAACTAATTTGACTTAAGGTTATTTAAGAAGTTGTTTAAACAGGAAAGGTTTATAAAGAAGTTTTATAAACGATTTTAGGGTACTTATAAAAGAATTATTTGAAAATGATTTGGATATTCATAAAGGGAGTTTATAAAAAGGTTTGGATATTTATAAGAAATTTATATAAAAAGTTTGGATATCTATAAAGGCAATTTATGTCAATGATTTTGAATATTTATAAAAGGATTTTATAAATGAATTTGGGAGTTTGGAAAGCATTTTGAAATGGATTTGGATTTCAAGTAAAATAGATTTCATGAATGAAATAGATTTGATTAAAAAGGATTTATCGAAAGAAGTATAAAAAGAATTTGAGATCAGGGTTTCTCTAAACTGACCCTTTAAAAATGGTGGTATGGAAGACCCTTTCCACACTTAATACCGAGAAAATAGTTGTAATGACTCGGTTTTTTAGCCATCTGATATTGGAATAATTAACTAATTTTAATTATTGGAATATAAATTTTTATAGGTCGAATAGATAAATTTTCTGATAATTGAAATATCTGAATCTATTAATTTTGAAAAAAACTATATTAAATATTAAAAATGTAAATTTCTGAATAAGGGAAATATATATATATATATATCTCTGTGTGTGTGTAAATTTCACCATTTCAAAACTCGTGATAAATTATCTATATATCTATATATATGAGTATATGTTTATATATATAAATTAAAAATAATAATAATGCATATGAAAATATAAATATCTACGTATATATATATATATATATATATGTATACATGTGTATATCTAAATGTATATATGAATATGTAAATATATATGTATATGTTTGTGTATATATATGTAAATATGATAAAATAAATATGTATATTGTATATGTATGTGTATCTATATATATAAATGTATATGATGATAAAATATATGTAAGTGTAAGTGTATGTATATATGCTTAAGGAATTGTGTATATGAAATTATATATAGATATATACATGTAAAAGCTTCATGATAGAAAAACAAAAATAAAATAAATAAATATATATATAAGTGAAGATGTATATAGTATATGTAAATATGTAAGTATGTATGGTAAACATATGTATATGAGAACATATATATATATATATATCTATATATATACACCAAGAAAACATCATGACGGCAAACTTAAATCAAGCAGATAAAATAGCAAATCACCTAATAAATCAAATCACACAAAAAATCAAATCAAAACCATGAAATCACATCATCCAACAAAGAAAAAAAATTAAATGTGAAAAACCTGTACATGCAGACTCGGCCCCTTTGTGTCTAAATGTTTCCCATCCCATCTCTATATATACACACAGCCACTTTTGTTCATTTGTTCATGCATATGAAAAAAAAAATATAAGTGCTGCCATTGAATTAAAAGAAAATAGGTTAAGTGTTGAAGCTTGAAGTAGGAGTATAAACAGAGCAGGGTTCATTTCTTTAAAACTGTGAGTAAACAACTTTGTTTTGTTTACTGGTATTACATATACTTATATATTCTGTGATTATGTGGATTAATCTTTGATGTATGTTAGTTGTATATGTATATGTTAAGTGAATATGTGTATGAATGTTGTCCTTGACATGTTTAGACCACTATTACCCTGTGCTTCTTCTAAAAGTAGCCTCTGTTCTTTGTTTTTTTTGGTTAAAAATAGGTAAGGTCTTTATTTTGAAAATCAACAACTCAAAATCTATTAAGTTTTAAATCTTGATCCCAAAACAAAAGTTGATTGTTTTCGAGTATAGAATATTTTAAAATTGATTTCATTCGATTTTATCAAGTAGAGGAAGAGAGAAACAGATATTACAGTAAGTAGCTCAAGTTTGGTCGAGTTTTGACTATCGAAATTTCACCCTTGGATTATATGGTTGTAATCGTTATGGAAAAATATGATTTTTGAGAGTTGTTTGGGAATTTTTAACGACATATGGAAGGAGAAATTGGGAGTTGATCAAATTTGGGCATTTTGTCAAATTAAGGTGATGTAGTTGATTTGGGGGCATGACATTTGGCGTGGAGGCGCACCGGTGAAAAATGGTGCGGTATTTTTCTATGGCCTGTGGTGGCCAGGCGAGGTTGTTTTAGGGTTTTAGTGGGTTTCGTTGTGGGTCTCGGCTTCATGGAAATAGCAAAAAAAAGAGAGGGAGAGGAGCGTGCTGTCCGGGGGAAACAATGGAGGAGATTGTGGCGATGTCGTGGGTGAAATTTTGTGGTGGATGGTGGCCAGGGTGGTCATGGTAAGGCGTTTGAAGGGGCATAGCCTCGTTCCAGTTTCGATGGGAGGGCTCGATTTCGAACCCAGTGTTCGATTGTGGTTCCAAGTAGATGGACGAAGTGAGGGGGTCGTGGGCGATCGAGGTGAATGATCTACTGCGAATGACTTTAGCCGGTGCTTGTGTGTACGTGCATGATTGTGGATTCTTGAATGAAAGAAAAAAAAAGAGGAGAAAAGGAAAGCAAGAGGAAGGAGGAAGAAAAGAAATAAAGGGGGGGTTTGGGCCTGGTTTTGTCTTCGTGGGCCGAGTGATTGGGCTGAGGGTTATATAAAAGAAAATTTAAATAAAGTTATTTAAAAACTTTATACTTTTAAAACAATATTTCTCTTCCATTTTAAATCAAATTGAAGTGTAGTTTGTTGTGTCGAGACCCTATCACGACATATTTTTTTTATCTGAACGAATATGGGCAAGCTTTCTGAAATGCTTTATTAAACGATTGTAATATTTGAAGTAAACGGATAACAAATGTCTTCATTTTAAATTATATGTTAATTTTAAATGGACTGTTAAATTTTTAATTAACTAAAAATAAATTATTTAATTAATTTCTTTGATTAACAAATAATCTGGATTTAAATATAACTCGGCCCATTTTATGGAAAACTCATTCAGTTCTGAATTTGTAAACTGATTTAATATTAATTATTGACTGAGTAAATGGGTTATGTGGACTGATATTTTTCTCGAATATTGATTTCAATTATCTATTGACTGTGCCATTTTTCCAAATGAATTAAAGTAGATAGAATAAAACGTTGACACGTTTATTGAAAATAAATCGACTCGTAATAATCACTATTCCGATTTCAGAAAATTGGATGATTTCAACAAATAAATTTCAATGGACTGGTCATGATAAAATAAACATATAAATTTCCATAAGTGAATATTGGCATCCTGGTTGTGAAATTGTTATCTAAATGACATGCCTTTAAAATTATCGTTTGGATTCGAAGAGATAGGATCAAATATTAGCGTTATCTGAAACCACTTTGATCCAATAATCACCACGAACCTTAATGGTTTGATTGTAGCGACTAGTATACTGGGTTTTAATTAATGTAACAATTTCGACTATTTAATAAGCATTTATACCTAGACACTATTTTAATATCACAGGATTTTCTATAATATATTTTGGTTATCGTAAGGGAAAAACCCATCGTGTTTATGGGTGATGCGGTCTTACGATTTACCTTTGTTTCCAAAGGATTTGGAATTAATAATAATTCAAATTAAGTGTGTTTACTCACGCTTTCCAAAATGGCTCGTGTGTTACTTTATTGTAATGCTCGGGTCAGATCGAGTATTACAGATTCAAGTTAGGATGCTTAGGAGCTCAGGAGACGAGCTGGATGGCAGAGACATATTACGCATACTTGATTATACTCTGTTATGTATTATAGGCTGTATATCCAGCATTCGTGAGGACAAGTTATTATAACTGTCCAGATTTCTATTTTGATGGTTGTACTCTGATAATTTGTATGTATATTAATAGTTACAGTTTTCTTTTATAAAAATCTGTTATTGTATATTATATTTTGTTCCGCTGCGATTGTGAGATTCTGTGTTGTTGTTAGTTCTGTTTCTTCTTCTATCTCTTTTCTTCTTAAACCCTAACGATCTGGTAATTCCGGCACTTGATTGCTCGGCACCCTATATAGTGAATGTATTAGTGTCGATTTTCGAGGGTCGAAAATCCCCAGTCGTCACAAGTGGTATCAGAGCTGAAGGTTAAGCGAGAACCTTGGCTCTGGTGGGGATTACTCATTAGAGATAGGGTCAGTAGTACCCTAGAATGAGTTTGTGTATATTATATATGAGAGTGTACTTGTTATTTTCTTATATAATAATTTTAAAATAATTTTTAAGATTATATTGGATATAAAGAGAAATATTTTTTCTGAAATTTTTATAGTATATTGAGGCGATTGGTTGTTATTAATATAATTAAGTAAGATTATAAAAATTAAGTGGTTATATATATATATATATAACCAAATAAAGAAATTAGATAAGAATGAATTATATAAATGGGTTAACCTAAAAATAGGTTCAAACCAGAATTTAAATTTCGGAAATTTCGAAAATGTTTTCTAAGGTGTTTGAAATGAAATGATTTTACCCTGATTATATTTATATATATATAGAAATAATTTTTCAAAATTATTATAGAATATATGGTGTGTTTGGTTTCTAGATATGGTAATATTGATTATTATCATAAATTTGTTGTTGGGGCTGAATAAAAGAATGTTTATTACAAAATAAACAATGATAAGACATGGTTGAATGTTTTAGGGAAGTGAAATTATATAAGCATAATTTATAAGTGTGACTTATAAATGGATTTAAATTGTGAAGTTTTGAATCTAAGTCCCAGAAATTTTGAAATGTGTTTCAATGTGTTTGATGAAATAATAAGTAATATTATTTAGAATATTTTTGATATGGAAATTTTTGTTTTGAAAACAAGGGTTGTTTTGGAAATTCCGAAGGAATTTTTTTTGGGAAAAACCAAGGTTGGTGTAAATTTAAAAGTGTGATTTTGTATATAAATGGGATATACACACACACACACACAAATATACATACATACATACATACATACATACATATATATATGATTTCAAAGTGATTTGAAATAAATACCCGGTGTGTGAATTCTGGGATTCCCATTGAATTGAGGAGTAGAACCAAAGGCAAATAAGTTTTTGAACTTATAAGTGGAGAATGATGTTAATAAGAAAGGAAGTGTGGAAATTGAACTTTTGGAATGTAAAAATTTAAATTAAGTAAGTTTAAATGGATTGAACGAATTGGAAACTAACTCAGGCCAAGTTAAATAAATTTTGAACTTATAACCTAAAATTGGAAATTTCAAGATAAAATTAAAACTTGACTTATGGAAGTTAAATAAACTAAAATATAAAAAGGAAAGGTATAGATTTGATAAAGAGGTGCAAAGGAGTTATGTATGAATGATTTCAAAACAATTTTTGAAATAAAACGGGTTTTGAATTCTGGAAATTAGCAATGAACCAAATCGTCGGATTAGTGAATTGAATTTTAAAATTTAACCTTGGATATTGAAATTTTACTTATGCTAAGTAAATAAGAAAGTTGAAGGAAACTAAATTTATTTTGTAGTGAATTAAAAGGAATAGATGTGGATTTGGGTCATAATTAAAATTCGACTTAAAAGGGCTAGCAACTAAATACGTTTTGAATGTGTTAATGAAAGATATTGAAGGTAAATCAAGATGAATGGATTGAATGAACTAATAATTTAAAAATGGTTAAATGTTGGGTATAAAAATGGAAATTCGATTTGGATGAGAAATAAAGTTGAACCCAAGTAAAACCCAAATGAAGTGATGTTTGAAAAAAAAATCAGATTTTGGAAGATGGAAATGAACCAGTTGGATAAATTAGTGAATTGAATATTGAAATGGAGTTGGAGCCAAATGAAATTGGATTATAATTGAAATAACTCCATGGAATAAACATAGAATTGGGCACAGTCCAAAGGACGTGATGTCTCTATCAAGTGTAATCCAAGCTCCTAGGGAGTCGTTGAAGGAGTATTTACAGAGATTCCATGTTGCGGCTATTGAAGTCAGTAATTCCAATGATCATGCAATTCTTATGGCTGTGATGCGAGGTGTGGATCCGGATTCAGAGTTTGGAGATTGGTTGGCAGGAAAACCTCCAACTGCGCTAGAACATTTTTACTCAAAGGCACATCAGTTCATAAGAAGAGAGGAAGCCAAGTGGATAAGGTGAGATAAGGCACCAGGGCCTGTTCAGGAGTCCATAAAAAGCAACATTGCTGTGAAGCAGTCCGGAGACAACTCGGGGAAAGTTCAAGTCAATCCAGAACAAGCCCGGGCAATCTAAGGAATCCGGAGGAAGAAATCAGGGAAAGAAGAGAGAATCGGGGAAATGGAAGCCGAGAATTCCGACCTACAATGAGTACACCCCGCTGAATGCATCTCTCGAGAACATTTACCTATCAACCTGCAATACCTTTCAGTACAAAAAGCCACGTCCAAAGGAGTCAACCGAAGAACAAAAGCGGACCGGGAAGTACTGCCGCTTTCATGAGACTTATGGGCACAATACTGAAGAGTGCAGACACCTACATGACGCTATAGAGAAGTTGATTAGGCAGAAAAAGCTACAGGAGTTTGTGAAGAATCCGCAGGAAGGTGGACATGGAACATCCAATCCAAGTCGTGCACCAGCTCCGCGTCATCCCGAGGAGCCTGCCCGGACCGTGGGCAGACTAGTCATAAACACGATCATCGGCGGACCTCACCCTGTGGATAAGAACTTGCAAGAGATGGAACGATATGCTAATTCCCTAAGGCATGCAGACTTCGAGTTTTGTTCCAATGTAAAGGATGGGACCCCTGCTAAGCAGCTGCGCATGATGACAGACGATATAGTGTTCAGGAGCAGAGATGCTGACCAAGTGGAGGCTCCTACCATTGACCCGATGGTCATATCTGCGAAAATCGGGCCGGCTTATGTAAAGAGAATTTTGATTGATTGTGGAAGTTCTGTCAATATCACCTTCAAGAAGGCTTATGATCAAATGAAGATGGAGACGAAGGATTTGAAGCCATCTAAAGCTCGTATACATGGCTTTAATGGCGCCGCGACCGATGCAGTAGGATATGTTGAGTTGCCAGTTGAACTGGGACAAGGTGAGCGTAGGAGGGTGCGAATCCTACCTTTCATAGTTTTGGATGTGGATTCTCCGTACAATGTGTTTTTGGGCCGACCGGCCCTGGCTGAGTTTAGGGCAGCATTAGCCCCGTGGTGTTTGACTTTAAAATTTCCGACTGACAAAGGGGTAGGTGTTGTTCATGGCGATCAGGCGACCGGTCATGCATGTTATGTGACTGAGCTCCGAGAGGCCCATCGGAGGGAGAAAGGAAAAGTTGCGGACAATCCCGTCCGCATCCAGCACACTGACAATTGACAAGTAATGCCCGAGCCCTGGCTCGGGCATGATTCTCGGATCTTCAGAGACATAGATCCAAGAGACGACGATGAGGAACCCAGGGAGGAGAAAGCAGCACCGGCTGAACTGACAATTGACATTTCAGTCAGTCGAGACGATCCATCGCGAGTACTGAAGATTGGATCACAACTCAGCCCCGCAATGACTGAAGACCTTAGTGATTTCCTCCGAGCGAATCTCGACGTTTTCGCTTGGACACATTTTGACATGTGCGGGATCTCTCCCGCTATTGCGAGTCATATATTGAACATAGACCTGAAGAATGTCCCCGTTAAGCAAAAGCGGAGAGGAATGGACCCGAAGAGGTCCGCTGCTCTCAGAGAGGAGGTGGACAAACTCAAAGCCAATGGGTTCGTCCGCGATGCCCTCTACCCTGAATGGGTATCAAACCCCGTGCTGGTGAAAAAGGCGAACGGGAAATGGAGAACTTGCGTAGACTATTCCGATTTGAACAAAGCATGCCCCAAGGACAGTTTCTCATTGCCTAGGATTGATCAGTTGGTCGATCCACTACAGGACACGAGTTTTTGTCATTCATGGATGCGTACTCGGGATACAATCAGATCCTGATGCCCATTCCGGACCAGGAACACACCAGTTTCATCACAGACGTTGGGCTATATTGCTATGTAATAATGCCTTTTGGATTGAAAAACGCGGGAGTGACCTATCAGCGTTTGGTCAATCAAATGTTCAAAGACCAGATTGGTAGAACGATGGAAGTCTATGTGGATGACATGATCGTGAAGTCACGACGGTCAAACGACCACATTCGGGACTTAGCAGAGATGTTCGACATACTCAGATATTATGGAATGAAGATCAACCCTCTGAAATGCTCCTTCGGCGTTGCGTTGGGGAAGTTTCTGGGATTCATTGTTAATGCCCGGGGAATTGAAACTAACCCGGAAAAGATTCAAGCTATTCGAGACGTACAAGTGCCCAGAACTATAAAACAGGTGCAAAGCATGAATGGGAAGGTGGCTGCGCTGAGTCGATTCATATCCAGAGCCGTAGACAAGTGTGTTCCCTTCTTCGACATAATAAAGAAAGGAAAGAGGAATTTCGAATGGACATCCAACTGTGAGGAAGCGTTTCGAGATCTGGTGAGACATTTGGAGAGTCCTCCAGTGCTGTCAAAACCAGTAGACCACGAGATGCTGTATGTATACTTGGCCGTATCCCCGCATGCTATAAGTGCGGCTTTGGTCCGCGAGGAGGACCGAGTTCAGAAGCCGGTGTATTAGGTTAGTAAACGTTTAACAGGGACAGAGAGGAATTACCCTAAAATTGAGAAATTGGCCTATTGCTTGATGATTGCATCACGCAAGCTGCGTCCGTACTTTCAAGCACACTCAGTCAGTGTTTATACCGATCAGCCCTTGCGACAGGTACTCCAACGACCAGAAACTTCTGGAAGGATGTTAAAATGGAATATAGAATTGAGTCAGTTTGATATTACTTACTTGTCGCAAAGAGCCATACAAGGGCAAGCATTAGCAGATTTCATCGCTGAGTTTACTGCGCCAGACGAACCAAATGGTCACCGAGTCATTCCTCCCATTCAATGGAAATTGTACACCGATGGGGCATCAAACGACCGTTGCTCCGGGGCTGGTGTAGTCCTTGTGACTCCAGAAAATCGATCAATTTGTTATGCTTTGAAGCTCAATTTCCCGGCTATGAATAACGAAGCAGAATATGAAGCATTGATTGCTGGCTTAAAGCTCGTTGGAGAACTCGGGGTAAAATCAGTTGAAATCTTTTGTGACTCGCAACTGGTGGTGTACCAAGTGCGAGGAGACTACCAAGCAAGGGAACAGAAGCTTGCTCCATACCTTGCTCTGGTTCAGGAACTGTTGGCGAACTTCGAACATTATGACATTTCGCATGTCCCGCGTGAACAGAACAAGGAAGCCGACTCGTTGGCCAAATTCGCAAGCACTGGCGATGCGCAGCAAATGGGATTAGTTCCCATCGAAACCTTACACGCTCCAAGCATAGATGTGATGGAAGTCGATTTTGCGTTGGAAACGGAAATCGAGGAGGATGTAAGGACCCGATTCTTCGACTTTCGAAAATCGACATCGATACGTCCACTGTATCAACTACCGAGCAAACGAATGCCGAAAAACTGAATTCTTAGGGTTTAAAAGAAGAGGTAGAAGAAAAGATAGAAGAAAAAGAGAAGAAGAACAACAGAACAACATCAGAAACAGAAACAATATCAGAATCTCACATATCGCAGCGGAACAATATATAATAGATAATTACTAGTCTTTTAAAACAAAGAACTATATCAGTTTATACATACATCAATCAGAGTCAATATACAACAATGGACAGTTATATAACTTGTCCTCATACAGAATACACAGCGGAATAATACAAAGTATAGGTGATACGTTACGCCATCCAGCTTGCTTCCACAGCTCCAGAATATCCAGAATATCCTGATAACATAACTCTAGGCTGCCCGTGTGGAAAATGATGGGCACCCAGAGTTTAGAAGGGAAACAATAAACTCCGAGTCAGTCATGGTGACTGGTGTGAGATCGTAAAACAGTTATTTATCTTTAAAATAAACAACAGGAAAATTTTAAAGTCAATTCGCAATGCTTTTGGAAAATGAAACTACCATAAGACCTCCCGCCACACACACAATGCAAACGCAGAATTGGAGGAGATTTCTTTTTATGATAGTCAAAGATGCTTACTACGCAAAATCAAATCCTTTTTTATATTATTATTAGTGCATAGTGTAGAAAACATTTCGAAAGTAAAATATAAATCTTAGCCGGCATAGGTACCATAATAGTATGCCTACTATAGCTACCATATTAAATGGCAGGTTCTACAACTAAAACCGTACAAGGCTCGTATTGTTTCTTTGGATTTTCGAACAATGGTCGGGCAAAGGAACTTCCCAAGTAAAATAGAACGCCTCTGGAGCGACGTTCCCGGATCCTAACCGGAACTCTGCTACACAAGGTCGGGTTACCTCTGCAAAAATAGGTAACTACTGACACGCGTATGCCATCCCCCGATCGTTTGCGACCTTTATCCGAGGATCCCCGATTCCAACAACCACAAGTAATAAATTTGCAGCAACCACAAAGTAAGTATCAGGGCTCCATACCATGATACCACCCATAATCCAGAAGGAAATGACATACACTAAGGGGCGCTACTCCCTAGAACCTTGCTGCCACGATTCCTGTTTCGACCATACCGGGGTATGAGGTCCGACGAAGTCTCGTCTACAAAGCTACGCTTTCCACAAAGCCATGCTTCGGGTCAAACAAATGATCAAAGAAATGATCATAAAGATAAATGATCAAACAAATGTTCATATCACAAATGATCAAACAATGATCATTTCACAGCTACACTCAGCATGCCACGTTACCAAATTGGGAGTATATCGCTGATAAATTTCAACTACATAACCTCTGAGCTCGTACGTCTCAGAGAAGGGTGTAAAGCTAGAGAATAAATTCTCCGCCACCAACAGATATGTATTTGAAAGAAATCAGCTTTATATCTCAATTTGTAACGTCAGACACACAACCATACAAGTCTGTTCCGGGATCGAAAAGAACCGAAGGCACTTCTCACGAAGCCCTTGCAAATTCGGATAATTTTCTAATCACGTCCGGACTTCCCGTCACTAAGGGTGATAAAACCTCTAAATCAGAGATCAGCCGATGTAGAGTAACTCGACGGTAATCCTTCCGTTTTCAAAAATATCCGGTCTTCAACACCGGTCATCAAATGCAATTCATAACAACGTATCACATATTCGGAATGGGTTATACGACCCCATGGTCCTTTCCCGGCTAACCCGAATAGTGAGCGCTTATTTAAAAATAAGTGTGGCGTTCAAATTCAAGCAATTCACAACAAATACCCATTCAAGGTAATTATTGATAGTCGGTTATTTAACTATCAATAAAGATGCGCAACATCATCAGATTCCAAATAATTTTCCAAATTATTTATTTTCCAAAATATCTTTACTAGATATATAATTTCCACACTTCTAAAATAAATCAATATTTATTTTTAAAACGAATTTCCATTTCTTTTATAAATTCCATAGTGAATTCATATTTCAGATATCTACTGATATACGATTTTCAATCGATTTCAATATTCACTTTCAATTTATCTTTACAAAGATAAATTCTCAAAAACGTTCATTTCATTTTGGAAAACATTTCCCTACTTATTTAATAATAAGTATTTCACAAATCTATTTATTTTCAACATTTGAAAATATTCGATATACTTAAATCAAAATTAAGTATATATTTCATTCTTTAAGAAAATCATTAACTATAACACCATCTATTTGAGTCAAAACGAATGTTACGTAAAACATCGTTACGACGACTCAAAAATCACTAGTATAGGGATTCGAAATTAAGATAGATATGTAAATCCCAATACTAGATAAAACATTTCCTTTCGGAAATCATTTACTATAACAACAGTGTTATAGTCCACCATTTCCTTCTTTCTCGAAAACGTCTATTTCAACAATGAATGTTGAAATCTATGGTTTCGATAGTTAATACGTTTTAAAAACATCGTTAAAACAATTAACTTCATTTTTAATATCACTTTCCCAAAACAATATCCATTTTATTCAACAATATATTCACTGTCCAAAATCGTGAATATAATTCACTTAACCAAATTTCAATCATCTCTACACATTTTATTTCAATACAAATTTGCTACCTAAAATCGCGAATATATCTTCTTTAATAATCTTTTATATTTAATTTATCAAATTCAATTGATTTTCGGATTTATAAACAACGTTTATAAATCCTGTTTTTATTTACAAAAACTTTAATTATAAAATCCCTTTCATAAATCAATTCAATTTATAACTCAACTTTATAACCAAAATCTGATTTACAAGTCTATTATTTATAAATCTTTTATTTTACAAAGTCTATTCCTTTCATAACTTCACAATTTATAAATCTAAAAAAAATTCATTTACTTATGAAATCTATTTTTATTTCATTTTAACACTTATAAAACTCGTTTTATAATTCCAATATTTTAAATTTATAAATATCAACTTTTTTTAAATCTTTTAAATAAACCGTTTACAAAAATTCAAAAATCTCAATTTAAACCATTTTATAAATCAATCAACTATTTCTTTCAAAAATATCACTTTGGTTATATTTCACAAAAATCTTAACTTTTATAACTTTAAAATTTTAACATTTATTTATTTAAAATAAATCAATTCAAAAATTTAAATAAAACGTATAACTTTAAGGATCACTTTAAAAATCTCTTTTAAAATCAACATCGTCATTTTTAAACTTCAAAATTTAATCCGATGATGCAACGCACCAATTAGTCAATCACAACAACAAACATCATATATCAACATATGATAACAGAATACATCACAATATCTGTAAATAAATAAATACTGGTGAGGAATCCAGTTGGATCCCTCCAACCTGTTTCCCTACATCCACAGATGTTAGCACAATACCAATTCCACTTCGAGGTGGAATATCGCGGTATATAGGATTTTATAAATATATCATCCGCTTACTAACTGCGCAATAGGGTCTCATCCGCTATACAGTGCGGGAAATCAATCAATCCAATATATACATATCCAATATATACATATGCCAATATGTATATATTGCTATATATATAGATATATCCTACTATATCTAATATCACATCCAATAGCAATCAAATTAATAACTGCAATATCAAATTTCATTTGAGTGAGAAAAATCTCACCTTAGCTTTTATTTTCGTTTGCCATTCACTTTAATCTTGATTTGGTTTTCCCGGTTTAACCTTGTATAAATAATTATACAATTCTATTAATATTCGAATCAACTGAACAATTAATTTCCATTTAATAAAATTTTATTTTATCTAATCAATTTAATTTCAACCAAATTTCCTTTTAATAAATTTACTTAACTAATTATTTATTTAAATTAATTTTCCTTTAATAAAATATCTTTTAGTCACTAAAACAAACAAATAAATTTTGTTAAGCTAATTATTCCTCATAATATATTTATTTTTATATCATTCCTTTTACTGCAAGTATATAAAATTGAAACTGCATATATTTTTTTCAGATTTAAATCAAATTGAAAATTTCAAAAACTAAATACCTCACTGCCTAAACGCCAGAACCAGCCGATCCCGAGATCGACAACTCCCTATGCCTTGTGCTCACGATCCCCACATGAATCGACAATGATAAGTCGATCGACTCGAAACCCTTCGTTGCTTTGGCAAGCCTCTCGAACGCGCATACGCAGTCCCAACACTAGCCTTCCTTCACGCGAGCGCGCCTCCCTCTACCCTGTCGCGATCGAAACCCACACGAGCTGAAGCCCTAGTTCATCGCGAACCAACTCGCGCGCCGCCCCGCCATCAATTGCCGTGCTCGCGAGCTCGAGTGCCTCACGTCGACCCAAGATCGCGATTTCGATTTTTGAATGAAGATAATTGTCATTTACTTTTTTTTTCTCTGTTCGTTCGTAAGTATTGAAGAGGGGGGATACAGTTTTGTGGAATAGAGATTGGAGAAGGAAGTGATTTCGTTTTGTTTAACCGGCGAAGGAAAAGAGGGAAACTCGATTTGCTTTTCTTTTAAACGAACTAATTGCGTTCGATTTTTAGAGGAGGAAAGGAATTCACAGATAAAAATTAAAGGCAGCGGCCATTATTATTTTTGAACGAGATAATGGAGAACGAGAATAATGTTTCGTTCGTTTATTTTTCTTTTTGATCGACATTGCTCTGAAAAAGGAAGACAGGGTAGCGTGCTTTAAACGAGAAGAGGAGACAACTAGGTCGACGAAAATCAGATGCTAGGGTGGCTACTGATTTAACCTTTATATTTTTATATTCAAAAATATCTTGTTATATTATATCAACGCGTTTGCTTATCGTACGATCACACAATAACTCTGAAAGCCATGAAAACTGAAATCCGATAATAATACAGTATTACGGATCCAATAGAACTGGTTCCGTCGAATTCCGAGACTATGCCCCGGAACACTATTTTTTTAAATTCAATTTAAATGATACAATTTCAAAACTGAACAAAACGGTTTCAATTTCAATTCTGAAAGTTCTATTATCTTCAGTATTATCAATATAAATTTTAAAAGCTTTTGAAATATTTTTCTTTCAGCTTAAAATTGAAGATTCAAATTTTTATTCAACATTAAATAGAGTAAATTATAAAATTTAATCGCCAATTTCATTCTGATAATTTGAAATTCAAGTCAAACCATCATTCAAATATTTAAAATAAATTAAATATTTCATTTTTAAATTATCAAAAATTCAGGGTCGTTACAATCTTCCCCCCTTAAAAGAATTTCGTCCCGAAATTACAAGTTAGGAAAAAAAAGTCCTTAACTCGTCTACTATTTTTTTTAACATCCGATAGTTTTATCAATTTATCAAAACAAATCTTTCTACTAAAGATTCGTTATTAATTCAACTAAATTTCCAACATCAATTATAAGTTTCAAACAACATTGTTTACTTCTCAATTCAAATTTAAATTTAAATTCAAATTTTAAACTTTCAAATTTTCTCAAAAATTTTCTAACACCCGAAATTTTCGAAAAATTTCGCCAGCGTCTCCTTTGCGCGGCTAATACGGCACGACTACAAAACGTCCCTACGGACTCTAAAATTTCAAAAAGAAAAGAAAAAGCCAAGCGGCTAGACAAGAAATCAGCAAATCTCATATTGAAATTCAAATACTTACCTTTTGTCGAGCAATTCAAAATCATCTTTGAAATCAAAATCCCAATTCCTTTATAACACCTGTATGACCTACTAGCCATAATATCTAGTTACAATATTCAAACCATTTTGCACATTTCATTACAAAATTTCGATACTTACTTCTTATACATTTTTAGTTCACTGTTGAAGTTATATCCATTATCATTCAATTTTACATTTCAAATTTCATTTGAATTCAATTTACAATTTCTATTCAATTTGGATTCTATTTATCTTTCGAATATTGAATTTATCAATTTTCTTTAGTTCACTTCAAACTAATCTCAAAAATTCATTTTATTTCACACAATTCAAATTTGTTTCCAACATTCAGTTTCAATTCTAGTTTTATTTACTTTCAAATTCAAAATGAATTTTAACATTCAATTTCATTTTCTTGCACTTGCAATTGCAAATTTATCTTTTCATTCACTAATTCATTCATTTTCAATTTGAATCTTATTTCTATCAAATTTCAAATAATTATAAGTCTTCGACTTATTTACATCTTGATTTATAAAATCATTTATACATTCATATTACTAATTCCATTCCATTAATGAATTTTAATTTCAATTATCTTCTTGGAATTCTATTTTCATTTATAAATCACATTACAATTCATATTCTACAAATTTCATTCGTATACAAATTTATTTCCTTATACTTCAATTCACATTTATAGATTTCATTTGTTAATGAACTTTAATTTCAATCACATTTACAATTTTACATTAACAATTTCTATTTGTATATGAATTCATTTCTTTAAGTTAGATTTCTATTTAAACTTTAAACTTTACAAGTTATCAACTTAATAATATTTCATAAATATTTTTATATAGTATTCCAGAGTCTTACCAACATTCAAAAATCATTTTGAAAACAATTCAAATTATCCTTTGAATTTCCAAAACAAAACCCAATTTTTTTCAAACAACTTCCATTTAAAATAATTTGGCAGCAATTCCTTTTTTGGAAACCCGAAAATGAACACCGGTGATGTCGCGATCATCATCGGAATTATTTTCCAGCGACCAAAAAGAGTTTAGAGCTTTCATTTCTCCAAAATACTTTCCAAACCCTTGAAATTCATTTTCAAATCAAAAAGGAATTAAACTTTCCAAATCTCCAAAAATTTCAAATTCTTTTCAAAACATTTCCAAATACTTCCCTGGAATTCCGTTTCAAATTACAAATCACATTTACAATTTATATTCTCAAATTTCATTTGTACGTGAATTTATTTCTTAACTTTGGAGTTATGATTTCAATTTCTTATTCAATTTCATATAATAATGATAACATTTCAATATTATCAGTTTCCTAACAAACATGCATCCATATATCATAATAATTTACAGAAAATTATTTCCTTTATATACAAAAATAGTTTTAGGTAAAATGATCTCATTTACTCTATTCAAAAACAATACTGTGTCGATTTACCTTGTTTAAGAGTTTAGAAACTCCTATCAACACGGTTAGCTAGACTGCACCGACCAGAATCTATAAACAATCAACCGATAAGTCAACACAATACAAAACAATTTCATATTCACTAACAAATACGCGCTCATATCTATTATTACACTCAACTCATTCTAGAGTACTACTGACTCTATCTCTAATGAGTAACACCCAACAGAGCAGGGTTGTCGCTTAACCATATGCTCTGATACCACTCTGTAAGGACCAAGGCTTTTCAACCGTCGGTAGCGGCCACCGGTAGGCTTTGCAACCATCCCAGTCCCACCGTGGCTTACACTAACACCTCGCATTTACTTTTACGGCCAGCCTCTCGACTGTCACGGCTTCTGCCTAACCAACCCATCCCTCTCAGGGACATGTAGGGGTAAGAGTCCCCCATTCGCCACCAAACTGCGAAGCGAGAACCCCCTATCATGCTGTAATATAGCAAATGCGATCCATAACGACGTATCACATATTCGGAATGGGTTATACGACCCCATGGTCCTTTCCCGGCTAACCCGAATAGTGAGCGCTTATTTAAAAATAAGTGTGGCGTTCAAATTCAAGCAATTCACAACAAATACCCATTCGAGGTAATTATTGATAGTCGGTTATTTAACTATCAATAAAGATGCGCAACATCATCAGATTCCAAATAATTTTCCAAATTATTTATTTTCCAAAATATCTTTACTAGATATATAATTTCCACACTTCTAAAATAAATCAATATTTATTTTTAAAACGAATTTCCATTTCTTTTATAAATTCCATTGTGAATTCATATTTCAGATATCTACTGATATACGATTTTCAATCGATTTCAATATTCACTTTCAATTTATCTTTACAAAGATAAATTCTCAAAAACGTTCATTTCATTTTGGAAAACATTTCCCTACTTATTTAATAATAAGTATTTCACAAATCTATTTATTTTCAACATTTGAAAATATTCGATATACTTAAATCAAAATTAAGTATATATTTCATTCTTTAAGAAAATCATTAACTATAACACCATCTATTTGAGTCAAAACGAATGTTACGTAAAACATCGTTACGATGACTCAAAAATCACTAGTATAGGGATTCGAAATTAAGATAGATATGTAAATCCCAATACTAGATAAAACATTTCCTTTCGGAAATCATTTACTATAACAACAGTGTTATAGTCCACCATTTCCTTCTTTCTCGAAAACGTCTATTTCAACAATGAATGTTGAAATCTATGGTTTCGATAGTTAATACGTTTTAAAAACATCGTTAAAACAATTAACTTCATTTTTAATATCACTTTCCCAAAACAATATCCATTTTATTCAATAATATATTCACTGTCCAAAATCGTGAATATAATTCACTTAACCAAATTTCAATCATCTCTACACATTTTATTTCAATACAAATTTGCTACCTAAAATCGCGAATATATCTTCTTTAATAATCTTCTATATTTAATTTATCAAATTCAATTGATTTTCGGATTTATAACGTTTATAAATCCTGTTTTTATTTACAAAAACTTTAATTATAAAATCCCTTTCATAAATCAATTCAATTTATAACTCAACTTTATAACCAAAATCTGATTTACAAGTCTATTATTTATAAATCTTTTATTTTACAAAGTCTATTCCTTTCATAACTTCACAATTTATAAATCTAAAAAAAATTCATTTACTTATGAAATTTATTTTTATTTCATTTTAACACTTATAAAACTCGTTTTATAATTCCAATATTTTAAATTTATAAATATCAACTTTTTTTAAATCTTTTAAATAAACCGTTTACAAAAATTCAAAAATCTCAATTTAAACCATTTTATAAATCAATCAACTATTTATTTCAAAAATATCACTTTGGTTATATTTCACAAAAATCTTAACTTTTATAACTTTAAAATTTTAACGTTTATTTATTTTAAATAAATCAATTCAAAAATTTAAATAAAACGTATAACTTTAAAGATCACTTTAAAAATCTCTTTTAAAATCAACATCGTCATTTTTAAACTTCAAAATTTAATCCGATGATGCAACGCACCAATTAGTCAATCACAACAACAAACATCATATATCAACATAAGATAACAGAATACATCACAATATCTGTAAATAAATAAATACTGGTGAGGAATCCAGTTGGATCCCTCCAACCTGTTTCCCTACATCCACAGATGTTAGCACAATACCAATTCCACTTCGAGGTGGAATATCGTGGTATATAGGATTTTATAAATATATCATCCGCTTACTAACGGCGTAATAGGGTCTCATCCGCTATACAGTGCGGGAAATCAATCAATCTAATATATACATATGCCAATATGTATATATTGTTATATATAGATATATCCTACTATATCTAATATCACATCCAATAGCAATCAAATCAATAACTGCAATATCAAATTTCATTTGAGTGAGAAAAATCTCACCTTAGCTTTTATTTCCATTTGCCATTCACTTTAATCCTGATTTGGTTTTCCCGGTTTGACCTTGTATAAATAATTATACAATTCTATTAATATTCAAATCAACTGAACAATTAATTTCCATTTAATAAAATTTTATTTTATCTAATCAATTTAATTTCAACCAAATTTCCTTTTAATAAATTTACTTAACTAATTATTTATTTAAATTAATATTCCTTTAATAAAATATCTTTTAGTCACTAAAACAAACAAATAAATTTTGTTAAGCTAATTATTCCTCATAATATATTTATTTTTATATCATTCCTTTTACTGCAAGTATATAAAATTGAAATTGCATATATTTTTTTCAGATTTAAATCAAATTGAAAATTTTGAAAAGCTAAATACCTCACTGCCTAAACGCTAGAACCAGCTGATCCCGAGATCAACAACTCCCTATGCCTTGTGCTCGCGATCCCCACATGAATCGACAATGATAAGTCGATCGACTCGAAACCCTTCGTTGCTTTGGCAAGCCTCTCGAACGCGCGTACGCAGTCCCAACACTAGCCTTCCTTCACGCGAGCGCGCCTCTCTCTACCCTGTCGCGATCGAAACCCACACGAGTTGAATCCCTAGTTCATCGCGAACGAACTCGCGCGCCGCCCCGCCATCAATTTCCGTGCTCGCGAGCTCGAGTGCCTCACGTCGACCCAAGATTGCGATTTCGATTTTTGAATGAAGATAATTGTCATTTACTTTTTTTTCCTCTGTTCGTTCGTAAGTATTGAAGAGGGGGGATACAGTTTTGTGGAATAGAGATTGGAGAAGGAAGTGATTTCGTTTTGTTTAATCGGCGAAGGAAAAGTGGGAAACTCGATTTGCTTTTCTTTTAAACGAACTAATTGCGTTCGATTTTTAGAGGAGGAAAGGAATTCACAGATAAAAATTTAAGGCAGCGGCCATTATTATTTTTGAACGAGATAATGGAGAACGAGAATAATGTTTCATTCGTTTATTTTTCTTTTCGATCGACATTGCTCTGAAAAAGGAAGATAGGGTAGCGTGCTTTAAACGAGAAGAGGAGACAACTAGGTCGACGGAAATCAGATGCTAGGGTGGCTACTGATTTAACCTTTATATTTTTATATTCAAAAATATCTTGTTATATTATATCAACGCGTTTGCTTATCGTACGATCACACAATAACTCTGAAAGCCACGAAAACTGAAATCCGATAATAATACAGTATTACGGATCCAATAGAACTGGTTCCGTCGAATTCCGAGACTGTGCCCCGGAACACTATTTTTTTAAATTCAATTTAAATGATACAATTTCAAAACTGAACAAAACGGTTTCAATTTCAATTCTGAAAGTTCTATTATCTTCAGTATTATCAATATAAATTTTAAAAGCTTTTGAAATATTTTTCTTTCAGCTTAAAATTGAAGATTCAAATTTTTATTCAACATTAAATAGATTAAATTATAAAATTTAATCGCCAATTTCATTCTGATAATTTGAAATTCAAGTCAAACCATCATTCAAATATTTAAAATAAATTAAATATTTCATTTTTAAATTATCGAAAATTCAAGGTCGTTACAAGTCGTGGAGGATCCCATTCAAACAATACTTGCTAAACGGGACTTTGCCCGAAAGAAGAAGCGAAAGATGACAAGTCATTCGCAAAGCCGCGCGATACGTGATGCAGGGAGGAGTAATGTATCGAAAAGGGTTCTCGGTCCCTTTACTACGGTGCATTGCCCATGATGAGGCAAAGCGGGTCTTGGAGGAGGTCCACGAAGGAGAATGTGGCGACCATACTGGGGGCAGATACTAGCAAAAAAGATCCTCCGATATGGATACTATTGGCCAACTGTGAATCGGGATGCTGCAGATTACGCAAGAAAATGTGACAAGTGTCAAAGATATGTGAAAATCCTGAGAGCTCCACCGACGGAACTCACACAAATGGTTAGTCCCTGGCCGTTTGCAATCTGGGGAATCGACATAATCGGTTCTTTGCCTATATCCAAAGGTGGTGCAAAATACGCGATGGTTGCGGTCGACTATTTCACAAAATGGGCCGAGACAGAGCCTTTAGCCACAATCACCTCCAAGAAGGTCATTAATTTTGTTGTACGAAACATTATATGCCGCTTTGGCCTCCCACGAACCATCATTATGGACAACGGAACTCAGTTTGAAAGCAGAGAATTCAAGGTTTCTGTTTAAAGTACGGCGTTGAGAAAAAGTTCGCCGTCGTTGCTCATCCGAAAGCTAACGGACAAGTCGAGGCCGTGAACAAAATAATCAAGCCCATATTGAAGAAGCGTTTGGAAAAGGCTGGAGGCAAGTGGGTAGATGAACTCCCAACAGCATTATGGGCTTATAGAACTACCCACAAGTCTGCGACTGGCCACACTCCATTCGCATTGGCATACGACTCGGAAACTGTTATACCCGTGGAGCTTGAAGTTCCATCGCATCGAGTGACATATTATGATCCTAAGACGAATCAGGTTCTCTTGTTGGAATCACTGGACTACATCGATGAAAAACGTGAAGAGGCTGAATTAAGGGCGGCAGCATATAGGCACCGATTCAAGCGATATTACGATGACAAAGTCCGCCCAAGAATCTTTGATGTGGGTGATCTCGTTTTGAAACGGGTTTTCCCGGTACCATCACGTATGAATCCCAATTGGGAAGGTTCGTATGTCGTTGAACGGAAGCTTGGAGAGGGAACATTCAAGCTAGCGACCGTTAATGGCGTGACACTCCCCCGAGCGTGGAATAGTGAACATTTATGATGCTATTATATTTAGCATGTTTCTTTTCTGTTTTAGGTGCAATTGTTTCCCGTATGTTTACATTCCGTTGATTCTTAGTTTCCTTTTTAGTATGTAATTGGAAGATTTAGTTTGTTTTCATTAATAAAGGCTTGAAGCCATCCTTTCTGTGAATTATTGATGTTTCTGAACCTTATAGTCCGATGACAAACAACTGAAGTTGTATTATTCTACCTGACGTACGAACTCACACAAACGACTTGAATCTCCGAGTCCCCTGAATGCGGACCGGAGTACTCTAAGTCCCTGGAGCGCGGACTAGAGTATAAACGATTTGAATCTCCGAGTCCCCTGAATGCGGACCGGAGTACTCTAAGTCCCCGAAGCGCGGACTAGAGTATAAACGATTTGAATCTCCGAGCCCCCTCAATGCGGACCGGAGTACTCTAAGTCCCCAGAGCGCGGACTAGCGTATAAACGATTTGAATCTCCGAGTCCCCTGAATGCGGACCGGAGTACTCTAAGTCCCCGGAGCGCGGACTAGAGTATAAACGACTTGAATCTCGGAGTCCCCTGAATGCGGACTGGAGTACTCTAAGTCCATGGAGCGCGGACTAGAGTATAAACGACTTGAATCTCCGAGTCCCCTGAATGTGGACCGGAGTACTCTAAGTCACCAGAGCGCAGACTAGAGTATAAACGACTTGAATCTCCGAGTCCCCTGAATGCGGACCGGAGTACTCTAAGTCCCCGGAGCGCGGACTAGAGTATAAATGACTTAAATCTCCGAGTCCCCTAAATGCGGACCGGAGTACTCTAAGCCCCCGGAGCGCGGACTAGAGTATAAACGAATTGAACCGCCGAGTCCCCTGAATGCGGACCGGATTACTCTAAGTCCCCGGAGCGCGGATTAGAAAATATTCTAAGTACCAAAAATGTGAAACAAGAGATGTACAATTCCAAAGAATGTCCGAGCAATGTAAGAATGGATTAGGAATTGATGTAACTCATAAGAACTTGAGTTTCGACCACAGTCATACAGAAAGCTAGAAAGCAGAAATCGTTCAAATGACAAAGAAACTAAACTTTATTCAATAATCCAAAATGGGGTTATACAACCACTCCTCCAAGACTTGGAGTCAAAAATCAATCTACATAAACCACAAAAACGAAAAAGTAAGCGTAGTTACATGACCTAAGCAAAATCTCGTTGAAGGAGTATAGTGGCTATTTCTTCGGCTTCTTTTTCTTATCCTCCTTTGCTTTCTCAGATGACTCCTCTCCCTCACGCTTCCTCTTGGACTTTTTGCTTGCCAAAGAAGCGGAGTCAGGAGTGGGAGGAGGAACATCCAGTGGTTTGGATTTGCCGGGAAGGATGACTTTCAGAGGCCTATTCAGCGGGTCGGTGAGTTCTAGTACTTGAGACTCAATCTTGACCTCAACCTTCTTTTTCTTCTCTTCCGCGAGTCGCTCCTTCATACTCACCTTCGAAGTGTGTTCTGAGGCGCCCGTGATTTCAATTTCATAACTCCCTTCAACAGGAGATGAAGTGTCAGACTTATCATCATCTAGCGCCCCAATCACTTGAGCGTCAGGACCGAGGGTTACACCCGCGTGAGCAGCATCACTTGTTTTCCCCGTCTCCTCCTTGGCGTCATCGCTCCTCGGAGCCGATTCAGGATCAGAACGGCCCGCATAAAAACATAAAGAACGAACGTTAGAACCAATAACCGATCGCAGAAAGCGACAGATCTTTGAACTTCTAGAATTAGGGTTTTATACTGGTTTCTTGCTGGCTTTCAGCTGTGCGCGGAGTTTAACCCTCCAGAATGGGAGATAACACGTGAATGCCGAGACCGGGGTCTTCCAGATCATAGCCGGCATGTTGCTCGAATGGGTCAAGTGCTGGCTGATCGGCCGATTGAGTAGAAGGAGGAGCTGCAGCCTCGGTTCCAGATGGATTAGCTTTGTCATCTTTCTCTTTTGACGGAGGAGAGCCTTTACCAAAGAGAGCCATGGCTGCAGACAAGTCCGATGGCTCATTCCCCCTGAGAAACTCTTTCACTAAAGCCTCCTCGTCGACCTCCTCGGTGCTCGAATCCACCTGTCTAATCTTTATTAAAGTCTCTCAAGCCTCGGCCAAAGGTTCAAGGTAGCCCTCGCCTAAGAAAGTCAAGTCCCGGTGCATGAGAACATGGGCATTGTATTCGGCTATCAGTGGGTCGAACACACACTTGATTTCTTCTCTGCCGACCTCCACAGCCGCTTCAAGGCGGGAGTCGATCTCCGCGGAAGCTATTCTCTTGCTCTCCTTGCGGGCTTCATCCTTCATTGTCCCAACCTTAGAAAGCTCGTCGTCAAGCTTTGCCTTTAAGAGACGTGTATCGACGATCTCGTTACAGTACCGTTGAGACTCTTCTTGAGCCGCTATCTTCTCTTCCCTCTCCTTAGAGAGTAGCACCTTCAACTCTTTAACCTGCAGGGCGAGTGTATCCGTTTCTTTTTGAATAGAATCTTTTTCTAGAGCTAGGGCCCAACTGCGTTGGACTGCGACGTCAAGTTCTTTCTTATGGGTCGTCTCTAGACGAGCGACGGCCTCCGCAGTCTCCTTAGCACTCTGTTCTACGGCTTCAAGTTTGGACTTGTACAAAGCGAGCTCTTCGTCCTGATTCTTGATGATGTCTTCATCAAAGATAGCTTCAAGCTTCAAGAGATCGATTTCTTGTTGACGCTCAACGGATACTTCCGAGACTTTTTCGACCAAATGAACAAACGCGTCATGTTGAACATAGACGTCGTTGTTGCAAGCGATGGCACTCTGCTTGACATGCCCTGGAATGTGATGAATAGTTGGGAGGAACTTCAGATCGTCAAAGCAGATTTTGGGAAATTTAGCTTTAAGATCAACCAGCTTTTTCGATATCGTTGGGCCTACCGCAGGAATAAGGGGAGGAGGTTTTGAAAGTTCAGTTCTCTTATGATGTTCCCGAGATTGTCGTGTGCTTGATGAACCAGAATGTTGATCTCGGGAAACATCGGGTTGAGACCCCTTCTGCGAAGGTTTTTCTCTGTCTGGTTCTATTTGAGGAGGAAGATCGCGAGAGTATGAAGACTGGGAATGTGATTTCTTTTGATAAGACTACTCTCGGGGACGGTTGTCTCGATCTCCGTAGTCGTCCCTGTCCCGGCGTTTACGGGGCCCGAATCCCGGCAGGAGTGGTGAAAGATGGAAGAGTCGTGGAGACGATCAAATCCATGGGAGCGTCCCATGTCACCTGCATAAAATGAGAATAACAACAAGTTAGAAAAGATCAGGGTGACGGTTAAGATTGAAGTGCAAAGTGAAGTGCGTGTGTCCGTGTGTGTCCTAGTGTTTCCCCCCGACGGACCAGTTTCTTTACTAATTGGAGTTTTATCTCCCTGGACTTGGGCTTGAACTCCCGTACCGCCTCTAGCGGGCGAATGAAGCTTGAGGGCCTCTGGATCGTCGAAACCGTAGTTGAGTAAATCGTCAGGAATGGTAAGGTTCGACAGGCCCTTCAGAGAACTTTCTAAGTGCTCCGAGGAAGTTTCTTTTTCAGTTGGCATAAGGGTAACTTTAGAAGTTCCGCCCACAGTTTTCTTCCTCAGCTTGCGCGTCAGTTTCTTCTCTCCCTTCGAAGGGGAAGACGACGTTTCTATGTCGTGAACTTCAACCGCCGGTCCCCGGGACGGACTAATGTTCTCGCCCTGTACTTCGGGCGTCTCAGTCTCCTTAATTTCCCCCCTTCTAGTGCATCAGGAGCATTGCGTGCTGAAGACTCAGCTTGTTTCTTCCCCTTACCAGAGCCAGGCCTGGGAATGGTGACGCCTTGAGGAAGGCTTATCCGACGGCCTTCTTCCAACGGTCCGAGCCTTATAAGTGACTCATTCGAAATGAGATTTCTAATGTCCCATTCTTCGGTGGGGAGGGCTCGAATGGCTTCGACGGCATCAGAATATCCGCGGCCGTCAGGACGTGGGCTAATACTTGAAAAGATGGGTAAAAGTTTAGGAAAGGTAAGTCTTCGACTAAACGTGAGTAACAAACCAAGAAAAAGGCTTACTTCCTTCAACCCATCTACTCGCAAAGCCGGGAGGACAACGCACATAAAACCATTCTTGTTTATACAAGGCGAACTTGGTCCACGCCCCGGTTAAGATTTGGCATTTGTTGTGCGGCTCGAGAAACATGAATGATGGGCTATCCTTCCGCTTCTTGATGCAATATATGCATTAGATATCGCCCAGAGTTGGGAGCCTAGAGAAGACAATCATGAAGAGGATGCAGGTACCGTAGAGGAATGCATGGCCGTTCGGGTGCAGTTGCGATGGAGCAATGTCAATATATTGCAGCACATCCCGAAGAAACAAGTTGAACGGTGGCACACTGCCAACCCAGCACATGAATTTATTACAAGCTGTGTATCCGGCTGGGGGCAAGTGTGGACAATCATGCCCCGAAGGAACTAGCACGTCATCAAAGGGGATTCCGTGGACAGAGCATATCCAACGGAGCGTACTTTCATTGATCTTTGAAGCATGTGAATCGACAGGGTTGTCTATGAGAATTGCTGCCTCCAGAGCATCGGGAGCTAAGTCATGTGCAGGGGAAGTTGATGGGTTTGAAGTATCTGCGACTTCTCGTCGGGAGGACGGCCCAGGCCTGTCCGAAATCGTGGCGGAGCTAGATTTTCGAGACATCGCTGATAAAGATTGAATCTAGCGAAGTACCTGTTCGAACTATACTTAAAAAATAATCGACGTTAGACTTAACAATACGAATATTCCCCCCGTGTAGTGTGTGAACTAGTACGATCATTCAGGTGTAAACGCTGAGAAATTATAAGTCACAGAATTGATGATATAAGGTTGAGCTTTGAACTGTCGTCTTCGAAGACCGTCATCGCTGACTGTCTCCGAAAGCTGGCATTGCAATGTTTTCAATTTTGAACTCGGACATTGGCACTGCGTGTTAAATTCTTTAATCCGTTTTTATTGGTTTAAGTTCAGGCTTGTGATTTTTGAAACTAGGAAGTTGTCAGTCCAGATTAGTTCGATGTGCTGGTATGCTTAAGTCCTTGCCCTTGTGTTTGATGTTTGATTAGGCAAGGTGAATAGGAGTTCGGTCAAAATTCTGTTCGGCTCAAAATTATGTTCTGCTTAAAGTTCTATTCGGCTTTAAGTTCTGTTCGGCTTTAAGTTCTGTTCAGCTTTAAGTTCTGTTCGGCTTAAAGTTCTGTTCGGCTTAAAGTTCTATTCGGCTTAAAGTTCTGTTCGGCTTAAGTTCTGTTCGGCTTAAAGTTCTGTCCGGCCAGAATTCTGTTCGGCCTCTCTTCTGTTCGGCTTGAAAACGAGTGCACGCAGCAAGTCACGCCGAGCCGATTCGCTCGACCTTCTGCCCTTAACATCACTTCTCCTCTTTTCCTCCATCTCTCCCAACTAGCATGACCAAGTCTTTCGGCAAGCCGTGTCAAACCACGGTCATGCCGAACCACTTCATTAGGTCTTACCTCCAATTCATCAGCCACACACCTCTTACTTCCTTTAATCTACGGAGAATTTACGAATTCGAGTTTTGTGTTAAGCTTCCTAATTCGAGAAAGCGGTCGAGAGTTTCTTATCGAAGGAAGCGGCAGGAGCTTGGGGATTTGTGGACTTAAGATTGACAGAGTGTTCGAGCTTGACTTGAGGAGAGCTTGTTGGATTCGAAGTAAGAAGGAAGGATCGTAGGAAGTGAATAAAATTTAAGGGAGGTAAGTTATGTTTCTTGGGGGGTCGCGGAGGTAAAAAGTGAAAAAGAGAAGAAGAAGAAGAATGCAAGCTTTTATAGTGGAGGAGAAGAAGTCGAAGAGACTATGACCGGTAGAACCGGTCGGAATGACATCGTTCGACATCGGCTATGCCGTTCGGCATCCAGGGTGCTCGGCTTGAAGCAAAGCACGGTGGATTCATGACTCAAAGCACATCACATTTAACCACATGAAGCACTTTGGGGGCAAGTGTTACCTGAAGGTTGGACCAGGCAACTAGGCACTCGGCTCTTACATACCGTTCGGCATGGAAAGTCATTCGGTATTGTATATCGTTCGGCATTCTAGAGTGATCGGCATGGCAGAGCGTTCGGCGCTCCATACTGCTCGGCATCCACACTTCATTCGGCATTCAGTGTTGTTCGGCATCTAGAGATGTTTGACATCCAGAGGTGTTCGACATTCATCTAATCTTGACCGGCTTCAACTATTGTTCGGCCTGCACTCTCCACTCAGCACAGCATTTCGTTCGGCATCAGTCTGTTCGGCATCAGTCTGTTCGGCATCAGTCTATTCGGCATCAGTTTGTTCGGCATCTATGGTTCGGCACACAGAACTCACTCTTTCTGGGCTGAGGTATTCAGCTGCCAGGCCCACCAGGGAAGTCCAACCCATCTTTGTCTATAAATAGAGAGGCAGGGGCACAGTGAAAAGGACCTTTTTTCGAGAACACTGGGGAGACTCTACCGCTTTTAAGACTCACTCTTTTTACTTAGCAATTGTATTCGAGTAGTTGGTGAGCGGATTGTATCTGTAATCAGTTGTTAAGTAAAGCAATAAAAGATTAACCTCAAAGGGGATGTAGGCAATTACGCCAAACCACTATAAATCTGGTGTTCTCGTCTTTGCATTCAATTTAGCATATTGTTCTTTGTTTAAATCTACTTTCTTCATTTATCTCTCTACACAAACTTTCTCAACGAGATTAGTGACCAATTCTGGTGCTAACACTATGTTTTGAAACTAAAGGTATGGAAAGGCACCCACCACGAAAGTTGAAAATTTGGAGTAGGGGATCCACTGGGTTGGTCTACCTTAGAATCCACAGGGTGGGTTCAATTAGAATTGGGATCCTAGAGGACGTTCGGAAAAAACTCATGAGTTCCTGGTGATCATTGTTTGCATAGCGAAAATCGAGGGGCATTATACCTACATCTACGTATGGTTTTGCTGTGATAGCAACATAACCTTTGTGTAACTGTGATCTGTGAGGATTGTAGCTTAATTCGAGAGGCAGGGATTGCCTATAGTTATGTATGGTTTTGCTGGGATAGCAACGTAACCTTTGTGCAACTGTTATCTATCGTGGTTCCATAGCGTAATTCGGGAGGCAGAGATTGCCTACAGTCTACGTTTGGTTTCACTGGGATAGTGACGCAACCTTTGTGTAGCTGCGATCTATGTGGTTTTGTTTTGTTTGATAGCGTAATTCGAAGGGCAGAGATTGCCTACATACTACTTACGGTTTCGCTGGGATAACGACGCAACCATCGTGTAGCTGCGGTTTATCGTGTTCCCATGGTGTAAATCGAGGGATGTTGATGCCTACGGCTTACTTATGATTTCGCCGGGATGGCAACGCAATCATCGTGTTAACCGCGATCCATGGTGGTAAAGAAGGAAAAGGGGTGATACTTTCCATATCATTTCTGAAAAGTTTTTCAAGTATTTTCACTTGGTGTTGAAACGGGTCTACTAAGTACTTAGAGATTTTTAGTCCTACGCCGGATCAACGTATGACTAAAATTCTGTAAGAACAAGGATGGACTTGTTAAGACACCGAGTTATGGAAGAATATTTTTAATATCAAACTAGCTTGGTAACACTATGTAATTTAAAAGTGTGTGTATCCCAAAATGTATAATAAAAGAGCAAGAAGTAAAATGTTTTAGAAGATGATTAATTAAATAATATACATCAAAATTCTAATTCTCGTTTCGTTCCTTTTCGAGGACGAAAAGTTCCGAGGGGGGAGGATTGTAATGACCCGGATTTTTAGCCATCTGATATTGGGATAATTAACTAATTTTAATTATTGGAATATAAATTTTTATAGGTTAAATTGATAAATTTTCTGATAATTGAAATATCTGAATCTATTAATTTTGAAAAAAACGATATTAAATTTTAAAAATGTAAATTTCTGAATAAGGGAAAAATTAATATATATATATATATATATATAGGTGTGTGTGTGTGTGTAAATTTCACCGTTTCAAAACTCATGATAAAATATCTATATATCTATATATATGGGTATATGTTTATATATATAAATTAAAAATAATAATAATGCATATGGAAATATAAATATCTATGTATATATATACACATGTGTATATCTAAATGTATATATGAATATGTAAATATATGTATATGTATGTGTGTATACATGTAAATATGATAAAATAAATATGCATATTGTATATGTATGCGTATCTATATATAAAAATGTATATGATGACGAAATATATGTAAGTATATGTGCATGTATATATGCTTAAGGAATACTGTATATGAAATTATATATAGATATATACATGTAAAAGCTTCATGATGGAAATATATATATATATAAGTGAAAATGTGTATATAGTACATGTAAATATGTAAGTATGTATGGTAAACATATTTATATGAGAACATATATATCTATATATATGTGTATATATACAAGAAAACATCATGATGGCAAACTTTAAATCAAGCACATAAAATAGCAAATCACCTAATAAATCAAATCACACATAAAATCAAATCAAAACCATGAAATCACATCAGCCAACAAAGGAAAAAAATGAAATGTGAAAAACCTGTACATGCAGACTCAGCCCCCTTTGTGTCTAAATGTTTCCCCTCCCATCTTTATATATACACACAGCCACTTTTGTTCATTTGTTCACGCATATGAAACATATATATATATATATATATATATATATAAGTGCTGCCATTGAATTAAAAGAAAATAGGCTAAGGGTTGAAGCTTGAAGCAGGAGTATAAACAGAGCAGGGTTCATTTCTTTAAAACTGTGAGTAAACAACTTTGTTTTGTTTACTGGTATTACATATACTTATATATTCTATGATTATGTGGATGAATCTTTGATGTATGTTAGTTGTATATGTGTGTATGTTAAGTGAATATGTGTATGAATGTTGTGCTGGACATGTTCAGACCACCATTACCCTGTGCTTCTTCTAAAAGTAGCCTCTATTCTTCGTTTTTTTTTGTTAAAAACAGGTAAGGACTTTATTTTGAAAATCAACAACTCAAAATCTATTAGGTTTTAAATCTTGATCCTAAAACAAAAGTTGACTATTATCGAGTATAAAATATTTTAAAATTGATTTCATTCGATTTCATCAAGTATAGGAAGAGAGAAACAGATATTACAGTAAGTAGCTCAAGTTTGGCCGAGTTTTGACTATCGAAATTTCACCCTTGGATTATATGGTTGTAATCGTTATGGAAAAATATGATTTTTGAGAGTTGTTTGGGAATTTTTAACGGCATATGGAAGGAGAATTGGGAGTTGATCAGATTTGGGAATTTTGTCAAATTAAGGTGATGTAGTTGATTTGGGGGCACGACATTTGGCGCGGAGGAGGCTTGGGTGGAGGTGCACCAGTGAAAAATTGCGCGGTATTTTTCTATGGCCTGTGGTGGCAAGGCGAGGTCATTTTAGGGTTTTAGTGGGTTTCGTTGTGGGTCTCGGCTTCGTGGAAAGGCGAAGAAAAGAGAGGGAGAGCGTGCGGTCTAGGGGAAATGATGGAGGAGATTGTGGCGATGTCGTGGGTGAAATTTGGTGGTGGATGGTGGTCGTGGTGAGGTGTTTGAAGGGGCATAGCCTCGTTCCAGTTTCGGTGGGAGGGCTCGATTTCGAACCCAGTGTTCGATCATGGTTCCAGGTAGAGGGATGAAGTGAGGGGGTCGTGGGCGATCGGAGTGGATGATCGACGGCGAATGACTTTGGCTGGTGCTTGTGTGTACGTGCACGTGTACGTGCACCATTGTGGGTTCTCGAATGAAAGAAAAAAAAGAGGAGAAAAGGAAGGAAAGAGGAAGGAGGAAGAAAAGAAATAAAGTGAGGGTTTGTACCTGGTTTTGTCTTCGTGGGCCGAGTGATTGGGCTGAGGGTTATATAAAAGAAAATTTAAATAAAGTTATTTAAAAACTTTTAAATTTTTAAAACAATATTCCTCTTCCATTTTAAATCAAATTGAAGTGTAGTTTGTTGTGTCGAGACCCTATCACGGCATATTTTTTCATCTGAACGACTATGGGCAAGCTTTCTGAAATGCTTTATTAAATGATTGTAATATTTGAAGTAAAAGGATAACAAATGTCTTGATTTTAAATTATATGTTAATTTCAATTGGACTGCTAAATTTTTAATTAACTAAAAATAAATTATTTAATTAAATACTTTGATTAATAAATAATCTGGATTTAAATATAACTCGGCTCATTTTATGCAAAACTCATTCAGTTTTGAATTTGTAAATTGATTTAATATTAATTATTGACTGAGTAAATGGTCCATGTGGACTGATATTTTTCTCGAATATTAATTTCAATTATCTATTGACTGTGCCATTAAGTTGCCAAACGAATTAAAGTAGATAGAGTAAAACGTTGACGTTTATTGAAATAAATCGACTCCTACTGATCACTATTCCGATTTCAGAAAATGTGATGATTTCAAGCAAATAAATTTCGATGGACTGGTCAAGATAAAATAAACATATGGAATAAATTTCCATAAGTGAATATTTGCACCCTAGTTATGAAATTGTTATCTAAATGACGTGCCTTTAAAATTATCGTTTGGATTCGAAGAGACCGGCATCGAATATCAACGTTATCTGTAATATCCCGGAAATTTAGGGCAATATCAATTTAATAATCTATTTAAATAATTAAATTGATTGATAATTTTTTTATAATAAGATTTGAATTGATTTAATAATCTGATTTAAATGAATATTTAACTAATGAAATTATCCTATAAAATTTAATAGGATGATTTCTATTTATAATGTATATATAATTATATATATTGTAAATAGATAAGCTTGGATTTAAAATTTAAATAAATAAATAAGATCTTGTTTTTAAATTCTAATATATATTGATAAATTGGAAATTTTGATTTAATCAATATAAGCTTTTCAAAGCTATTTAAATAAATAACAATATAGTTTTAAAATACTCAAGGTAACTGTTAATTGATTTAAATTGATTTTAGCTTAAGTTTAAATTTAAATTAGTTAGCAAAAAGATTGTTTTATTTTATTTTTGAATATAGCTTGTAAATATGATTGAATATATAAATATGATATGTTAATTCATTTAATAAATAGTAGTAATTTATAATCTCCTGTATAAATTATTTTAAATTGATAAATATGTTAATTTCAAACAATATTAATAATGTATTGTTTTTAAATAAATAGATTTTAATGTAAAATAGGATTTGTTATTTCAAATTGAATGTATTGTTTAAAATTAACTTTAAATTGGATTTTTAAATATAATTTGCATTTGAATTTAAATTAAATTTGAAATTCAAAAGAGGTAAGATTTTAAATAGTTTTGGATTTTTAAATATATGGATAAGCTTTTATTTATATAATTGGCTTATTTTCTTTAAAGTATATATATAAATAGATAAGTAATTTAATAAATTAAGAAAGTCTTTTAGTTACATTTAAAATAAATAAAACTAATTAAAAGACATGTGTAAATCTATAAAGGCTTGATTAAACAAGTGTACATTAATAAAACAATGTAAGTGACAAATGTCAAGTTTTAGATTTTTGTTTTCTTTTATTTTTAATAAACTACATTTTCATTTATATAAAACATATACTTCTCATTTCATTTTCTTTTCCTATCTTCTTCATTTCTAAGAAAGAAACTTTCAGCCTGAATATTCCCAGAAAACAAATCAGTAACTCAAACCAAATTCTCAAACAAAATTCTCAGATCAAATCCTTGTAACCCATTTTCCAAAATGCAACTAAATCAAAGTTAGAACCTGCATAAAATTCTTCAAACCCTGGAAACAAAGGCCTGTTTTTTTCAAGTCTGGAATCAAATTCCAGTCTGCATGCAAGATTCTGTAAACAAGCAACTCAAGTTTTAAATCAAAGAAGCAAGGCATCTCTGCATACAAATTTCTATAGCTAGCATTCCAATTTTTAAAGAAAATCAAGCATTCAAGTTTTTAAAAGTTTCAAAAGCTTTTCAAAATCTGGAAGCACTGTTTTCTGGTGAGTAACTCCTCTTTTTAAAATTTAAATAGGTAAAGGTTGATTTCATGATTTAATCTGAAATGAATATATTTTATGAAATTTGCAGTGAATATTTATATGTATGAATATATGTGTGCATGCTAGTTTACCTGTACATTTCTGTTTCAAAGAATAAACTCTGTTTTTCATTTTATCTGTGAGTAACATCTTTCTCAAACTTAAGTTTAGAGATATCTGTGTGCATGTAAATTTCTGGAATAAATGTTTATTTAGTATATGTACATGATTGAATTTCTGTATATATATATTTGGATGTATAAATGCATGTTGCTGTTTACCAGTTCTTACCTGTTCTTACTTTTAGAAGTTAAATCATGATCAAATTTAATTCCTCTTGTTATAATCCCTGATAGGACTTAGGATTCAAACTATATTTGTTTGTTAAATCATGGATTAGAGTCTAAATTTTATTAAGTTAAAATAAAAAGAAAACTACTCTGTAAATAAAAAGGAACAGGGAAGTTTAAGTTTTGAATAAAATTCAAAGATGATAATTTAACATTCCAGGATTATAAATTGAATCTTTAAACCAAATAATGATTTTTAGAAGAGAAATCAAATTTTTTAGATTTATAAATGGTGAGATATGCTAGTTTGAACGGAAATGGGAAAATGATGAAAATCTGGCGATCAATGAAATCTAGAAGATCGTGATCTTCTCTGGAGATAGAGTGATGATCGGAGAGTTGTAGAAAATTATCTGATGATGGTGAAAAGCATTGTGGCGAAGGGATTTGATCAGGGAAGTTTATAACCCTAGTTTTAGTGAGGTTGGGAAATACGTTCGTCACGACGTCCAGAGGTGATCGAGTTCATCTGAACTCTGGGAATCGGCAGCCCGATGGATGATGAAGACGTGGTCAAAGGTTCTGGTGCTCAGACGGTCGGAGGAGTGAGTTCGAGGAAGTTTCCAGATTTGGGTTCCTGTCCGTGATTGTGATGAGTTACTCGATTTCGAATTCAAGTGTTAATCGAGGTTCTGATGGTCGTATTATGGTTGTGGGTTGATCATCGACATGTGGAAGTGACCGTAGGTGGTCGGAGATGGATGGTTGCTTTGTGCATGTGCACGGTGTATGTCGTGAATCAGGGGAAGTTGGGCGAAGCAGTGAAGAGATACGCGAGTTTTCTCGAGTGAATTTGGTGATTTTCTCGGAGTAATTAGGCGTGTGGCTCGAAGTCATTTAGGTGATGGCCGGGTAAAGTTTGGGTTACAGAGTTTTACCCTGTCAGTTTTAAAATTTAAAAAAAACTGGATCTTTAAAATGGGAAGTTGGGATGTAAACTAAATTTAAACCAAAGTTAAATCTAGGTTTAAGTAAATTTAAAATCTCAGTTTTAAAATATATAAAGTTTTGTAAAATTTTAAAGTTTTAACTACTTTGAATGATTTAAGTAAAATTTTAATGTTTGAATTCAAAGGAATTTAGTTTAAACACTTTTGACATTTTTTTTAAGTTATAAATATTCTTTAACATGAGATCTAAAAGGGGGTTTTTAAATTGTTCCTAAACTTTGTTAAATTTGAGTTGTATTCATTTTAAATCTTTAATTTAAAATGGAATTAAAGAAACATTTAAAAGTAAATGTTTTCAAAGCTTTTGTTAGTAATAATTAAAATAGTTATAAGGCTAATCTTTATTTTAAAGATTAATTAAGGGTTAATGATTTAGGTTCATTCAATTGATAGGGTAATTGAAGAATAATTTATTAATTTAAGTAATTGATTAATTTGGTGTTAATTAATTAAATGATAAGTTAATTAATTAAGGGATTAATTAATTTGAAATTAAGGATCATTTATTTAGATAAGTATAGGTTAATAATAAATGATTAGAAATTTATTAATCAAGTGATTAAAGTTTAATTAAGGAAATTGATTTAGTAATTAGAAGTAATTAATTGATAATTAAGAATTTATTAAGTTGTAATTAATAAATAGTTGATTAAGACTTAATTACTTTGATAAAGTAATGAAAAGATTGTTAATAAATTAATGAGAGATCATTAATTAGGAATTATTTAATAATTAATAAAGGGGATTAATTTTGATAATCAATTAGATTAATTAACTAATGATAATCTTTTATATATTGGTTAAGTATAATTACTTAATGGAAGTATTAAAGTAATTAATTACTTAAGGTAATTAATTAAATAAATTTGATAAGTTTAAATTAATTTGTTTAATTAATTTAAGATAATCAATGGGTGATTTGATAATTACTTAAAGGTAATTAGTGGAAGTATAAATTACTTAGAAAAGTAATTAAAGTTAATTAGTGGATGTAATTAACTAAAGATGGTTTAATAAAAGTAATTTGAGTTTAATTACTTTTGAATAATTAATCAAGGGATTAATTAAAGAATAATTAATTAAGGAGTAATTAATTATGAAGTAGAGTAATTAAGAATAGTTAATTACTAAATGAGATTAATCAAAGGTGATTAATAAATGTGACTAATTAATTATTAAATGTAATTAATTTAAATAAGATAATTAATTAAGAGTAATTAAGGATCATTAATTAATATAATTAATAATGTAATTAAGGATTGATTAATTAAGACTAATTAATCAATAATAAGTGATTAAGGTAATTAATTAATTGTAATTAATTAAGGATTAATGTAATTAAGTACAGTTAATTAATAGATGAAGTAATTAGAGATTAATTACTAAAATGGTTTAAGTTAATTAATTTGTAAAATTAATTAGGGATTAATTACTTAAAGTAATTTAAGGATTATTAATCAGAAATGATTAATTAAGATAATACTTAGAGTAATGATTAATTAATTGGTTTAATTAATAATTAAGTAAGAAGGATTTATAAAATGAAGTAATTAATTTAATTCACTTTAAATTAATTAGAGATGATAAATCATTACTTAAGAATGGATGAATGATATTGAATGCTTTGCATTGTTGATATCTCTGATAAGAGATGTGCTGATCTATGATATAGATGTTTGGTTGGATTGAAATGATAATATGAATTATCTATTTGGATGATAATATGGATTATCTATTGTAAATTATCTATCTGTTTGTAGTATAGATAAGAATTGAGTTGTTTTAACCTTAAAACAACTTGGCCCTTAAAAGATACGTTTTGGATTTCGATGAGACCGGGATCGGGTTTCCGTATACCGGAATTCCAGGTCTGGAGACCCGAATACCACATCGATCCATATTAACGATAGGTCGTGAATCTCAAGTGAAGATGAAGATTCAAAGTGCAAGGGTTATTGTCGTTAACTCTGAGGGTGATTCCAAAACGAGTGTAACGAGATAATGCCTTCGGTTTCGTTCGAACCCGGAACGAACTTGTATGGATTGAATGCTTTCAGAACATCGTCAGGTGGACGATGAGCATTCTAAGTGATGTGTTCTGATTTAAAGGTAAATCGTGACCTCAAGCCTCATCAACCGGGAATGGCTAAAACAGGGGAGGTGCAGCAAGGCTTCGTGGGTAGCACCCACTGAGAGTAAGGTCATCCCTGTCTAGAGAGTTCCTTCTTTTATTTCGGCTTAGTGGTGCAGTTGGCGACGGCCATCTGTGGGGTGATTTTATTCGGAATTATCCAGTAAGGGATGGTTCCGGCTTTGTGTTGCAGGGGATTGGGAGTGATCCTCGGTACGGTGATCTAGGCCCCGTACTGTGATGAGCGGTACCCCGGTAGCTCTGCCATTGTATGGAAATCCAAATTCCAATAAGTGATAACGGATTTGATTGTATACTTATGTATGCTGGAATTTAATAATGTAACAATTTCGGCTATTTCATATTTATTTGAAAACCTTAGACCCTATTATAATACAATCGAATTTCCTATCAAATGTTTTGGTTAGCGTAAGGTAAAAACTTACCCATGTTTATTTGTGGGGAGTCTTACGTGATACCTTTTCTTTCAAAAGGTTTTGAAGTTAAACAAGTTTAACCTGTTACTCACACCAGACCCATGTCTGACCCAAGTTGTTTATTTCTGTTTTATAAACTCTTGGGTACTCAAATTTTTACGAGTAGCCAAGGGATTCAGGTTTAGCTTTGACGAATTGTGGAGGAGAAATGGAGCAGGAGGCTTCGGCGTTCGTAGATATAGTATTCCGCTGTGTTGATATCTGTGTTAGAGTCTTGTATTGTAATTGAGTTGTAATATCTAGACAGATGTTTATAACTGTCTAGTATGTGTTGTATAGATGTGTAAACTCTGATAAGTGTTGTATAATATAGTTTATTTATGTTATTAATATAATTTATTCGTTCCGCTGTGAGATCGTTGTTGTTGTTTCTTTCTTTCTTCTCTTCTTTTCTATTTTCTACCTCTTTCTTTCTTATTGTCGATGCGTTCTTCTGTGGATAGAAGGTCGGGTCGTCACATTATCGGAAACCACTTCGATCCAATAATCACCACGAAACTTAACGGTTTGGTTGTAGAGACTAGTATACTGGGTTTTAATTAATGTAACAATTTCGACTATTTAATAAGCATTTATATCTAGACACTATTTTAATATCACAGGATTTTCTATAATATATTTTTGTTATCGTAAGGGAAAAACCCATCGTGTTTATGGGTGAAGCGGTCTTACAATTTACCTTTGTTTCCAAAGGATTTGGAATTAATAATAATTCAAATTAAGTGTGTTTACTCATGCTGGTTTTCCAGACTGACTGGGGTGTTACTTTATTGTAATACTCGGGTCGGACCGAGTATTACAAATTCAGGTTAGGATGCTTTGGAGCTCAGGAGACGAGCTGGATGGCGAAGACGTATTACGCGTACTTGATTATATTCTGCTATGTATTATAGGCTGTATATCCAGCATTTATGAGGACAAGTTATTATAACTGTCCAGATTTCTATGTTGATGGTTGTACTCTGATAATTTGTATGCATATTAACAGTTACAGTTTTTCTTGTATAAAAATCTGTTATTGTATATTATATTTTGTTCCGCTGCAATTGTTAGATAATGTGTTGTTGTTATTTATGTTTCTTCTTCTATCTCTTTTCTTTATAAACCCTAACGATTTGGTAATTCCGGCACTCGATTGCTCGGCACCCTATATAATGAATGTATTAGTGTCGATTTTCAAGGGCTGAAAATCCCCGGTCGTCACAATAGTGCTTAGGGTTGTCCTTACCTCCAATTTAAAAAACATTTGTTTGATCCTTTTTGACATGATTTGGAAGTAAGAAGTTATTCGCAAATGTTTTGTATAATACTTATGTCAGAGAGATAAGTATATGAATGTCATAGACAAATGTTTTGAAAAGAAATTTATTAAATAAAGATTTGTTTTGAGGCCTAGTGTTTGCTATGGATAAATAAATCTCAAATGAAATTAGTTGTTGTTTGTTTACTCGATAGTTAAATAACCGACTATCAAAAATGGACCCAAAACGTAACTTTGGAAATATCTAGGAGAAACACGTGAGTTATATGACATCATCTCCGATGATGTTGTACTATGCGTATAAAACTCGTTTCATTCTCTTAGTACAAATGAGAAGGAAATCCATCCACTAACGGTTAGGAGTTGATCTCCGCTCTTTTCCTTGACTGTTTATTTCCTAAAGAACTGAGGTTTAGTTTACCGAAAACTATCGAATGTTATTTCGAAAAGACCGGCATCGGATATGTTATTCGAAAACCACTTTGATCCAACTCGAGCGTTTCGAAGTAAAGACATCTTGAAGATTGTGAAATTGAAGACGAAGCTCTTTGAAGTGCAAGGGCTGCTTGTTACTAATCCTGAGGGTGATTCCAAAATGGATGTAATAGAGGTAGTGCCTTCGGTTTGTTCATATCCTTAACAACTTATATGGATGAATGTTGGCATTGCATTGCTGCTTGGAGGGCAGTGTTAGAATTCCAAGTGGGAAGTGCTATATAAAAGGTAAAACATAGCCTCAAGCCTCATCAATCGGGAATGACTAATACATGGGAGATGCGGCAGGGCTAAGCGGGTCGCTCCTAATTAGGGTATGATCATCCCTATATAGGTAGATATTATCTCTCATTTGTATGCTTTAGGACCAATCAACCAAGGGGTGATCATATTCGGTGCTATCCAGTAAGGGGTAGGTCTGTTCTGTGTTGACAGGGGATCCCGGCGAGGTCCTCGGTATTATTTTATCTAGAGATGCACTATGATGGGTAGTACCCCATAGCCTAGTCATTGTATGGAATCTATTCTCCAATAAGCGCCATACAGACTTAGTTGTGCCCATCTATGTTGAAATGTGAGATGCAAGCGTTTCAGCTATATCCATATTTTATTTGAAACCATAGACATTATTATAATATCACTTGATTATATATACAAATGTTTTGGTTATCGTAAGGTAAAAATCTATCCGTGTTTATGTGCGGCATGGTCTTATGAGATGCCTTTGATTTAAAGGTTTTTATGAAGTTTGGGACTTATGTTTTACTCACACCAGACCCATGTCTGACATAGAGTTTATTTTTCTTTTTTCCTAAACTCTGGGGTGCTTAAATTTGAATGGGCAGCCAAGTCGTTCAGATTTTTCCGCAGATTCATTTGGAGAAGCTTGGAGCAGGTGGCTTCATTGATATCTAGTTATTTTTCTTGTTTCTGATGGATTATATGTATATTGTATCAGTAAGGTAGGGATAGATTGTTATAACTGTCCTAGGGTAGAATTTGTATTAGTATGACTTTGATGTAACATTTTTGAAATGACTTTATAATATATTATATTCAGTCATATATATTGTTCCGTTGCGTTGTGAGATTCTGTGTTGTTTAGTTTCTTCTTTTCTATCTTTTCTTTCTTTCACCCCTAATGACATGTCTTTCAGAGGACTAAATGATTGACATATGAATACCTAGGATGTATTAAATGTCATCTTTGGTAGTAAGAAAGGCGGGTTGTTAAAGATTTAATTGGTTAAAAATTAGTTCTCTAATTGATTAACTTTAATGAGAATTAATGTGCAACCGGTTCTTCACCTAAATTTAATTTCAATTAAAGATAACTAATTTAATTACTACTCTAATTAATTTAAATTGAAATTAATGGAATTAATATCAATTTAATCACTTTTATCAATAGCATGATAATAATATTCAACATGATCCTTCCTAATTGAAGTTTGTTTACTTATAAACATTGTTAGTATGTAGGCATATTCATTGTATGCATGTAAATAAACAAGTAAGAAAACTTATTTCATAATATACATAATTTGACATATATGTTCACAAATAAAACTTATACATGAATATTGAAAGAAAGTAAAAGAACTATCTTGACATACATTATTACAATAAGTATTCTTTCGCTAACCATATGAAGTATTCAAATCGTTGAGAAAATAATTCTAGCGAGGTTCATATTTATGCCTAAATTTGTAATATAAAATTTGAAGTGTGTCATCTTTCTTAATATAAATTATCAACTAAACTAAAAAAATAAACATATTAAGTAAATCATGCATATAACCTAATAAATCAAATAAAAATTAAAAAAAACCAAACTAAACATATATTTCGATAGTTTAAAAATAATTGTAAAATATATAATAGATTATAATTTAGATATTTGTGTATTTTTAGAAAAAGCATCTCTAACATAAAAAAAATTAGTTTATAAACAGTTACCAAATCCTACGATGAATAAAGTATTTAAAAAACTCCACTTATTATTCAATATATATAAATATACGAATAGACGATGTGTAAGAATGAAGATATATTTAATTTCATATGGAACTTAGAGTGAAAGTAAATTTGACAAAGACATTTACTAATTTTAATTTGAAATTCAAATTAATTGAATTCTATTTGTCATACATGTTTTCTAATTGTATTAATCATTTATGTTCAATTCACTTCTCTTTAGTTTCAAGTGCATATAACAATTTTCGTATTTCGACATAATGCAATTTGAACTTTTATTCGGCATTTTGATTGCTTTAGGTATCATTTTGTATTAATGAGCTTCTATACTAATTTGTGACAATAAACTATAAGACAGTCGTACCTGCTTGAAGTGTGATACTGGTGGATATATGTGAGAATATGTTTCAATATTTTGAGAACTTATGCTTAAGTCTATTTATAATTATATGCTAGATATTATTTTATTAAACTGATACATACTATATACTTTATTAAATATAAGTACATTCTTTAATCATTTTTATTCATATTGGGAATTGTTAAAGGAAAAAGCAATTTTGATAAAAGGGTGAAAAACTGTATTCTTTAATTGGATAATTTTGATAGTGAAATAATATAATCATTTAATTCTTCCCTTACAAAATTAATATTAAATTACCGGATTAAATGTTTCATGTTTATATTTCTTCGCTCTTCTTTCACATACTTATACACTTCTTCAAAAAAAATTATTTCATCCTCAAAATACTGAAACTATAATTCCCCAATTTGAGTGATTACTAAAATTTAAGATTAAAAAGGGTTACACATATTTTCAGTCTCTATTATCTTAATCTTCATCGAAAGCTAAATTTCCTCCCATTTAAGACTTTAATATTATTGTTTCTGTTAGTGAAATTTGAAGTAAAAGGATATTATAATGGCTGATATTTGAGTACTATATAGAATGTTAGAATATGAACTTAATATTATTTTTTGTTCCAAATTAAATAAAGAATCAATTACATATTGATTCCTGAATTAGTTCCCTTTAATGGTTAATTTGAAGTCTACATGTTTTCTTTTTAGTTAAATTAATTATTAATATTATTAATGATTTCAGCCTAAGATCCACTGATGAATGAATATAGTAATTTTTTCATCCTTAGTATTCAATTAAATATTTGTAGTTTAATTTATAAATAAATGTTAATTAATTCCTATTACACATGTGCTTTAATAAATTTGAAACTCTGGAAAAAATGAAGGGTATTTCTAGTATTTTTAATATCGAATGAAGTTGAAAGTAAGAATTTTAGAAACTTAAAACAAATGCATATATTATATTGTAGTAAATTTAGTCGTTACCATGATTATAAAAGGAAAAAAGCAAATGACGCAAGATTCATTTTAGTTTATAGATAATTCAACATTATATAAAAGCTTTATCCACAAATAAATATAAAAGTAGGAACCATAAATATATATTTACTACTATAAGCGACTAAAAATTGAAGTAAATTATGATAGATATATTCGATATTTTAGGTTTTAGTTCAAACTAAGTACAGAATTAATCATAAATAATTGCAAATAATTTCCTCTTGATTTTATTTCAAGATATTTATTCATGGACTAATTCTTGGATTAGTTCCCTTTGATGCCGATTAAATGAATTAATGACCATCAATAGACATATTCATATAGTTATAATCAAATAACCGTACTAAAGACAGAAAAATACATCATATTTGCTTCTAAAATTAAAAACTAAACCAAAAATAAATATGTTACCAAAGTAACTGAATTTTGCATTTACTCTAGTGAATTTACCAAAAATACATTTTCAAGCTAAGTATTTATTTTTGAAATTAAAAGTATAAAAAACCCAAATCTATCATTATTTGTTGAAACTAAAATGGATGTGCATTAAGAGTTTTACTGACCTTTTAACTTTTGTACCCAGTATATCATTTAAGTTTATAAACCATATAGTAAGTTATGCAAACTAGTAATTATATATGTATATATATAGTTCTCATTGCATCATTTGTACTATATTAGCTTTCCAAAAATCTTGAATTGCCAACCATGCATCTTTCATATTTCATGATTCCAACTACCTAAACATTTTCCAAATATGTCAAAAATTATGCAAATGGTGAAATAACACTATGAATGTCACCTCTAAATATGCAAAATATATTAAAGCCTGGATTTGATAGAGATGGTCAATATAAGATTTTGTAAAAAGTTAGTTTAGATTGTGTAACAAAATATAAAACATATAAATAACTAAACATTTAAAAATAGTTATTTAGAATAAACCTCTAACCAAATTTCAAACTCGCGCACTGTAGCTAGATCAAAAGTGCTATTTTTTTTCTTTAAAATTATGTCAAATTATTATTTGATGTTCTTTACTTCATGTATAATATTTTCACAAAAAAAATTCTTATATAATTATACGGGTTAGAATTGGAAAAGGATAAATGTCACCTCCAAATGGTTATTTAAATCTGGAGTTGATATCTACGAAACAATGAACCATATATTCCTAACAAAATAAACGAACTATACAAAATGCAAAATCATACCAAACAAAAATAGTAAAATGAAAGTCAATTATTGTGCAAAACTTGAGTATAAAATAAAGTTTTCAACTTTTTCTTATAACCGATTTTACTAACCAATAGGAGATTCTATGTTATCCATATATTTATAAAATCAATAACTTTTTGAAAGACAAATGAAGAGCACTATATTCATAATTTTGTAAACTGAAAATTCAATCTAAAATTAGAACAAAAACTACAAATTCAACATCAAACTAACTGAAAAGATAAATAATAAAAAATGACCAATCATTTAATCAAGCTCTATCAAAACAATAAGCTAATTATTTTCTTTGGAGGCCTTCAAATTAATTTTCCATAAAATCTATAGAATTGAAACTAGTTGGTAAAAAAATCGCTACAAAAAATGAATGAAATCATAAATAATTCTAGATGAATACAAAGTGAAAACCTATTGATGAATTTAATCAAATTCTAGTAAGAACATTTAAAAAGAATGACTAAAAATAGTTCGAAGATTTATTTTAATTTATTCTAGTTTGGGGATAGAATTTTTTTATCATAGCATAAATAAGAAACTGGAAAAGTGGGAGAGAAAATATTTTGAGAAAATGAATTGGAAACAAAAGAATTAGGAAATGATAAATGTTTAAGACATAAATAATGAAATAATGAATGCATGATTGTTGTTCATGGAAATAAGAATACAAAATGGTAGACTAAACTTTTATATAATTATATAATGTAATAAAATAGATAAATAGAAATTTCAAGCATTAATGATATCATTATATATTTTGTAGGCATTAATGGTATCATTATTACTTAGGATATACAAAAATAGAATTATAAATAAGTTTGAGTTCTCTAACACAATATAAAACATTTAATTGCAAAAAGTTTGTAAAACACTTAGTTAGAATTAAACTTCTAATAAAATGTTAAAGTTGGCTATATCAAATTGTTATATTTTCTTCAAAATACTATACAAAAATTTATTATTTTAATATTATTTCACTTTATGTATAATGTTTTCTATCCAAATTTATTTTCTTATATAATTATATAGGTTGGAATTTGAAAAGGATAAACATTACCTCTAATTGATTATTCAAAACCGGAGTTGATATCTATGTAGCAAGAACCAATTATTCCCTGCAAAATAAATGAACAAAATAAAAAGCAAAAAACTTACCAAGTAATAAAAACCAAATGAAAGTTAATTATTATACAATACTTGAGAATAAAACAAAGTTTTCAACTTTACCCGTAATAGATTTTACTAACCAACAAGAGATTTTGTGGTATTCACATATTTATAAAATTAGTAACTTTCCACATGAACAGAACTACATGCATAATAATCTTAAAAATTAAGAACATGACCTCAAATTAGAAATTAGAAATTAGAACAAACCTACAAATTCAACATCAAATTAAATGAAAAGACAAATAATAATAAAAAAATCAAACCTTTTAATCAAGCTCGACTAAACCGGTAAGCTAATTTAATTTTTGGAGGCTTTCGGATTATTTTTCCATAAAGACTATAGCATTGTAAGCAATTGGTAGAAAAACAATCGTTGCAAAATATGAATATAATCATAAATAATTTTGGATGGACACAAAGTGAGAAACAATTGACGAATTCAATAAAATTCTAGTTAGCTTAGAACATTTAAATAGACTGACTAAAAATTCTTTGGATATAATTTTTATTTCTTTTAGATTAGGAATAGAATTATTTATGAATCGTAGCTTAGGTATGAAACTGGAAAAGGAAAAGAAAAAATATTGTGAGAAAGTGAAATGGAAGTGAAAAAACTAGAAGATGATAAATGTTTAAGATATGCATGAAAAATGAAATAATAAATGCATGATTGTTGTACATGTAAATTGTTAATACCCTAGGTACTGATTTTGATGACAACAACCATATAAATGTAACGATCCCGAAATATTAATCAATTTTAAATTGATAATTAAATTTATTTTTGATTTAAAATTGTGAAATAATTGGTACTTGATAATGTATCTTTTGTTAAATTATGCAGTACATGGGAGATGTGTTTGAATTAAATCTGAATTGGGATTTATAAATAGTGTAAAGATCTAAATATTCTTACAAAATAAATAAAGTAAAATATAAATACAATGTCAATACAAGACGATAAGTATTTAAGTTAGAAATAAATATGTAAATAAAAATAGAAATAAGAAAATATATAACATAACTTATATAGTTTGTAAGATATAAAGTAAATAAATTAACTAAAGATCTAACAATATATTAATGAACTTTGTAAAAATATAAGCAAATACATTAACAAATTCTAACAAGCAAATAAATGATAAGTATGTAGGCTGTAACTAGTAAAGCAATATATGCTTAAATATAAAACAAGACAAATATCATGTCAGCCAAAACAAAGAAGTACATAAGCATAGGCTGTAAACAAAAATGGGAAGTAAGACAATGATAATAAATGCGGCCCATAACTTTAGTACAAAGAAAAAATATAACATTACCTTGTACACTTTCCTATATATCAGCCACTATACAAGGAAGAAAAGTATCACTCTATTGTATAAACGAATAATCAACCTGTAAACTGTCTTTTATATCAACTTCACTTTTATATATATCAACCTCATTTCATTTCGTTCATCTCAAACTAAAACAAGGAGAGAAAAAATGAAGCATCATCTTTTAAACTTAAACAAAGATTCAATTTAAACAACACTTCAATTCAACAAAACAGAGGAAACAAAGATTTAAAGGAAGAAGAAAAACAACTGCAGTTTCAACATAAATCAAGCTCTGTTCTCTCTTTTAAATCATGACGAGTAAACCTATTTTCTCTTAAATCTAAGTATCTGGTTTATCAAATCTTGAGCTTACTCCATATTGGAAATCAAAATTTGTTATGTATGTATGATGAGTTATTGAGTATCTTTAAATGACTGTTCTTCTGAAACTTTGGTTACAGAGTAAAGTAAATGAAGAAAATTAATACATCTTCATATAGAACCTTTTAAATTTGAGATTTTTGAACAAAAACAGTTGTTTAAACTTAAACCATAGTCCAGAAAAAAATTCTTGCTTGAAAGAGAAAGAACTTGATCCTGTAAATTCAAATTTACAGTAAAAAGGAAATCATATGAATTATTCGAGTATTTTAACCTATTGATTTGTCTACATAACTTGAATAAACAGCTAAGGATAGGATTTTTAAACTTAATACAATGATTTTTAATTAAGTATTTCAAGTACAGTTTATATTTGAACAAAATATGCAATTCTATCAATTTCTGATGATCGTACTAATTTCGAATGTTTAAATCTTGCTTGAGGCAAGTATGGCCATTAATGATCTCAGGAAAAATGTAGAGAAAAATTTCTATTGTAAGAGATGGGAGAACGAAGTAAAACTAGGGTTTAAGGACTGTAAAAAATGGCGTTTGGATTTTGGGTTCGTACACACTAGTCAATGCATCGAGTGCGATAGGGCTTTGGGAGATGGAAGTAGGCGTGTTGACGAGTTTGTGGCTGAATGGTCGGAACGTCTGGTGGCCGGCGTTGTGATCACGAGGCGATTCCTTGGTCGGAAGTCGGGCTCGAATGGATCGAGCTCTGCTCGATTTCGATATGGGGATGTTTGGGTTTCTGGGTTCATCTGAGATTGATGTTGGGATGGACGTTGATGCGTCGGGATCGTCAAAGGTGATCGGAGGCCTCTGGTGAGGCTGTGCACGTGCACGATGGTGAACTGGTGGTAGTGGTGTCAGTTGTAAGGGTTTGGGAAGAAAGACAGGCGACTCGGAGTGTTACGCGAGGAATTAGGAGGAAAGCTCGAAGATGAACTCGCGTTCGTTAGGCATGGAATCGGGTCAGTTTTAAAAACTTAAACAAATTTTTGAAAAAATATGTCACGGGTAGGTTTTGGCTAGGACTCGCAGCAGGGAGCAATTTTGCTCGGGAATGACTCGAGACAGCCTCAAGTGAAATTTCTGGTTACAGGTTCTTAATCCTGTCTGTTTTCGAATTTGAACTGGATCTTTTAAAATGATTTTTAAACCCGAAACAAAGATTTAAACTAAGTTCTAAATCAGTTTTAAGTATGATTTCAAAATTTTAAATTGGTATTCTAAATTTGAAATGAATAAAGTTTTATAAAATCAAATGTTTAAAACAAGTTTAAAGGTTTAAAGTATATTTCATTTTAAATGAATTTGTTAACCAATAAAATGTTTAAAACCTTATTTATATAAATTCTTCTATAAAAGTTTTCTTTAATATTTGAATGAAGAGTTATATAAATTTGTTTAACTTAAATATGTAGGTTAAATGATTAATTAATGTGATTTATTTAAGTTAATTAATTAATTAGATTAAATTAATTAAGGATAATCATTTATGGAATTGGTTGTGTAAAATTACTTAATTAAAAGTAATTAAATAAATGATTAAAATTTATTAATTAAATGATTAAAGTATAATTGCTCGATGTAATTAATTTGTAATTAGCGATAATCAATTTAGTAATTAATTAAAGGTTAATTAATTAATGAAGGTGATTAAGGAAGGATAATAAATTGAGGAATAATTAATTAAAGATAATTAAATTAATGGTGGGTTAAATAATTAAAGGTTAATTATTTAATAATTAAAGGTTAATTAATTTATTATTAATGGTTAATTAATAAATGATTAAAGAATAATTAATCAAAATGATTTGTAATTTATTAATGTTAATTAACCAGGATTAGTAATTTATTCATAGAATTTAAATCTGATTTAGATCAACCAGATAATTAAATTGATCCTACCTACGGATGTTTGGATTCTATTGAATGATTGAATTGTTTGATATTCCTGATATGTGATGCTTTGTGATACATCCTGATTTGTGTTATGATCTATTTCTATGAGATGAATGTAATTAATTTCCTATGATGTAATATATTATCTGAAATCCACTTACCTGTGATCTGTGAATAAAAGATAAGCGTTATAGTTTATATCGCTTATCAACTATATTTCTGTATTCTGATCTGTGATGATTGAATGATGTTGCACTACTGTGTGAAACCCCTGGACTACACCTTACACACACAAATATGGATTTCACGAGGAAATCGGTTAAGTCACAGATATTTTAAATTTAATATTTTAAAATTGAAATTTTAATTTCAATTGATTTTGGAAATGGATTTGGGTTAAATGTTAAAGCTTTCGAAAAGAAGTTTTTAAGATAAAAGTTATTTTGAATAACTTAATAAAGCTTCAATTTAAATAATTCAATTTGAATTTGAATTTAATATTTGGAATTGAATTCAATGATTGGAATTTTGATTTAAGATATTATAAATGTGTTTTATATGAATTTAAACCACTTTTAAAATATTGGTTTGAGAATTTGAATTTAACCCAAGAACCTTAACTCGTATAAATGAATCAGATTTCCAAAATGAAAACTATTTGTTTTAAAGAATAAAAGCTTTCATATAAGAGATGAAATTCCAGTTTAATTAAAGGAATTTCAAGATTGAATTGAAAGATGGTTTTCCAAGTTATGAATGAATTCTTTTTGAAAGCTATGAATTGAATCTGTTTATTTTTAACAGATTTAAAATGATGTTTTGTTTAACCCATTCGAAATGAAATCGTTTTGAAAGCTATAAGTTAAATCTTTGTTTTAAAGATTTAACGAGTTAATCCAAATTTAATGGAAATTGATTTGGAAAATCTATGAATGAATCTTTGTGAAACTAACTAGGTGAACTTTGTGAAATGAATATTTTTGTTTAAAGATTTGAAATGGTAATGTGTTTAAACCATTTGAAAGAAAAGTTTTGGGTAATAAGTTGTGACTTAATTGAAATCCCAATATCCATATGTTTTTAAATATTGTGCTCACTATTCAGGTTAGCCGGGAAAAGACCTTTGTGTCATATAACCCATTCCGAATTAGTGATACGACGATATGGATCGTATTGAAGACCGGTGGTGAAGACCGGATATTTTCGAAAATGAAAGGACAACCTGTCGAATGTCTCTGCACCGAGTTGCTCCGGTATAGAGATATATATCACTCTTTTTGTGATGGGAAGTCCGGACGTGATTAGAAAATTATCCGGATTTGCAAGGGCTTCTTCGGAAGTGCCTTCGGTTCTGTTCGAACCCAGAACAGACTTGTATGGTTACGTGTCTGACATTACACTTTGAGATATAAAGCATATTTCTTTCAAATACATTTCTGTTGGTGGCGGAGAATTTATTCTCTTAGCTTAACACCCTTCTCTGAGACGTACGAGCTCAGAGGTTATGTAGTTGAAGGTTATCAGCGATATACTCCCAATTTGGTAATGTGGCATGCTGAGTGTTGCTGTGTGATGATCATTTATTGATCATTTGTGATCAAAGCGTGGCTTTGTGAAAAAGCGTAGCTTTGTGGACGGGACTTCGTCAGAGCTCACAACCCGGAAATGGTCGAAACAGGAAAGATGCGGCAAGGTTTCAGGGGTAGCTTCCCTAGGGTATGACCATTCCTTCTGGAAAAGGGTAGTATCATGGTATGGAGCCCAGATACTTACTCATGTGGACACACTATGTTTATCTCTGTGTGGTTGTTGGTTTAGAGGCGCCTCGTTTAAAGGTCCCAAAGGACCGGGGGTGGTGTATCTGAGGTTTTGTATATTCCCCGGGAAGGAGGGTAGCCGACCTTGTTTGGCAGAGAGCAGGTTGTCTCTCGGAGCGTCCAGCCAAAGGCGTTCCTTCGTGGCATAGGAAGTTCCTTAGCCTGACCATTTGTTGGAAATCCATCTTCCAATACGAACCTAGTACGGTATTAGTTGTAGAACCTGCCATTTACTTATGGTGGTCACCACTGTTTAGATGGTAGCTATAGTAGGCATAAGTGCGAAATGTCTATGCTGGCTAAGATTTATATTTTACTTTCGAAATTTTTTCTACACTATGCACTAATAATAATATCAAAATGATTTGTTTACGTAGTAAGCATCTTTGACTAACATAAGAAGAAATCTCCTCCAAGTCTGCGTTTCCATTGTGTGTGTGGTGGGAGGTCTTATGGTAGTTTCATTTTCCAAAAGCATTGAGAATTGACTTTAAAAATTCTCTTGATGTTCGTTTTTAAAAAGATAAACTATTTTTGTTGCTCACACCAGTCTTGCTTATCTAGGTGAAACGTGATGGGGGATTCTCGCTTCGTGGTTTGGTGGCCAACGGGAGACTCTTACCCCTACACGTCCTCTTTACAAGGTTGGTTAGGCAGAGGCCGTGACAGTCGAGAGGCTGGCCGTAAAAGCAAGTTTGGGATATCAGTGTAAGCCACGGTGGGGCTGGGATGGTTGAAAAGCCTACCGGTTGTGACCGCGCAGACATTACATTTGGTATCAGAGCTAAGGTAAAACTTTAGCTCAGGAGTATAACATGTTAAGTAGCTCGTTAGAGATAGGGTGAAGTATCCCTAGAATGAGTGTATCCCTAAGATATCCGTTTAAACGTCTCAGTAAATTCTCTTACTATCCACCGATAGTGAGTATGAGTGCAAGAAGAGGACGAGATAGGGGACAGGGGAATACGACTATAAATGGTCAATACCCTGCAACAGTGGAAATAATTTTCTCTATCAATTTTCTTTGATTCGTTTCCAAATTCTTTTGATTGCTTCGTGACAGCTCTAGAAAGAAGTTTCAGTGTAATGGTGGCCCTACGAAGCGTTGTAGGAAATTTTTACTTCGTATCTTCATCGATTTCTTATCAGTTTTTGATTTAAACTTTAATGAATTTGGAATTGGAAATTTGAAATAGGAGATTCTAAATAAATTGGTAATTTAGAATTAATTGAAAATTTTAAATTGTTGATATTCTGCTTTGATGAGCCAAATACAAAATGGATATACAGTTTGATCTGGAAAGATATTTCTCTATCTTTGTGTATCTATCTGTGTTATTTTTCGTGCCTGTAAATTTCGGGGACGAAATTTCTTTAAGGAGGGGAATTTGTAACGATCCCGAAATTTTAATCAATTTTAAATTGATAATTAAATTTATTTTTGATTTAAAATTGTGAAATAATTGGTACTTGATATATGTATCTTTTGTTAAATTATGCAGTACATGGGAGATGTGTTTGAATTAAATCTAAATTTGGATTTATAAATAGTGTAAAGATCTAAATATTCTTACAAAATAAATAAAGTAAAATATAAATACAATGTCAATACAAGACGATAAGTATTTAAGTTAGAAATAAATATGTAAATAAAAATAGAAATAAGAAAATATATAACATAACTTATATAGTTTGTAAGATATAAAGTAAATAAATTAACTAAAGATCTAACAATATATTAATGAACTTTGTAAAAATATAAGCAAATACATTAACAAATTCTAACAAGCAAATAAATAATAAGTATGTAGGCTGTAACTAGGAAAGCAATATATGCTCAAATATAAAACAAGACAAATATCATGTCAGCCAAAACAAAGAAGTACATAAGCATAGGCTGTAAACAAAAATGGGAAGTAAGACAATGATAATAAATGGGGCCCATAACTTTAGTACAAAGAAAAAATATAACATTACCTTGTACACTTTCCTATATATCAGCCACTATACAAGGAAGAAAAGTATCACTCTATTGTATAAACAAATAATCAACTTGTAAACTTTCTTTTATATCAACTTCACTTTCATATATATCAACCTCATTTCATTTTGTTCATCTCAAACTAAAACAAGGAAAAAGAAACTAAAGCATCATCTTTTAAACTTAAACAAAGATTCAATTTAAACAACACTTCAATTCAACAAAATAGAGGAAACAAAGATTTAAAGGAAGAAGAAAAACAACTGTAGTTTCAACATAAATCAAGCTCTGTTCTCTCTTTTAAATCACGGTGAGTAAACCTATTTTCTCTTAAATCTAAGTATCTGGTTTATCAAATCTTGAGCTTACTGCATATTGGAAATCAAAATTTGTTATGTATGTATGATGAGTTATTAAGTATCTTTAAATGACTGTTCTTCTGAAACTTTGGTTATAGAGTAAAGTAAATGAAGAAAATTAATACATCTTCATATAGAACCTTTTAAACTTGAGATTTTTGAACAAAAACAGTTGTTTAAACTTAAACCATAGTCCAGAAAAAAATTCTTGCTTGAAAGAGAAAGAACTTGATCATGTAAATTCAAATTTATAGTAAAAAGGAAATCATATGAATTATTCGAGTATTTTAACCTATTGATTTGTCTACATAACTTGAATAAACAGCTAAGGATAGGATTTTTAAACTTAATACAATGATTTTTAATTAAGTATTTCAAGTACAGTTTATATTTGAACAAAATATGCAATTCTATCAATTTGTGATGATCGTACTAATGTCGAATGTTTAAATCTTGCTTGAGGCAAGTATGGCCATCAATGATCTCAGGAAAAATGTAGAGAAATTTTCTATTGTAAGAGATGGGAGAACGAAGTAAAACTAGGGTTTAAGGACTGTAAAAAATGGCGTTTGGATTTTGGGTTCGTACACACTAGTCAATGCATCGAGTGCGATAGGGCTTTGGGAGATGGAAGTAGGCGTGTTGACGAGTTCGTGGCTGAATGGTCGGAACGTCTGGTGGCCGGCGTTGTGATCGCGAGGCGATTCCTTGGTCGGAAGTCGGGCTCGAATGGATCGAGCTCTGCTCGATTTCGATATGGGGATGTTTGGGTTTCTGGGTTCATCTGAGATTGATGTTGGGATGGACGTTGATGCGTCGGGATCGTCAAAGGTGATCGGAGGCCTCTGGCGAGGCTGTGCACGTGCACGATGGTGAACTGGTGGTAGTGGTGTCAGTTGTAAGGGTTTGGGAAGAAAGACAGGCGACTCGGAGTGTTACGCGGGGAATTAGGAGGAAAGCCCGAAGATGAACTCGCGTTCGTTAGGCATGGAATCGGGTCAGTTTTAAAAACTTAAACAAATTTTTGAAAAAATATGTCACGGGTAGGTTTTGGCTAGGACTCGAAGCAGGGAGCAATTTTGCTCGGGAATGACTCGAGACAGCCATGAGTGAAATTTCTGGTTACAGGTTCTTAAGCCTGTCTGTTTTCGAATTTGAACTGGATCTTTTAAAATGATTTTTAAACCCGAAACAAAGATTTAAACTAAGTTCTAAATCAGTTTTAAGTATGATTTCAAAAATTTTAATTGGTATTCTATATTTGAAATGAATAAATTTTTATAAAATCAAATGTTTAAAACAAGTTTAAAGGTTTAAAGTATATTTCATTTTAAATGAATTTGTTAACTAATAAAATGTTTAAAACCTTATTTATATAAATTCTTCTATAAAAGTTTTCTTTAATATTTGAATGAAGAGTTATATAAATTTGTTTAACTTAAATATGTAGGTTAAATGATTAATCAATGTGATTTATTTAAGTTAATTAATTAATTAGATTAAATTAATTAAGGATAATCATTTATGGAATTGGTTATGTAAAATTACTTAATTAAAAGTAATTAAATAAATGATTAAAGTATAATTGCTCGATGTAATTAATTTGTAATTAGCGATAATCAAGTTAGTAATTAATTAAAGGTTAATTAATTAATGAAGGTGATTAAGGAAGGATAATAAATTGAGGAATAATTAATTAAAGATAATTAATTTAATGGTGGGTTAAATAATTAAAGGTTAATTATTTAATAATTAAAGGTTAATTAATTTATTATTAATGGTTAATTAATAAATGATTAAAGAATAATTAATCAAAATGATTTGTAATTTATTAATGTTAATTAACCAGGATTAGTAATTTATTCATAGAATTTAAATCTGATTTAGATCAACCAGATAATTAAATTGATCCTACCTACGGATGTTTGGATTCTATTGAATGATTGAATTGTTTGATATTTCTTGATATGTGATGCTTTGTGATACATCCTGATTTGTGTTATGATCTATTTCTCTGAGATGAATGTAATTAATTTCTTGTGATGTAATATATTATCTGAAATCCACATATCTGTGATCTGTGAATAAAAGATAAGCGTTATAGTTTATATCGCTTATCAACTATATTTCTGTATTCTGATCTGTGATGATTGAATGATGTTGCACTACTGTGTGAAACCCCTGGACTACACCTTACACACACAAATATGGATTTCACGAGGAAATCGGTTAAGTCACAGATATTTTAAATTTAATATTTTAAAATTGAAATTTTAATTTCAATTGATTTTGGAAATGGATTTGGGTTAAATGTTAAAACTTTCGAAAAGAAGTTTTTAAGATAAAAGTTATTTTGAATAACTTAATAAAGCTTCAATTTAAATAATTCAATTTGAATTTGAATTTGAATTTAATATTTGGAATTGAATTCAATGATTGGAATTTTGATTTAAGATTATAAATGTGTTTTATATGAATTTAAACCACTTTTAAAATATTGGTTTGAGAATTTGAATTTAACCCAAGAACCTTAACTCGTATAAATGAATCAGATTCCCAAAATGAAAACTGTTTGTTTTAAAGGATAAAAGCTTTCATATAAGAGATGAAATTCCAGTTTAATTAAAGGAATTTCAAGATTGAATTGAAAGATGGTTTTCCAAGTTATGAATGAATTCTTTTTGAAAGCTATGAATTGAATCTGTTTATTTTTAACAGATTTAAAATGATGTTTTGTTTAACCCATTCGAAATGAAATTATTTTGAAAGCTGTAAGTTAAATCTTTGTTTTAAAGATTTAACGAGTTAATCCAAATTAAAATGGAAATTGATTTGGAAAATCTATGAATGAATCTTTGTGAAACTAACTAGGTGAACTTTGTGAAATGAATCTTTTTGTTTAAAGATTTGAAATGGTAATGTGTTTAAACCATTTGAAAGAAAAGTTTTGGGTAATAAGTTGTGACTTAATTGAAATCCCAATATCCATATGTTTTTAAATATTGTGCTCACTATTCGGGTTAGCCGGGAAAAGACCTTTGTGTCATATAACCCATTCCGAATTAGTGATACGACGATATGGATCGTATTGAAGACCGGTGGTGAAGACCGAATATTTTCAAAAATGAAAGGACAACCTGTCGAATCTCTCTGCACCGAGTTGCTTCGGTATAGAGATTTATATCACTCTTTTTGTGATGGGAAGTCCGGACGTGATTAGAAAATTATCCAGATTTGCAAGGGTTTCTTCGGAAGTGCCTTCGGTTCTGTTCGAACCCGGAACAGACTTGTATGGTTACGTGTCTGACATTACACTTTGAGATATAAAGCATATTTCTTTCAAATACATTTCTGTTGGTGGCGGAGAATTTATTCTCTTAGCTTAACACCCTTCTCTGAGACGTACGAGCTCAGAGGTTATGTTGTTGAAGGTTATCAGCGATATACTCCCAATTTGGTAATGTGGCATGCTGAGTGTTGCTGTGTGATGATCATTTATTGATCATTTGTGATCAAAGCGTGGCTTTGTGAAAAAGCGTAGCTTTGTGGACGAGACTTCGTCAGAGCTCACAACCCGGAAATGGTCGAAACAGGAAAGATGCGGCAAGGTTTCAGGGGTAGCTTCCCTAGGGTATGACCATTCCTTCTGGAAAAGGGTAGTATCATGGTATGGAGCCCAGATACTTACTCATGTGGACACACTATGTTTATCTCTGTGTGGTTGTTGGTTTAGAGGCGCCTCGTTTAAAGGTCCCAAAGGAACGGGGGTGGCGTATCTGAGGTTTTGTATATTCCCCGGGAAGAGGGGTAGCCGGCCTTGTTTGGCAGAGAGCAGGTTGTCTCTCGGAGCATCCAGCCAGAGGCGTTCCTTCGTGGCATAGGAAGTTCCTTAGCCTGACCATTTGTTGGAAATCCATCTTCCAATACGAACCTGGTACGGTATTAGTTGTAGAACCTGCCATTTACTTATGGTGGTCACCACTGTTTAGATGGTAGCTATAGTAGGCATAAGTGCGAAATGTCTATGCTGGCTAAGATTTATATTTTACTTTCGAAATGTTTTCTACACTATGCACTAGTAATAATATCAAAATGATTTGTTTACGTAGTAAGCATCTTTGACTAACATAAGAATAAATCTCCTCCAAGTCTGTGTTTGCATTGTGTGTGTGGTGGGAGGTCTTATGGTAGTTTCATTTTCCAAAAGCATTGCGAATTGACTTTAAAAATTCTCTTGATGTTCGTTTTTGAAAGATAAACTGTTTTTGTTGCTCACACTAGTCCCATGACTGATCCGGAGTTTATTGTTTCTTTCCTAAACTCTGGGTGCTCAAAATTTTCTACACGGGCAGTCTAGAGTTGGGTTTTTCAGATAATCAGAATTAGTAGATTTTCTGGAGCTAGTTCAGTCTTTGGATATGGACTGCACTTGCTTATCTTTGTGCCTCGTTATTGGGAGTTCGAGCTATTTCTGGATTGGTGCTTTGGAGATGGAGATTATCCGCTGCTGGTGTTATCGTTTTCTTTTCCGCTGCTATTTGTTGTATCATATCTCTGATGTATATTGATATTCATTTTATCCTTCTGTTGTATCAGATATTGTATCAGTGTTGTATATCAATGTATTATTCATTTTTCTTCCGCTGTGTTGTTTACTTAATTGTGTTATAAGCTCCGGCGACTTGGATTTGAACGGTCGAATCTATGGCATTCGAGTACGATATAAAGTATGGATGTCAATTTTCGAACGCGAAAAATCAGAGACGTTACAATAAATATCCCTACTAACGTACCTTCGAGTTTTGAAGTTATTTCAGATATATTATTGAGACATTTACAGAGATAAACAAGAACTCAAAGGAAGAAAATGGATTATATATGTAGGTTAATCAAAGCAATAAAAGAACAAAAATGATTGAAGAAGAATGCTGGAAGGACAGAGGTTTTTGAAGTGATGAGTAGTTGGTTGAGTCTTAGAATTCCTTCTTAAAGAGCCCATGGCAATTATACTTAAAGATCATTTGATCTCAACCGAATCACAAAAAATCCACAAATATTATGTACTTTGAAATCTGAAAATTTGCAACGCTTATTAGTGTTGCTTTTATGTTTGAAAAATGCCTACATGTCGACATATGTCTCGTTGGTTAGTTTTTTAAATTTTAAATCAAGGTATTTTCCCACCACCTCTTCACCAAAAGACATGTCTCTTCAACCACTACTTAAAGCCTCTGGAAAAAGAATTTTCCAATCAATTCTCTCCTCTTTCTCATACTCTTTCTCTTCCATACTTTTGTAAGAAAATTCCATTTTATACTCTTCCATTCTCCTTGCAAATCAATACTATTTCACACAAATTTTTCACCGATTTGCAAACCACACAATATCAGAGAGCTTCTACTTGAATTCATATCATTCTTTCTCTGATTTAATCCTATTCCTCAAAGAATTCAAAGATATATTGCTACTGGAGGTCTATAGGATTATTGTACCGAATCTACAAGGATCTGTAATTAAGATATAACTACTTGCCATACTCTATTATTGTTTGTAAAGAGAAGAAGGTGTTCTTATAGCCTGTGAAATCAAGAGGGTGTTCTTGTAGAATGATAAATCAAGAGGGTGTATCTTGTAGCCCATGAAATTAAGACTGTGAAGATGTTCTTGCCACCCGTGGAAAGCAAGTGATTATAGTGGAATTCTACATGGTGCAATGTAGGATTGGATGTAGGATTTGTTAATCCGAACCAGTATAAAAATCTTTAGTGTTATTTACTTTACTGCATTTTACTTTATTACTTACTTATTCTTTGATTACTTGTTTCTGTTTGCAATTAGAGTAGATAAAGTTTTAAATTCACAAGTAAGTAGTTAATATACACTTCACCCTCTCTAGTGTTTAAATAGCCTTAAGATCCATTCCACATTGTTTTATAGAAAGCCCGGTTTCTAACATCTGGTATTAGAGCACCTATTTTCAAAAATTCATAACTTGCTTTTTGAAAAGTATAAATGACTAATAGAATACACAGAGTCCCAAGTGAACTATTCACAATGGACACTAGACCAAAAGGCCATGAACATTTTATTTTGCACCTGAGATAGAAATGAATTTAATCGAGTGTCTATTTGTAGGTCTGCATATGAAATTTGGAGAACATTTCAAGTTACACAAGTGGACACTAGTAAAGTAAAACAAACTAAGACATCTATGCTAACTAACCAATTTCAACTTTTTCAAATGAAACCAAATGAGTATATTTCTAATATGTATTCTAGATTTCAAGATATAGTACATGCATTAATATCATTAGGAAAGAAATTACTGAAGAAGATCAAGTCGGAAAGATCTTTAATTGACTTTATAATGAATGGGATCAGAAGACTTTGGCAATCAAAGAAGCCAATGATATTAGTACTATGAAAATAGAAGATTTAATTGGTAATCTAATGTCCTATGAAGTAAAGTTGCAAGTTAGAAAAGAGAATCGGGAAAATGAGAAGAAACCACTAGCACTCAATGCTACAAATGACAATGATAAACCAGATGATGCTGATGTTGATGATGATGATAGTATCGAGTTTTATGACCAGGAATTTCAAGAAATTCATGAAATATTGGAAAATGAAAAAACTTCGAAAAACTAACAACAATAATTCCAAAAATGGAAATGTTGTTAAATGTTTCAAATGTGATAAACCCGATCATTTGAAAAGAGACCGTCACAACCTGAAGAAATCAAAGCACTCTTCGAACACTTTCAATAAGAAGGTAAAACAGGCTTTCAACATAACATGGGATGATTCAGATACATCATCAAGTGATAGCGATTCAGAAACAGAAAATGCCAACATGTGCTTCATGGCAAAGGATGACCAGGTATGAAATTTTAATAAAGAAATTATGAATGTCTTAAATGATATGTACAAGGGATATAAAACTCTTAGGAAAGAGTACAAGAATAGTTTAGTAAAGATAGATAGATTAAAAATGTTTAATGAAATGTTAACTGAAAAAAATATATCTAGAAGATGAAATTGAAAGACTTAATGGACATAATGATAAAAAGAATTTAACGCTTGAAAGTTTTGGAAAACTGAAAAGTGAAAATGAATCCTTAAATTTAGAAAAAATTTCAATGAAGTCAGAGATCACTGATCCAAATGAAAAAATAACATCTCTAAACAATGTTATTCTTAACTGTAATAAGGATATTGATAAAATGAAAACTAGTGTTAGTAAATTTTAATGGAGGGAAGGATAATCTAGAAAACTTATTATCAGCATCTAAACCCACTAATAATAAACATGGACCTGGATACACCCCTAAGGCCAAATCAAAGAAAAATAGTACTCAATGTACTAAATTTGTTAAGGCCACCGAGTTCAAACCAAAACCTTGGAAATTAAAGTTCAAATCTCTAAATATGTGACGCCCCACCTCTATACCCACGCTAACCAAGAACACTACGGTGTAGTGCTGTCAATTAGCACGGAGAATAAGGCTGTTGAGGAGCGACCATCCATGTAACTTCTTTGTGCGAGCACCGATATGTCAGATAGAATAGAATGCATATCTTTAAGGAGGAAATCCGACATACCGATACAAACACAAAGCTATCACACGGTGGCTATATATATAATCTTCGGAAACAAATATAGAAATAAACATAACATAAATCAGTCACAGACAATTCATATCACATAGGCGGAAATAGATATGAATAAATATACAACACATGAAAGTGTACATCAGAGTTGTGGTCAGAAAGATCCACGATAATACAAAAGAATAGATACAAGTGCCAGATAATAGAAAATGTATACATCAAGGAGTCTAATCTCAAATGTATACAAACAAAAAACTACTAAACTAGAGTAGTTAGCCAAAAGTCAGATGATGGCTCCAGATAGGAAGTCATGAGGAAGCACCTGTAAAATCTCAGTCTGACCCGAGTATTATTTAAGAAGAAAATAATAAACGGATCAGTCTAGCTATAATTATCAGATAAAATGAGATAGAATATGAGATATGATAATAGAAGGTATGATAACAAAAAGGTGTCATACTATGATAAGTATACATTAGAAATCCCACAAAAGTCATACAATATCTCAATAATCTCAAAACAGAGAAAAGAATGTCATATTCTTAATTTAATTCACCAAGCCACAATAAAATGACATACTCATCAATGTCAATGGTAAAAGCTGGTGAAACATAAAATTCCAGAAATCAATAATTAGAAATCCAGAAATCACAAGAAAGAGGATGGCCAATCCTATAAAAATGAGCCGGAGCTCCTCCTGACTGGGTATAGTCCCCCATTGCGGACTTTGAGCCGAAGCTCCTCCTAATGAGCCGAAGCTCCTCCTGACTGGGTATAGTCCCCCATTGCGGACTTTGAGCCGAAGCTCCTCCTGATTGAGCCGAAGCTCCTCCTGACTGGGTATAGTCCCCCATTGCGGACTTTGAGCCGAAGCTCCTCCTGATTGAGCCGAAGCTCCTCCTGACTGGGTATAGTCCCCCATTGCGGACTTTGAGCCGAAGCTCCTCCTGATGAGCCGAAGCTCCTCCTGACTGGGTATAGTCCCCCATTGCGGACTTTGAGCCGAAGCTCCTCCTGATTGAGTCGAAGCTCAATAAAATGAAGTACAGTCCTTCACACGGACAAAGAGACATCGCACATTGCTAGTCTAAATCACAAGAATGATCGTCATGATCATAAGGAAGTGTCAATTACACTAAGCTAGTGAATATAAGAGTTTAGCTTCATGTCCCATAACCACTTGCTTAACTCAAATATTTACGAACAAACTGTAGATTTCCACTAGAAAATTGTCACAAGAGAGTTTCAATCGAATAAGTCCAAAAATTAACCGACGAAGTAAACGCAAGCGTTTCATACCACTTGTTTTGCTAAGCCGTTTAATTATATCTTCTCATACGAATGAGGTAAAGGTTTGTATATACTAGTAGATTGGAAAACAGTTTTATAAACGAGTTTGATATTGAAAATAGAGTTGAAATCGTTTTGATGAAAGAGTTTTGATATTTACTACTAGTATTGAAACCTTTATATTTTTAAAGTGACAAGTCATAGAAGTGATTGTAGAAACAATCAATTATAAAAGTTCACATTCGAAGACGTGAATAAAATCCAAAGAAATCAATTCCCAAAACCATCAAAGTAAGAAGTTCCGTTGAATGGTTTTCGGATAAGATTGCCTACGCAGAGTCAAAACGGTACGACTTAGTGAAGACAAGCGACCTAAGTGTTAAAAGGCGGGCGACTTAACAAAGTGGCCGATAATAAATGATAACAACTAAAAGGGAATCAACCCGACTTGATTAGAGTTGGATATTCAAGCTAAAAAAACAACTAGGCAAAACACAGCAGATTCAGACGTCTGAGATCAAGAATTCAGACGTCTGAATCTGGAAAATAAACTATTTTCCAGAACAGAATTCAGACGTCTGAATCCTAGATTTCAGACGTCTGAAATAGGCACTTTTTAGCCTATTCCTTTTCTGGTTCAAAACGAACCAATTCAGACGTCTGAAATTTTGATTCAGACGTCTGAATGCTGGGAGAAGAAAATTCCCAGTATTCCATTCAGACGTCTGAACCATACGTTCAGACGGCTGAAACTGTTATTCAGGGCATTCCCTGAACCTAGGCCAAAAATGGCCAAACGACATCGATAACGATCGGTCGAGCAACAACGACTCAGGAATTGCACAAGGATAAGTGTTAGGAATTCATACCTAACAATCGAAGATAATTATTGACTTAGATGTGAGATAAAAATCTCACCTTTGAACCCAAACGAATGAAGAAGATGCTATGGAGCAATGGCAAGAGCAATTACTCTTCAATTCCAACTCAACAAGCTTTAAAAGAGAAATATTTCCTAAGTTAGGTTTAGGAAATTCTGAAATTGAAAGGAGAAAGAGTTGGAGAAGAAGAAGATGAAGCTTACCAATGGGTTCTCTTTGAATTTGGAGCTAGAACTTGATTTGCAAATGGAAACTAGGGCTTGGGAATTCTAATTTCCCATTCCACTCACCATTGTTGCTCAAGAACTGAAATGAGGAGGAAGTGAGGGAGAATGGGGAGGAGTGGTTCAGATTTGGGGGTTTAAGTTGGCAAAGGGGCTGAACCCAAAACCAAACCCAAAGTGCAAATGGTCAAATTTTTGACTAACTCCAAACATATCGAAGCTTACACTCAAAAAGATCGCAAACGACATTTTGGACTCAATGGAGGTGGTCTCGAGTCCCAATTCGACTGTTTGCAAAAAGTAGCTTTTCGGACCAAAATCCGACGAACGATGAAATATTTAAATAAAATATTTAAATGTAAAATCGATAAATATGCGGGTTGTTACAAAATAAGTTCATTAATTTATGGGTTCCTAGAAGGTTAGACAATAATGAGAAAGAAAAATATATTGATAATTTTATTAATAATATTCATTTATCCGATGATTATATTTTGAAAGGGAATTCAAACCCTTCATGGGGTTGGCTTCCCAAAACTTAACCCCATGGATCCAAAAATAAAATAGGGTACCAGTGCGTGTATTTTGTATTTTTTAGGTACCAAATAATGGATAACGGATAGCAGATGTTCAAAGCGTATAATCCATACATACCGAGCAAGATCATATACAAAGATGGTGAGTTGGGTATAATTCAAAAGGATATTAGCATTGGCATAGTCGGTAACTCTAAAAAAATTAATATTTTTAATCTTTTACTTCATGGTTTGTATTGATTTTAATTCCCTTCCTAAGTTCTAGTTATATAAATTTTATATATCTCAATTTACAAACTCTATACACATTGTCTAGTTGTGCCAAGCAATTCTTTTTCACCCTTTTTGTTGATGACAAAGGGGGAGAAAATGTATAAATATATTATGCAAAATTATATAGGGAGTCCATAAAGTTGAGGGGAGTCAAATATAAAAATATTATATTTTCTCTCAAATATTTATATGGTTGTTATCATCAAAAGGGGGGATTATTAATACCCTAGGTATTAATTCTAATAACAACAACCATATAAATATTACTACTAATGTATCTTCGAGTTATGCATTTATTTTAGATATATTATTGAGACATTTATAGAGATAAACAAGAACTCAATGGAAGAAAGTGGATTACATAAGAAGGTTAATCAGAGCAATGGAAGAACAAAACTAATTGAAGAAGAATGCTGAAAGGACAGAAGTGTTTGAAGTGATGAGTAGTTGGTTGAGTCTTAGAATTCCTTCTTAAAGACCCCATGGCAATTATACTTGAAGATCATCAACCATTGACCTCAACCGAATCACAAAAAATCCCTAAATATTAGGTACTTTGAAATCTAAAAATTTGGAATGTTTATTGGTGTTGTTGTTCCCATTGAAAAATGCCTATATGTCGACATATGGGTCTCTAATATGTTGACATATGTCTCGTTGGTCAGTTTTTTAAACTTCAAATCAAGGGATTTTCCGGCCACCTCTTCACCAAAAGACATGTCTCTTCAACCACTATTTAAAGCCTCTGGAAAATGAATTTTCCAATCAATTCTCACCTATTTCTCATACTCTTTCTCTTCCATACTTTTGTATGAAAATTCCATTGCATACTCTTCCATTCTCCTTGCAAATCGATACTATTTCACTCCAGTTCTTCACCAATTTGCAAACCACACAATATCAGAGAGTTTCTACTTAAATTCATTTCATTCTCTCTTTAATTTCATCATATTCCTCAAAGAATTCAAAGATATATTGCTACTATAGGTCTATAGGGTCATTGTATCGAATATGCAAGAATCTGTATTGAAGATACAATAACTTGCCATGCTCTATTGTTGTTTGTAAAGAGAAGAAGATGTTCTTGTAGCTTGTGAAATCAAGAGGGTGTTCTTGTAGCCTGATAAATCTAGAGGTTGTATCTTGTAGCCTGTTAAATCAAGATTGTAAAGATGTTCTTGCCATCTGTGGAAAGCAAGCGATTATAGTGCAAATCTACATGGTACAGTGCAGGATTGAATGTAGGATTGGTTAATCCGAACCAGTATAAAAATCTATGGTGTTATTTACTTTAACGCATTTTACTTTATTACTTACGTATTCTCTGGAGGTGGAGCCTTGACGCAATGGTTAGTTCACCCGCATGGTGATCTAGGCTCCAAGGTTAGAGTTCGGAAATAGATATAAAGACCCGTCTCTTCGACCTTTAGAAATCGACACTAATACATCCTCGGTATTCACGTGCCGCAAATCCAAGTGCTGGTGAGGCGGTTCTTTAAAGGTAAGAAAGAAATATCGATAGAACGGAATCTTACACGAATGGAACAACATATATTATTTCAATATATTGTCTTTATAGTGGAAATTTAAATACATTTATCAGAGTCTGTCCTAAGCTCAGCCTAGATAGTTATAAATTCCACCCTCACAAATGTTGAAAACAACAAAACACCAATGTAGTGGGGTTGGAAATGGGTAACTATCTACAGGAAATCTTTAGCTCCAAGCTCCATCCAATTACTCCAAGTCAAATCTGAACTACTTGGTTGCCCCGAAAAATTAGGGCACCCAGAGTTTAAGGGAAAAAGAAAATAAACTCCGAGTCATGGAACTGGTGTGAGAAAGTCAAAATAGGGATGTTGAAAACAAAGGGTATCTCATAAGACCACGCCGCACATAAACACGGAACAGGTTTTTACTTTATGATAACAAAAACATTTGCTATGCAAAATATAGGGATTATTTTTAAGGGGCTGGCTATTTGGACAAAAATTGGTGACTCAAATGGTGACACAAAAGATCTGGACCATTGAATCTTTTTGTCTTTATATGAAAGATGGAATTCAGCTGGCAATCCAATGGTAGAGATCCATTGTGTCACCACTTGTGTCACAAAATTGTGTTGAAATAGACTTTCCCTATTTTTAATGATATTCTTTTTAAAAACATTTGCAAGTAAACTTATGAATCTTAGCCGAGATTGTTACCGTTATTAAATTTTAGATATGTTAGGCTCTATAAACAAGTCCGAAGGCACTTATTGGGGAATGGATTCCATACAATGACAAGGTAAGGGACTACCTTCCATATAGTACATCTCTAGAGGGATGTACCGAGGATACACAAACAATCCTCTGCATCTGGCAAGACCGGTCTATCCCTTTTTGGCACTCGGACATGGCCTGGATAGAAACCGAATATGTCATCACCCCGGTCATAACCGACCTATCCGAGAGCTCTCTTAGCATACATAACATACTCGACATATATAGAGTAATCTATAAGGTTGATGATCATACCCTAATGGTTGCGAACCACATAGCCTTACGGCGTACCTTGTTTAAGCCATTACTGGATGATGAGGCTCGAGGTAACGATTACCTTTCACATAGCACGTTCCACTTTGAATGCCGCATTGCCAATTCATAATCACACAACTGATTTCTACAAACGTATAACTCCACCACCAAACATATGATACGTTTTTAGAGATCAATTAATGTGATTAGAAATGCACGTTAGACATTCATTCGTATAAGTTGTCCAGGAACAGGACAAACCGAAGGAACTCTCCTACCACATCCTATACGAATTATCCTTAGGATTAGTAGCGAGCAGCCCTTGCATCGAATATCAATCAAAGATTTGCCACATATATATGATGTGGTAAATTTCCCCCGAGGGTAGTGACAAGCAGCCCTTCATTTCATTTATTATCATTCAGTGTCTGCACTTCGAATACGTAACTTGGTTCAAAGTGGTTTTCGGATAAGAATCACTCAAATCCGACCCCGGTTCATTCGAACCAATCATTGATAAAAAGATGTTTAGTAAATAAGGAATTATCCTTTGATTGGTTTATTTCTTTTTATCAAAATATCTTCTAGATATATATACCTTTAAAACATTTCCTTCTGGTATATACAGAATCATTAAACTTCTCTTATCAAATCCTTTGGTTACTTTAAAACCTTTTTAAATTCTAGAGTAATTCCAAATCATTTCATCCTTTACTTTGGACAATTATTCCAAATCATTTATTTAAATCTTAACAAACGATTTCATATTTTCAATTCATAACTTTTTAATAGTTTGAAACCATGTTAACTAAGATGGTAAATCAAAATTAGTTAGTATTCGAGTAAAACGGACCTGTAGAAATTATACTAGTTTTACTCAACATCAATTTTTGTATTCAACCTTTACTATCCGTCGAATAGCGGTGAAATCACCTTTTAAATTCTCATGGATAGTATGGTATCCCTCCTTGGAATTTAATACCAAGTATAAGAAGATTATCTCCATCCAATCCAAGTTATTTAAATTTGGAAAATTAAATCTTTTATACTTGTCTCGTTTTCGACATTTCGACCTTATCTATTCCTTGCCCAAGAAAAAGACCAGGTGAGCCAGGGCACTGGTTGCTCCTAAACATCTCCTTAGTTTAAGCATCTCACATTCGAATCTCATAAATAGAAAAATCCAGTCCACTCGTCGGCTTTTAGAGCCAAGATTAATTCACTTGATTTTTAACAGCTTTTCTTCAAATCATTTATTTAAACTCTTTTAAATAAATTATAAAACCTTCAAATCATCATTAAAACACTTAATTATCCATTTAAATATACTTAGAAAAGATTGGAAAAGAATTGTTAAGATTAAAAGTATATTTCAAAAGTTATTAAAAAGCGCTACGAATAGTGCTTTAAAAGCTTATTTGATGTAAATAACTTTTCTATCATTTAGAAATCCAATTTTATAACTCAAATCTCTTTTAAAACATTTTAAAATATTTAAAGAATTTATTCCATATTTTAAAGAATTTAAAATATCATTTATAAATAATTTGTCGCTTTGGTTTCCGAACTGCCAAACCGCGACTGTTTTGAAAACTTGATTTGCTCATATTTCAAAATCTACTAAACAAAATCTTGATTGTTTTCTTTTGTTTGAAAACTATGATTATAAGATTTCGGAAAATTCTTATTACAAAGAATTCCGACCCCGAATCCATCATTTAAATGGATTTAACTTTCTATGTCGCGAAATCGTGAACTACCGTCATGCGACGAGCCTATTTTAACTCATTTTCTAATTTCTTTTCAAACTTCATTGAAACACTTTTAAATGTTTATAAAACATTTCTAAATCATTTTAAACCATTTTTAAGAGGTTTAATAATCTCATATACACCATTTTATTTATTAAAGGAAAGTGATTTCCTTTGTGATTTTCGACGTGTATTAAACGTGACTTGTTAATACAATCAAACAATCATTCCATCATCATCCAAACATGATAAACAATCATAATAAACAACAATAGCCAAACATATATATCATCTAATATATAGTATATATAAATAGAGTTCTCACCATAATCCAAACCAATACTTCCTACCAACATTCAACAAATCAATGCTTCACTAAACATCTCCTAAACACCCAAAGCTCACGGCCAAGCCCCTCCACCCTGCCTTTGCTCTCGGCCCAAAACCCTCTCCCTTGCTAATCATGCTTTCCATGATGTCTTAGGCTCAATACTAGAGTTTAGAAGAGATTAGAGAAGATTTGGTTAACTTTTGAAAAAGTTAGAGAGTAATCGGTGGATTAGTGCTTAAGCACTTTCACTATTTATAACCCTTCTACTTTTTCTCAAGTTTTGAGAAAGAAAAGAGACTTCCATGGAAGCCATTAAAGGGAATTTAGAAAGCTCAAGAATGAAGAAGAAGAAGAAGTGAAAGGTGTGTGGAATTGAGAAGGTATGCATCGATATTTATAGGATTTCCATCAAGTAAAGCCTTTTCCACATCCACCTTCCCCCACATCATGCACGCATCACCCGCCCTATGTCACCATACACGTTATCCCCCCTTCCCATGTGCTTCCATGTGCAAGCTCATGTGTGTGTGTCCTTGGTGTGTAAGAGTTGACTTAAGAAGCTTAAAGGTTAAGAAAACTAAAATATCTTTGATTTTTCTTATATATATATATATAAAAATTTAAATCTATGTGTGTGTGTGTGTATATTTGTGTGTGTTCATGTGTTAATGTGCATGTTTCAAAGTGTGTATATGTATGTTATATATGTGTACATTACATATAAACAAGGTTACAATGACTTTTAAACAACTTCCATTCCTTAAATAGTTGAACATCAAGAAACCGAACCCCGGTCACATTTTCACTTATAAATTAAATTTCATATAAATGTAAAAAAATTGAAAATAAATTTATAGTCATTATTAATTAATTAAAACGATCACATTTGATTTATAAAACTATATAAATAAATATTAAACAGTCGTTTACAAAAAATCGCTATTATATCGATAAAGCGATATCGATTTTCCTTATATGTACAAATCAAATATATATCTTTATAAAATTATTATAAATGATTTATTATCACTTCATAACTAATTAAAATGAATCATTATCATTTAAAAACAATTATTCGAATAATTTTAATAATTATTAAATCATTAAATCTCAATTTAATTTCATAAGTCAATTATTAAATATATATGCATCACTGATGATGTCATATACACATTTAATTTCTAAAAATAAAATAATTAATTTTATTTCATATTATTGTTCAATTATAAAAATAAGTGTATGTATCTAGCTCCGTGTGCGACATTTTACGATTATAGAGCCATTTATCGATAAAACGATTTTCGACTATTTTATCGATATATCTTTTCAAATGAAATATTTTTGTAAACATTTTTTCAAAATAAGTTCATTATTATTATTCATCACTTAAAACTTGATTATTTGTGAAAAATAATCTATATTTGAATATTTAAAATAATTTAAATATCTGTAACGGTCGGGATTTTCGACCCTCGAAAATCGACACCAATACATCCTCAGTATTCACGTGCCGCAAAAGTCAAGTGCCGGAAAAACTGATAGTTAAGGAAAAAAGAAAATAAAGATAGAACATAATCTCACATGAATGGAATAACATATATTGTTTCAACAATAATCTTTAGAGTGGAAAATTTTGAATACAATATCAGAGTCTAACCTAGATTCAGTGTGGACAGTTTATAAATCACATGTCCTTACAAATGCTGACAACAAGAAAACAAAATGCAATAGATGTAGCGGGTAATAGAATACGTCCATACGTAGATGAAAATCTCCAGCTCTCCTTTGGAAACTCCAAGCGTCTTTAGATAAATCTGAAACTACTCGGATCTGACCCGAGTATTAAAAATACCCAGATCAGGCTTGATAAACCAGTGTGAGATACTCGAAATTTAATGTATAGATCATGCTGATGTCAATCAAAACCTTTGAAAAGAAGGATATTTCATAAGACCACGTCCACACATAAATACGAATGAGTTTTTACCTTATGATAACCAAATCACTTTTATACCAAAATATTTTGATATTATTTTTAATGACATTCCTTTGAAAACACTTTTCATATAATCTATCAAAATAGCCGAAATTATTATATTGATTAAACTTGATGGCATCTAGCTACAAAAGTAGGTCCTACAATCAAAACCGTAAAAGCAACATATTGGATTTGGATTTCCAACATGATAGGGAACTAGTGACCATTCAAACACGAAAATCCACGTATAACAATCCTAGTTCACACCAGCGGCTTTACACGATCTTTTTCAGCCTCCGAACTATACTGTTACACTAACATGGAAAAGAGTATTACTCAGTGGCTTTACGCGATCTCCGTTAGCTTCCATACCTTTCCATTCATACAATATGACGATAAGTGCCTATAGGGACATCTTTCCCTAATAATAGCCCGAAATTTGTCCTTCGGATCACATAGTGATAGTATCCTGTATCATTTCTAGAATGTGAGGCTCCTGAGGTTACGTTCCATAGAGCCATGCTTTTTTCCCCAAGCCACGCTTTGATCATAACAGGTTCCATTTTGAATGCCACATTATTATTCCTTCGATCACTACTGACTTTTACAAATATATAACCTTTAAGCTTGTACATCTCAGAGAAGGGTGTTAGGCTAAGAGAACTTGCCTTATCCACCACCAAACAGATGTACGATTGTAAAAGTCAACATTGTGATCTTAGAAATGCAATGTTAGACATTCGTCCATAAAAGTTCATAACAGATTATGAACGAAACCGAAGGCACTCCTCCTACTACATCTTCTCGGCAATTATCCCTAGGATTAGTAGCGATTAGTCCTTGTAATCGAAGATTTTCGTAACAGAGCACTACTGCGACCATAAATATATAATATGGTAAATTTCACCCCGAGGGACTAGTGGTAAGCATCCCTTCATCATAAAGATCCCCGTCTTCAAAAATCATCATCTTCATTAGGTCTTCACTTTCGAACGCATACATTAGTTCGAAGTGGTTTTTGGATAGGAGTTACCCAAATCCGACCCCGGTTCCTCCGAACCAACCATCGATTAAAAAGATGTTAGGTTAATATGTGATTATCAATCATCATTTAATTTAATTCATCTTTTTATTCATTCATAATTATCTCAAAGAGACATATTATTTTAAATTATTCCATTTATCTTCTTAATAGTATATGGAACCATTAAGCCGCATTTATCAAATCCGTTGATTACTTAAAACCTTTTTGAATCTTGGAATAATTCCAAATTATTTCATCCTTTACATAGGAAAATATTTCCAAATCATTTATTTAAATCTTTACAAAGATTCCAAATCATAAGTTTTAAAACGGGTCAAAAAAAATGTTATTTAAGACATAGTTTACTGTAAATCCAAAACAATTAATTCTAAGTATAGGAATTAAATTAATTCCAAATCATTTATTTAAATCTTGACAAAAAAATTCTTATTTCAAATACATTTCTTTTTAATAGGTTGAAACTGTGTTATCTAAGATGGTAAATCCAAATTAGTTAGTATTCGAGTAAAATGAATCCATAGAAATTATACTAATTTTACTCGACATCAATTTTCATATTCAACCTTTACTATCCATCAAATAGCGGTGAAATCACCTTTTAAATTCATACGGATAGTACAGGTTCCCTCCTCGGAATTTAATACCAAGTATAAGAAGATTATCTCTATTCAATCCAAGTTGTTTAAATTTGGAAAATTAAATCTTTTGTACTTGTCTCGTTTTCGATATTTCGACCTTATCTATTCCTCGTCCAGGAAAAAGGCCAGGTGAGCCAGGGCACTAGTTGCTCCTGAACGTCTCCTTAGTTTAAGCACCTTACATCTGGATCTCACGAATAGAAAAATCCGGTCTATTCATAGGCTTTTAGAGCCAAGATTAAATCACTTGATTTTAACTGCTTTTCTTTAAATCATTTATTTGAACTCTTTAAAATAAATTATAAAATCCTCAAATCATCTTTAAAACACTTAATTATTAATTGAAAACATTTATAAAAGATTTCAGAAAGAATACTTAAGTTTAAGTACATATTTCAAAAGTTATCAAAAATGCTGCAAAAAGTGCCGCAAATAGTGCTACAAATAGTGTATTCAAAGCTTATTTGATCAGAACAACTTTTCGATCATTTAAAAATCCATTTTTATAACTCAAATCTATTTTAAAACATTTTAAAAGATTTAAAGAATTTATTCCATATTTTTAAAGAATTTAAGAATATCATTTTAATTGAATTCTCTTTATGGATTCCGAACCACAAAACCGCAATTATTTTGAAAACTTGATTTGCTCATATTTCAAAATCTACTAAATGAAATCTTGATTTTTTTTTCTTTTGTTTGAAAACTATGAATATAATAGTTTGAAAATTTCTTATCTCGAAGAATTTTGAGCTATATTCCACTCTATATGTCGATTTAACATTTCTTGCGCGAAATCGCGAACTACTATTACGCGACACGCCTTATTTTGACTTATTTTTCATAACTTGTCAAAACTTCTCCGAGTTGAGTTTTATTGTTTATAAAACATTTTAAATCATTTAAACAAATATTTTCCACACTAAATCTCATATTCACTTTTAAACCATTTCATAATATTATATTATTATAATACTAATTTTCGAACTTTTTATATTTTAAAACCATTAAGAGGCTCAATAAACTCCATACACATATTATTTATGGATTAAATTTTCATTTAATTAACTATGGTTAATTACTAACCATTTCTCTTACCATTTATCAAACCAAGTAATCAACCATATCACAACCACATAACCAATCATAATATCAACCAAGTTATCATCCAATATCAACCCATATTCAACATATTAATCTCTAATTTAACATGTATATTATCACTTTAAGTTTTATTTAAATAACACTAAGATTGAGAACTCACTCTTTATATCCACTCCACCAAACTTTTCTATAGCTTTCTAAATCGAACCGGCGGCACTTCGACAGCACTTCCTCATCTTTTCCTTACTCCGGAGCTCCTTGACTTGCTTGCTTCTCCTTTAGTGCTCTCGGCCTTATCCTTGGATAAGTGGTGCTCGACCTTAGCTTGGGATATAGGGGTGGCATGAGTTGTAGAGGGCATAAGAAGGTGTTTGCACTTGGTTTTGAGGTCGAATGATAACATATATATATATATATATATATGTGTGTGTGTGTGTGTGTGTGTGTGTGTGTTTATTTATTTTCTCTTTGATATTATTTATTCATAATTTTTCCTAAGTAGGAAGCCATTATAAAGCTAAAGAAAGAAGAGGAAGGAGATGAAGAAATGGGTGAGTGAAGGAGTGAATGGATGCTTGTATTTATAGGCTAAAGAGTTGCAAAAAAATCTAAACACCATCGTTATCCATCACCATCATATGTGATCCCACCCCCTCCTTTTCCATCATGTTCCATACGTTTCCTCCCTCCTCCATGTGCTTCCATCACTTCACTCTCTTTCAAGCCATCCATTCATGTCCTTATGTATGTGAGTTTGACTTTAGTTTGCTTGATGGTGAAGTCTTTAGAGAATATGTATGTGTGTGTGTGTGTGTGTATATATATATATATATGTTATATGTATGTAATGTGAGTATGTGATATGTATACATGCATACAAATATGTGTTAGTGTCATTTACAATGTTGCAACGATTTGAGATGACTTTCGTTTATTAAACCATTGAAAATCGGGAAGCCAATTCCCGATCACATTTTCACTTATTAACTAAATTGCATATAAATGTAAACAAAATTTGAAAACTCATTTCTTATCATTTTTAATTAATTAAAATGATATCATTTGAATTATAAAACCATATAAATCAATGTTAAACAATTGTTTACAAAAAGTGCTATTTTATCGATAAAGAGATATCCATTTTCTTGAATTTTTCAAATCAAGTATATATCGTTATAAAACTATTATAAATCATATATTATCACTTTATAACTATTTAAAATGAACTATTATCATTTAAAACAATTATTTGAATAATTATAATAATTATTAAATCATTGAATCTCAATTTAAATTCGCAAATCAATATTTAAATATAAGGGCATCACTGATGATGTCATATATACATTAAATTTTCAAAATAAAATAAATTATTTTATTTTGTATACTCACTCATATAGATAAATGAGTGTATGTAACCAGCTCCGTGCACAACGTTTGATGATTATAGAGCTGTTTATCGATACAACGATTTTCGGCTATTTTTTCGATATATCTTTCCAAAGGAAATATTTTTATGTACATTTTTCCAAAATAAGTTCATTATTATTATTTATGACTTAAAACTTGATCATTTATGAATATAATCTACATTTGAATATTTAAAATAATTTAAATATATTTAATTAAAGCGATCAAATTACGGGTCGTTGCATACTTCTCCCTTAAAAGAATTTCATCCTCGAAATTGCAATGCAAAACCCAAAGGTATTTTTCCAAAATATTTATTTTTTAAAACTTACACCTGTACGATGTATATAGATCATCCGTACGCAATATCTGATTCGATCTACTATTTGAATCCATAATTTTACTTCCGAACTATTATTGATCACCTGATCCTCTAGTGCGGACTCTGATCAGGCTTTCCGATCAGAATTTAAGTTTTCGTTGCATAGCTCTCAACTATGATAGAAAACTCAAGTACCCAACCACAAACCCTCAACAATGTTCATCGTCAAGAATCGAGTGATAAATCCTTTTTCGAACTAGTGTAAACACCTCAAAGTTCCGTACTCGAATCTTAGATCAAAATCGTGTGGTGAAATGATCCACTTACAACTTATTTAACCTTTTCAAATCTTTATGAAAACATCTCATAAAACTTTTATTTTTCATTTAAATAACTTTATAAACCCTCTATTTCTTCAAAATATTTATACAAAAAATATTTCTATCTCTTTTCCAAAAGAACCATTTATCTTTTATTTGGGATATATTATTAAAAATTTTGTCTCAAATTTCTTTTGAAATTTCTTTGTTGATGCGTCTCATTATAAATTTAATTCCAAACTTATTTTATATTACATAACTTTCCCTTTTATACTTCTTCAAACATTAGCATGTGAATTCTCTAATCCATATTTCTTAAACAATATTTTATTTTTGCTAATTACACTTTATTTTATAAAATATATTCTTAAATAATTTCTTAATTCAAACACTTTTTAATAAGCCATTTCTAATATTCCTTTAAACTTTTTATTTCTAAATATCTTATTAAATTGATTCGGTGGAAGATAGAAGGAATGCACACAGAGAAAATGTTCAAAAGAGATTTATTAATTAACATTATATTTATACATTCATTACAAACCTTAGCCTGTGTTACAAACTTTTAGAGACAACCCCTGGGGAATACAGCCTATCATACATCACCATTTTATATATAGATACTTGAACTACTATATATACTATTCTTGGATCCCTTTTGAGGTGGACAATGCTTTATCTTTTAGGCCTAAGTCAGCCACCCTCATTTTTGGACAGTCCTTCATTAAGTGTTTCCCTTGGAAGCACCAAATGCAAGTTTGGGGGACATTCTTTGGTTATATGTCCTAGTCCTTTGCAACGGTAGCAACCCCTTGCCTTTCCTGACCGAATTTTGGGTTGCTTCTTTGTTTTAAGGCATTCACGTAGAAAATGTCCTTGCCTTTTACAGTTGAAACAGAACATATCAACCCTAAAAGATCTTTCTTTCTTCTTTTTCTCTGCTTTCCTTTTATACTTTTTTTACTTTCCTATCCTTGCACAGAACTGCATAATGCCCTTCTTTACCGCATCTGTAACAGAAGATGCCAGCAAAAGATCCTAGTTTTAATTTCTTTTCTGCCTCTTCTTGTGCACGTACTCTTCTTGCTTGCTTTGGATTAGCCCAATATTCATCCCCGGCATAAAATAAGACATCCCAACCTAAATAACATACTAGGTTATTATCAGAAGTTTTATATCATTAATTTTTTGACTTATCCTAATTACTTGATTCATACTTGTTAGGATTTGAACTTGCCTTGATTGTACAATGATAAGAAGAATAATTTACCAAGTCTTCGATACTATTCGCCCAAGAAAACATATGATTGATACTTAGAAGATTATTCCCACCATCACCAAATAGATCAAGGCCTTATTCTTGAAACTTTCCAAAGGATAACATCTTATAAATTTTCCAAATCACACAAATATTTATACTTTTGTATATATAAAAGATACTCGATTTAAAACGGTGTGTCGATTCGCCTTGTTTAAGTAATTAAGAATCCCTATCGATTACATGGTGCTCTTCATGCACCGACCAGAATTCATAAACCACTCAATACCTTAATTGCCACAAAACATTTTTATATCAAATAAAAAATACGCACTCATATATATTATACTCTCAAACTCATTCTAGGGTATCACTAACCCTATCTCTAATGAGTCACTTGTTCTAGGGTATTACTAACCCTATCTATAATGAGACTTACCGCCAACAAAGCTAGGTGTTCGCTCAACCTAAGCTCTGATAACAAATGTAATGGTTGGAGTTTTCGACCATCGAAAATCGACACCAATACATCCTCAGTATTCACGTGCCGCAAATTCAAGTGCTGGAAAAAACGATTGTTAGGGGAAAAAGAAAATAAAGATAGAACAGAATCTCACACGAATGGAATAACATATATTATTTCAACAATAATCTTTACAGTGGAAAATTTTGAATACAATATCAGAGTCTAACCTAGATTCAGCCTGGAAAGTTTATAAATCACCCGTCCTTACAAATGCTGACAACAAGAAAACAAAATGCAATAGATGTAGCGGGTAATAGAATACGACCATACGTAGATGAAAATCCCAGCTCTCCTTTGGAAACTCCAAGCAGCTTCAGCTAAACCTGGAACTACTCGGATCTGACCTGAGTATTAAAAATATCAGGAGCAGGCTTGATAAACCAGCGTGAGATACTCGAAATTTAATCTATATATCGTGCTAATGTTAATCAAAACCTTTGAAAAGAAGGGTATTTCATAAGACCACGTCCACAAATAAATATGGACAGATTTTTACCTTATGATAACCAAATCACTTTTACACCAAAATAATTTGATATTATTTTTAATGACATTCCTTTGAAAACACTTTTCAAATAATCTATCAAAATAGCCGAAATTGTTACATTGATTAAATTTGACGCCATACTAGCTACAAAAGTAGGCCCTACAATCAAAACCGTAAAGGCAACGTATTGGATTTGGATTTCCAACATGATAGGGAACTAGTGACCATTCGGACCCAAAAATCCACGTATAACAATCCTAGTTCACACCAGTGGCTTTACACGATCTCCGTCAGCCTCCGAACTATACTGTTACACTACTACGTAATAGAGTATTACTCGGTGGCTTTACACGATCTCCGTCAGCCTCCATACCTTTCCATTTATACAATATGGCAACAAGTGCTTATAAGGACATTTTTCCCTCATAATAACCTAAAATTTGTCCTTCGGACCATATAGTATCCCGTATCATTCCTGGGTGTGAGGCTCCTAAGGTTACGTTCAAAAATCCATGGCTTTTTTCACAAATCTATGCTTTGATCAAAACAGGTTCCACTTTGAATGTCACATTGTCCTTTCCTTCGATCACTATTGACTTTCACGAACATACAACCTATGAGCTTGTATGTCTCAGAGAAGGGTGTTAAGCTAAGAGAATTTGTCACCTTCGCCACTAATCAAATGTACGTTTGTAAAAGTTAAAGTTGTGATCTTCGGAATGCAATATCAAACATCGTCCATACAAGTTTGTTCTAGGACTGAACGAAACTGAAGGCACTCCTCCTACTACATCCTGTCGGGAATTATCCCTAGGATTAGTAGCGATCAGTCCTTGTAATCGAAGATTTTCATAACAAAGCACTACTGCCACCATAAACATATGATATGGTAAATTTCACCCCGAGGGGCTAGTGGCAAGCAGCCCTTCATAATGAGAATGCCAGTCTTCAGAAATCATCATCTTTATCAGGTCTTCACTTTCGAATGTATACATTGGTTCGAAGAGGTTTTCGGATAGGAGTTACCCATATCCGCCCTCGGTTCCTCCGAACCAATCATTAATTAAAAAGATGTTAAGTTCATATATGATTATCCATCATCATTCAATTTAATTCATATTTTTATTCATTCATAAATATCTTAGAGAGACATATTATTTTAAATTAATCCATTTATCTTCTTAACAGTATATGGAATCATTAAGCCTCATTTATCAAATCCATTGATTACTTAAAACCATTTTGAATCTTGGAATAATTCCAAATTATTACATCCTTTGCTTAGGAAAATATTTCCAAATCATTTATTTAAATCTTTACAAAGAATTCCAAATCATAACTTTTAAAACGGGTCAAAAACAATGTTATTTAAGACATAGTTTACTGTAAACCTAAAACAATTAATTTTAAGTATAGAAATTAAATTAATTCCAAGTCATTTATTTAAATCTTGATAAAACATTTCTTATTTAAAATACATTTCTTTTTAATAGGTTGAAACCATGTTATCTAAGATGGTAAATCTAAATTAGTTAGTATTCGAGTAAAACAGATCCATAGAAATTTAACTAATTTTACCGGACATCAATTTTAGTATTCAACCTTTACTATCCGACAAATTGCAGTGAAATAACTTATTAAACTCACACGGATTGTATGGGTTCCCTCCTTGAAATTTAATACCAAGTATAAGAAGATTATCTATGTTCAATCCAAGTTGTTTAAATTTGGAAAATAAAATCTTTTATACTTGTCTCGTTTTCGACAGTTCCACCCTATCTATTCCTCACCCAGAAAAAAGGCCAGGTGAGCCAGGGCACTGGTTGCTCTTAAACATCTCCTTAGTTTAAGCACCTTACAACTGGATCTCACGAATAGAAAAATCCGGTCTATTCGAAGGCTTTTAGAGCCAAGATTAAATCACTTGATTTTAACAGCTTTTCTTTAAATCATTTATTTAAACTCTTTAAAATAAATTATAAATTCCTTAAATCATCATTAAAACCCTTAATTATTTATTTGAAAATATTTATAAAAGATTTGGAAAAGAATACTTAGGTTTAAGTTCATATTTCAAAAGTTATCAAAAGTGCTGCAAAAAGTGCTGCAAATAGTGTTTTCAAAGCATATTTGATCAAATCAACTTTTTGATCATTTAGAAATCCATTTTTATAACTCAAATTTCTTTTAAAAGATTTATAGAATTTATTCCATATTTTTAAAGAATTTAAAAATATTATTTTAAAGGAATACCCTTTATGAATTCAAAACTGTAAAACCACAATTATTTTGAAAACTTGATTTGCTCATATTTCAAAATCTACTAAACTAAATCTCAATTTTTTTTCTTTTCTTTGAAAACTATGAATATAATAGTTCGGAAAATTCTTATCTCGAAGAATTTTGAGCTATATTCCACTCTACATGTTTATTTAATTTTTCCTGCGCGAAATCGCGAACTGCCGTTACGCGACGCGCCTTATTTTGACTTATTTTTCATAACTTCTCAAAATTTCTCCAAATTGAGTTTTATTGTTTATAAAACATTTATAAACCATTTTAAATCATTTAAACAAATATTTTTCATATTAAATCTCATATTCACTTTTAAACTATTTAATAATATTATATTATTAAAATATTCATTTCCAAACTTTTTATATTTTAAAACCATTAAGAGGCTCAATAAACTCCATACACATATTATTTATGGATTAAATTTCCATTTAATTAACTTTTTTTAATTACTAACCATTTCTCTTATCATTTATCAAACCAAGTTATCAACAATATCACAACCGTATAACCAATCATAATATCAACCAAGTTATCATCCAATATCAACCCATATTCAACATATTAATCTCTAATTTAACATGTATATTATCACTTTAAGTTTTATTTAAATAAAACTAAGATTGAGTACTCACTATTTATATTCACTCCACCAATCGTTTTCATAGCTTTCTAAATCGAAACGGCGACACTTCGGTAGCACTTCCTCCTCATTTCCTTGACCCGAAGATCCCCGACTTGCTTCATTCTCCTTTGGTGCTCTAGGAAATGGCATTGTATGAGTGGTGCTCGCCCTTAGCTTGAGATATAGGGGTGGTGTGAGTTGTAGAGGGGATAGGGAGGTGTTTGCACTTGGTTTTGAGGTCGAATGATAACATATATATGTATATATATTTTTATTTTCTCTTTGATATTATTTCTTCAGAATTTTTCATAAGGTGGAAGCCATTAAAAAGCTAAAGAAAGAAGAGGAAGGAGATGACAAAATGAGTGGACGAAGGAGTGAATGGATGCTTGTATTTATAGGCCAAAGGGTTGTAAAAATATATCTAAAACACCATCATTATCCATCACCATCACCATGTGCAACCACGCCCTCCTTTTCCATCATGTTCCACATGTTGCCCCCTTCCTCCATGTACCTCCATCACTTCACTCTCTTCCAAACCATCCATTCACGTCCTTATGCATATGGGTTTGACTTTAGTTTGCTTAATGGTGAAGTCTTTAGAGAATATGTGTGTGTCTATATATATATATATATTTGTATATATTTTATATGTATGTATATTCAAGTATGTGATATGTAAACATGCATATAAATATGTGTTAGTGTCATTTATAGTGTTGCAACGACTTAAGACGACTTTCGTTTGTTAAACTATTGAAAATCGGGAAGCCAATTCTCGGTCACATTTTCACTTATTAACTAAATTACATATAAATGTAAACAAAATTTGAAAACTCATTTCTTATCATTATTGATTAATTGAAAAGATCTCATTTGAATTATAAAATCATATAAATCAATGCTAAACAATTGTTTAGAAAAAGTGCTATTATATCGATAAAGCGATATCCATTTTCTTATATTTTTCAAATCAAGTATATATCTTTATAAAACTATTAAAAATGATTTATTATCACTTTACAGCTATTTAAAATGAATTATTATCATTTTAAACAATTAATTGAATAATTATAATAATTATTAAATCATTAAATCTTAATTTAAATCCGTAAATCAATATTTAAGTATTTGGGCGTCATTGATGACGTCATATATACATTTAATTTCCAAAAATAAAATAAATTATTTTATTTCATATTCTCACTCATATAGATAAATGAGTTTATGTATCCGGCTCCGTGCATGACGTTTGATGATTATAGAGCTGTTTATCCATAAAACGATTTTCGGCTATTTTGTCGATATATCTTTCCAAAGGAAATATTTTTATGAACATTTTTCCAAAATAAGTTCATTATTATTATTTATCACTTAAAAATTGATTATTTATGAAAATAATTTATATTTGAATATTTAAAATAATTTAAACATCTTTAATTAAAGCAATCAAATTACGGGTCGTTACAATATCTTTAATTAAAGCAATCAAATTACGGGTTGTTACATACTTCCTCTCTTAAAAGAATTTCGTCCTTGAAAGTACGACGAAAAACCAAAGGTGTTGCTCAAAATATTTACTTTTAAACTTACACCCATACGATGTATAAAGATCATTCATATGCAACATCTGGTTCGATCTACTATTTGAATCCACAACTTTACTTCCGAACTAGTATCGATCCCTCGATCCTTTAGTGTGGGCTCTGATCTGTCTTTCCAATCAGAATTTTAATTTCCTTGCATAGCTCTCAACTATGATAGAAACCTCAAGTATCCAACCATAAACCCTCATCAATGTTCGTCGTCAAGAATCGAGTGATTAATCCTTTTTCGGACTAGTGTAAGCACTTCCAAGATCCATACTCGAATCTTAGATCAGAATAGTGTGACGAAATGATTTACGTACCTCATACGTACTTATTAACCTTTCCAAAATATTTATGAAAACATTTCATAAAACTTTTTATCCTTTAAAGATGCTTCTTTATTTATTTCCAAATACTTTTCCTTAAAGGAAAAAATTTCATCCCAAAGGAATCGTTTTAATTTTAAAAGATAATTTACCTTTTATTTTCAATCAACTTCTCTCATTATAATATATTCCATTTTTAACTAACCTTGATATTAACCTATCAATTAATAATTTAAAATTATCCTGTTAATTTAAGGAAAATTATATAGATCGAGTAACTTCAAAATAATTCTAAGGAACTGGGTACTACCAATAGTATCCTATATCCCCTAACAAGAAGGGTAATACTTAAGAGAAGTGTTTACCATCTGAACATTTCTCTTGCCCATTTTTAGTTATTTTCGAGCCACTCAAACTTGTTATCATTTGAGATTTTCTTACTTTCCCGAAAACATTTATTACAACAATAAATGTTGAAATCTATGTTTTCATCACTTAGTACATTTTAAATCACTTTTTAAAGTCATTCATCTTTATTTGAAAAATATCACTTTCAAAACATTCCTTTAAAAGATTATTTTAACTTATAGAACGTGAATGCATTTTCTCTATAAAATCCATACTCAAATTCCAACGCAAATCATTTTCATATTTAGAAAACTATGTTTATAAATTTCCTTTCTATTTTATAAAAAAATTTCTTATAAAATCTCTTTATTTATAAATTTCCATTTATAACTCTACTCTTTTATAAATTCATTTATTTGTAAAATCCCATTTATAAATCCATCTGTCAATTATAAATCCATTTTTAATATTTGTAAAAAGCATTTATAAATCTATTAGTTTATTTATAAAATATCAGATTTATAAATTTTGCTCTTAATATATATGTGTGTGTGTGTGTGTGTGTGTGTGTGTGTGTATGTATATGTATCACTTTATATAAAACGTTTAACTACTTTATATTAGATGGCTTTTCTCCAATTTCTTTAAACTTTTCCAAAAACTTTCAAAACACCAGTATTTAAAATTATAAAATCCCTTTTATAAAACATATCTTCCAAATTCATCTTTTACAAAATAATTTGATTTTCTTGTGAAACACACTTTTATACAACATGCCCATTTATTATCTTATAAATTCATTAAGCTAAAGCCAATATTATTATCAAACACCTAATAGTCAAATCATGAAACTTAATTCACAAAGTGTTTGTATTTAAACTTTTAAATTAAACAACTAATCACTATATAAATAACCATATCATTTGAAAGATATTCTTTATATTCAAAATATAATCATACATAAAATTATTTCATTTACCAATTTTCTAAAAAAAATCATTTTTATATAGTATTAACAAATGTGTGCTCAAATATAGTACGCTCAAACTAATTCTAGATTGTAACTTACCCTATCTCTAATGAGTTACTCATCCTAGGGTATTACTAACCCTATCTCTGATGAGACTTTACCCCTACCAGGCTCAGGTGTTCGCTCAACCTAGGCTCTGATACCAAATGTAAAGACCCATTTCTTCGACCTTAGAAAATCGACACTAATACATCCTCTGTATTCACGTGCCGCAAATCAAAGTGCTGGAGACGCGGTTCTTCAAAGGTAAGAAAGAAAAATGGACATAATAGAATCTTAAACGAGTGGAATAACATATATTATTTCAATATATAATCTTTACAGTGGAACTTTAAATACATTTATCAGAGTCTATCCTAAGCTTAGCATGGACAGTTATAAATGTTTGTCCTCACAAATTCTAAAAATAACAAAATGCAAATGTAGTGGGGATGGAAATGGGTAACTATATACAGGAAATGTTTAGCTCCAAGCTCCATCCAATTACTCCAAGTCAAACCTGAACTATTTGGCTGCCTAGAAAAATTAGGCCACCCAGAGTTTAAGGGAAAAAGAAAATAAACTCTGGGTCAGCCATGGGACTGGTGTGAGAAACTCAAAATACGGATGTTGAAAACAAAGGGTATCTCATAAGACCAAGCCGCACATAAACACGAAACAGGTTTTTATCTTATAATAACCAAAACATTTGCTATGCAAAATATGGGGATATTATTTTTAATGACATTCTTTTTAAAAACATTTGCAAGTAAACTTATTAATCTTACCTGAAATTGTTACCATTATTAAATTCCGGACATGTTAGGCTCTAAAAACAAGTCTGAAAGCACTTATTGGAGAATGGATTCCATACAATGACAAGGTAAGGGACTACCTTCCGTACAATACATCTCTAGAGGGATGTACCGAGGATAAACAAATAATCCTCCGCATTTGGCAAGACCGGTCTATCCCTTTTTGGCACTCAGACATGGCCTGGATAGAAACTGAATATGTCATCACCACGGTCGTAACCGACCTATCCAAGAGCTCTCATAGCATACACAGCAAACTCGAAATATATAGAGTAATCTAGAAGGGTGATGATCATACCCTAATGTTTAAGACATAGCCTTACAGTGTACCCTGTTTAAGCTATTACTAGGTGATGAGGCCCGAGGTAATGATTAACTTTCACACAACACATTCCACTTTGAATGCCACATTTCTAATTTATAACATAACTGATTTCTACAAATGTATAACTCCTGAGCTCGTAGGTCTCAGGAAAGGGTGTTAAGCTAAGAGAAGTTGCCTTCTCTGCCACCAAATAGACGATATGTTTATAAAGATCAATCAATGTGATTAGAAATGCAACGTAAGACGTTCATCCATACAAGTTGTCCAGGAATAGGACAAGCCGAAGGAACTCTCCTACCATATCCTGTCAGGAATTATCCATAAGATTAGTAGTGAGAAACCCTTGCATGGAATATCAAATTAAGATACTACTGCCACATATATATGATATGGTAAATTTCCCCCAGGGTCGGTGACAAACAACCCTTCATTTCATTTATTATCATTCCATGTCTTCACTTCGAATACGTAAATTGGTTCGAAGTAGTTTTCGAATAAGAATCACTCAAATCCGACCCAAATTCCATCGAACCAAACATCGATAAAAAGATGTTTAGTAAATAGGAAATTATCCTTTGATTGATTTATTTCTTTTTATCAAAATATCTTCTAGAGATATATATATCTTTAAATCATTTTCTTCAGGTATATACGGAATCATTAAACCTCTCTTATCAAATCCTTTGGTTACTTTAAAACCTTTAAATCTTGGAGTAATTCCAAATCATTCTATCCTTTACTTCGAAAAATAATTCCAAATAATTTATTTAAATCTTAACAAAAGTTTTCTTATTTTTAAATCATAACATTTTAAAGTTTGAAACCATGTTATCTAAGATGGTAAATCCAAATTAGTTAGTATTTGTGTAAAATGGATCCAGAGAAATTATACTAATTTTACTCGACATCAATTTCTGTATTCAACCTTTACTATCCGTCGAATAGTGGTGAAATCACCTTTTAAATTCTCACGGATAGCACGGGTCCCCTCCTCAGAATTTAATACCAAGTATAAGAAGATTATCTCTATTCAATCCAAGTTGTTTAAAGTTGGAAAATTAAATCTTTTATACTTGTCTCATTTTCGACATTTCGACCTTATCTATTCCTCGCCCAGGAAAAAGGCCAGGTGAGCCAAGGCACTGGGTGCTCCTAAAAATATCCTAAGTTGAATCACCTCACACTCGATCTCACGAATAGAAAAATCCAGTCTACTCGTCGGCTTTTAGAGCCAAGATTAAACCACTTGATTCTTAATAGCTTTTCTTTAAATCATTTATTTAAACTCTTTTAAATAAATTATAAAACCTTCAAATCATCTTTAAAACACTTAATTATCCATTTAAAAGTACGTAAAAAAGATTTAGAAAAGAATTGTTAAGTTTAAAACTATATTTCAAAAGTTATTAAAAAGTTGTGCAAAAAGTGTTGCGAATAGCGCATTAAAAGCTTAGCTTCGGTAAGGGATCGGTATAAATCCACTTGGGGGATTGGATTTGATCCCTCTACCCATTTCGACTTAGCCAATTCGTAGCTATGTGTGGATGGGCCAAGTTTTACCATATATAAGCGAAATACTTAGCTTCTCCCACTTCACTCGATTCACTTGATCTACAACCGAAATGATCTCCTTAATTTCTTCATATCCACCATTATCAAACTCGTGCTCAAGGCTATCACTTCATCATCCAAATCCATCGTCGATTTGAATCTCCATCTCCTCCCAGAGTTCTTGCCTTGTCTTTGTATGCGTCCAACATCTAACTGCAATCGATTTTATTCTCCAATTCAATTTTGTTATTTACACAGAGATACAAAAATGTAGAAGAGGGAAAAGCAACTTTCTCATTATTCACGAAGTCAATATATACAAAGAGAAATGGGCCGCCAGAGAAGACCAAAGCCCAAACTAAAATGAAAAACAAAATACAAAAAGAAACGAAATGCAACAGTACTAATATGTAAAACACAAACATGAAAACAACTCAAACAATACTCACAACACTCCCCCTCAAGTTGGAGCATACAAATCATATATGCCCAACTTGCTACATAAGAATTTAATTCTGTTGCCATGCAAAGATTTTGTATGAAGATCCGCAACTTGATCCTCTGATTTCACATAACCAGTACATATTACTCCTTCCTGAACTTTCTCCCTTACGAAGTGACAATCCACCTCAATGTGTTTTGTCCTTTCGTGAAACACAGGATTAGAAGAAATGTGTATAGCAGCTTGATTATCACACCACAACTTCATGGGTAATTCACACTTCATTCCCACTTCATCCATCAAATGTTTAATCCACATTAACTCACACACTGTGTTTGCCATTGCCCTGTATTCTGACTTCGCACTCGATCTTGAAACCACACTTTGTGTAACGACCCAGAATTTTGAACAAATTTAATTGAGAATATTTAATTGATTTTAAATATTTGAACGATGATTTAATTTGAATCCCCGATATCATTTGAAATTTGCGATTAAATTATAGGATTTAATCTGTTGATAGTTGAATAAAAATTTGAATCTTCAATTATAAGCTGAAGAAAAATATTTTGAAAGCTTTTAAAATTCGTATTGATAATTCTGAAGATAACAGAAGCTTCAGAATCCAATTTCGAATTAATTTGATCAGTTTTGAAATTTATATCGTTTAACCGATATTTAAAAATAGTCATTTTTCAAACAGTCTCGGAATTCGACGAAACCAGTTCCGTTCGGTCCGTAACGTTGGATTATTGCCGGGTTTCAAATTTCGTGTTAATCGGAATTGTTATGTGAGAATACGACACGCAAACGGATTGAAATTTTTATCAAATTCAATATAATTTTTAAATTCAAAATGGTCAAAATCGACATACTATTCGTTCCTTAAATTACGCCTGGGGTTATGCCTACCATCATACCAGAGATCGTGTTCTACTGTCTTCCCCCTCTCTTTTAAAATCACGCCTAAAATAATTCCTATAATCACACAGCTCTCCTTTCTTTTAGCCGCCTTCTCTTCTTTTCAATTCGTAAAACACACGAGCCTCTCTCGTTCAAAAGAAGAAAAATGGCCGAAGCCAGAAATCAAGAGAAATAAAAAGGAGGCCGCGTTCATTTTTCTTTCCCAAAATTTAAATCTCGCATTCGACCAGAGAGGAGTGCACGCGCGAGAGGGAGTGGCGCGAAGTCGTTAACCTGGGTGGTCGCGATTAAGGGGGAGCTCGATTTCGAGCATCTCGAAGTGGAATCGGTGAGGGCTGCTGTTGGTCGTGTGCTCCGGCGACTCGAGTGCGATCGCGGCAAAGGGGAAAGCTCACGTACGTGGGTGTTAACTTGAGTTTTGTGGTCGTTGTTTTTGGCGAAGCAGTGGTGGTCAGTGGCAACGTCTGGAAGATGGGTGGTCGAACATCGATGGTGGCTTCGTCTCGTATTTGAGAAGTGGGTTTCGACTGCGACTGAGGAAGAACGAGGTGTTCGTTCGAATGGAGGAAGCGCGTTTGATTTTTTTTTGGTAGGCGCGCTCGAGCATCGGCAGAGATTTTGATCTGGGTTCGTAAGTGAGGTATACGAACTTCATTTCCTCGATTTAATTTTTGATTTCAGTGAAGTACATTTTGTTGTTGATCTCGATTTAATATCAAGTTTAAAAGTGAAAATTTATTTAATCTTAAAAATATATATATGCAAGACAGAAATTATTTTAGATTTTGGGAAAATATAAGCATTTATATAAAATAGATTTTTCAAAATCTATATAGAATATTTTTATAAGTGTATAGGCAGTTCAAAGGGATTTGTTTAGAAATTTAAAAAAAAAATATTGGTTTAAAATTAATATTAATTACCTTAAGATTTTTAAAAGGGTATTCGATTTAATTTAATAGATTAGTAAAGAGAAATTGAGTTTTAAAGTTAAATTGTAGTTAAATAAAATTATTAAAGGAGAAATTTGTTAATCTAAAACGATTGAAATGAAAATTAATTGGTCAGTCTTTCGAATATTGATAGATTGTATGAAATTGTTTATACAAGGTTAAAGTCGAGAAAACAAAAGAAGGATTGGATTGGTTTGCTAATTAAAAGCTAAGGTGAGATCTCCTCACTCAGATTTAAATATGAATTGTAGTTATTGATTTGTTTGATTTGTTTGGATGTGATATTAGATATTATAGGATATATCTATATATAGCAATATATACATATTGGCATATGTATATATTGGATTGATGATTTCCCGCCTCGTATAGCGGATGAGACCCTATTGCGCCGTTAGTAAGCGGATTTTTATAAAACCCATATACCGTGATAATTCCGTACTGGAGCGGAATTGATATTGTGCTAACAGCTTTGGATGCAGGGAAACAGGTTGGAGGGATCCAACTGGATTCCTCAACTGTATTTATTTATTTACAGATATTGATATATATTCTGTTCTCATATGATGATATATGATGTTTGATGTGTGATGGACTAATTGGTGTGTTGCATCATTGGATTCAAACTTGTGAAGTTTTAAAAATAACGATTTTTACTTTAAAAAGGATTTTTGAAGTGATTTTTGGAAAGTATACGATTTATTAAATTTTTGAATTTATTTATCTTAAATAAATAAATGTTATAACTTTAAAGTTATGGAAATTTTAATGTTGGTGAAATATAACCAAAGTGTGACTTTTGAAATGAAAGTCGATTTAATTTAGAATGTGTTAAATTGAGATTTTTAAAGTATTATAAAAGATGTAAAAAATCTATATTTATCAATTGAAATTATTGAAATTTTAAAATGAGTTTTCATAAGTGTCAAATTGTAAAGATATGAAACTTATAGAATTATAAACTGGGAAGATAGAAAATTGATAGAATTATAAATTGTGAAGATTTGAAGTTTATAGATTTATAAAAGTTGAAGTTTATAGATTTATAAAGCATGAAGTTATAAAGATGAATGAAATTGTAGAATAAAGGTTTATAAGAAATTAACTTATAAATTGGATTTTTGTCTACAAATGAAATATTGATCGAATTCGTTAATAAAGGAGATTTACGAATCGAAGTTGTTAAAAAATATAAAAGGTGAAATTTATAAACGTTGTTTTATAAATTCAAAATCAATTGGATTTGATAAGTTAAATATAGAAGATTTTTAAAGAAGATATATTCGCGATTTTGGATAGCGAATCTTTATTGAAATAAAATGTGTAGAGATGATTGAAATTTGGTTAAGTAAATTATATTCACGATTTTGGACAGTGAATATATTATTAAATAAAAATGGATTTATTTTTGAAGAAGCGACATTAAAAATGAAGTTAAACATTTTAAAGATGTTTAAAATGTATTATGAATCGAAAGCATAGATTTCCGCAGTTCTTGTTGAAATAGGCGTTTTCGAAAAGATAAGGAAATGATGGACTATAACACTATTGTTATAGTAAATGATTTCCGTAAGGAAATGTTTTTATGTAGTATTGGGATTTATATATTTATCTAAATTCTGAATCCTTATACTAGTGATTTTGAGTCGTCGTAACGATGTTTTACGTAACATTCGTTTTGACTCAGATAAATGTGTTATAGAAATAGATTTCCTTAAAGAATGAATATATAATTAATATTGATTTAAGTATATCGAATATTTTCCAAGTGTTGAAAATAAATAGATTTGCGAAATACTTATTTTTAAATAAGTATGGAAATGTTTTTCCAAACGAAACGAAATGTTTTGAGAATTTATCTTCTTAAAGATAAATCGAAAATGAATTTTTGAAATCAATTGAAAATCGAATATCAGTAGATATTCGAAAATATAAATTCACTATGGAATTTATAAAAGAAAAGGGAAACTGTTTAGAAAAATAAACGTTGATTTATTTTTGAAGTGTGGAAAATTTTATATCTAGTGAAGATATTTTGGAAGATAAGAATAATTTGGAAAATTATTTGGAATCTGATGATGTCGCGCATCTTTATTGATAGTTAAATAACCGACTATCAATAATTACCTTTAGATAGGTATTTGTTGTGAATTGGATGAATTTAAATGCCACACTTATTTTTGAATAAGCGCTCACTATTCGGGTTAGCCGGGAAAGGACCATGGGGTCGTATAACCCATTCCGAATATGTGATACGTCGTTATGAATTGCATTCGAAGACCGGTGTTGAAGACCGGATATTTTTGAAAACGGAAGGATTACCGTCGAGTTACTCTACATCGGCTGATCTCCGATTTAGAGGTTTTATCACCCTTAGTGACGGGAAGTCCAGACGTGATTAGAAAATTATCCGGAAATGCAAGGGCTTCGTGAGAAGTGCCTTCGGTTCTGTTCGATCCCGAAACAGACTTGTATGGATTGTGTGTCTGACGTTACAATTTGAGATATAAAGCTGATTTCTTTCAAATACATTTCTGTTGGTGGCGGAGAATTTATTCTCTTAGCTTAACACCCTTCTCTGAGACGTACGAGCTCAGAGGTTATGTAGTTGAAATTTATCAGCGATATGTCCCAATTTGGTAACGTGGCATACTGAGTGTTGCTGTGAAATGATCAGTGTTTGATCATTTGTGATATGATCATTTGTTTGATCTTATATCTTTGCGATCATAGGTTGATCATTTTGTTTGACCCGAAGCAGGGCTTTTTGAGAAAGCGTAGCTTTGTGGACGAGACTTCGTCGAGCCTCACACCCCGGAAATGGTCGAAACAGGAAGAATGCGGCAAGGTTCTAGGGAGTAGCGCCCCTTAGTGTATGTCATTCCTTCTGGATAAAGGTGGTATCATGGTATGGAGCCCAGATACTTAACCTCTGTGGTTGCTGCAAATTTATTTCTTTGTGGTTGTTGCGAATCGGGGATCCTCGGGAAGATCGGTGACGATCGGGGGATGGCATACGCGTGTCAGTAGTTACATATTTTTGCAGAGGTAACCCGGCCTTGTGTTGGCAGAGATCCGGTTAGGTTCTCGGGTCGTCTATTCCAGGGACGTACCCATCGTGGATAGGAAGTTCCTTAGCCTGACCATTTGTTGGAAATCCAAAGAAACAATACGTGACTTGTACGGTTTTAGTTGTATTACCTGCTATGGAATGTGGCGGTAACCTGCTATTGAACATAGTAGCTATAGTAGGCATAAGTGCGGAATGCCTATGCTGGCTAAGATTTATATTATACTTTCGAAATGTTTTCTACACTATGCACTAATAATAATATCAAAAAGAATTTGATTTTTTTTGCGTAGTAAGCATCTTTGACTATCATAAGAAGAAATCTCCTCCAAGTCTGCGTTTGCATTGTGTGTGTGGTGGGAGGTCTTATGGTAGTTTCATTTTCCAAAAGCATTGCGAATTGACATTAAAGTTTTTCTGTTGTTTATTTTAAAGATAAATAACTGTTTTACGATCTCACACCAGTCACCATGACTGACTCGGAGTTTATTGTTTCCCTTCTAAACTCTGGGTGCCCACCAATTTCCATACGGGCAGTCTAGGGTTAGATTATCAGGATATTCTGGATATTCTGGAGCTTTGGAGATAAGCTGGATGACGAGACGTAGTATTTGTATCTGATAGTATTTATTCCGCTGTGTATTCTGTATGAGGACAAGTTATATAACTGTCCATTGTTGTATATTGACTCTGATGATTGATGTATGTAAAAACTGATATAGTTCTTTGTTTTAAAAGACTAGTGTTATCTATTATATATTGTTCCGCTGCAATGTGTAAGATTCTGATATTGTTTTCTGTTCTGATGTTGTTCTGTTGTTCTTCTTCTCTGCTTTCTTCCTTCTTCTTCTCTTTTTCTTCTACTTCTTCTTTCTAAAACCCTCACTATTGGAGTTTCCGGCGTTCGATTTCTCGGCAGTCGATAAAGTGAGTATCGATGTCGAATTTTCGAAAGTCGAAAATTTCAGGATGTGACAAAGTGGTATCAGAGCCAGGTTTCGATCCTGGGACCAAATTAAATTAAATGTTGGAATTGAATTCAAAGGAATTTGGAAATGTAAAATTGAATGATAATGAATATGTAACTTCAATAGTGAAGTAAAAATGATATAACAAGCATATATCGAAAATTTTGTAATCAAATTTGCAAAATAGTTTGAATGTTGTAACTAGATATTATGGCTAGTAGGACATACAGGTGTTATAAAATGAATTGGGATTTTGATTTCAAAGATAAAGTGAATTGCTCGACAAAAGGTATGTATTTAAATTTGAATATGAGATTTGATGACTTATTTCTCTAGCCGCTTGGCTTTTTCTTTTTCTTTTTGAAATCTGAGAGTCCGTAGGGATGTTTTGTAGTCGTGCCGTATTAGCCGCGCAAAGGAGACGCTGGCAAAAATTTTCGAAAATTTCGAGTGTTAGAAAATTTTTGAGAAAATTTTGAAAGTTAAATTTGGAATTTGAATTTAAATTTGAATAGAGTAGTAAACAATATTGTTTGAAACTTTAATTGGAATTGGAAAGTTAGTTGAAATGATAACGAATCTTTAGTAGAAAGATTTGTTTTGATAGATTGATAAAACTATTGAATTGTGAAAGATAGTAGACGAGTTAAAGACCTTTTTCCCTAACTTGTAATTTCGAGGACGAAATTCTTTTAAGGAGGGAAGTCTGTAACGACCCAGAATTTTGAACAAATTTAATTGAGAATATTTAATTGATTTTAAATATTTGAACGATGATTTAATTTGAATCCCCGATATCATTTGAAATTTGCGATTAAATTATAGGATTTAATCTGTTGATAGTTGAATAAAAATTTGAATCTTCAATTATAAGCTGAAGAAAAATATTTCGAAAGCTTTTAAAATTCGTATTGATAATTCTGAAGATAACAGAAGCTTCAGAATCCAATTTCGAATTAATTTGATCAGTTTTGAAATTTATATCGTTTAACCGACATTTAAAAATAGTCATTTTTCAAACAGTCTCGGAATTCGACGAAACCAGTTCCGTTCGGTCCGTAACGTTGGATTATTGCCGGGTTTCAAATTTCGTGTTAATCGGAATTGTTATGTGAGAATACGACATGCAAACGGATTGAAATTTTTATCAAATTCAATATAATTTTTAAATTCAAAATGGTCAAAATCGACATACTATTCGTTCCTTAAATTACGCCTGGGGTTATGCCTACCATCATACCAGAGATCGTGTTCTACTGTCTTCCCCCTCTCTTTTAAAATCACGCCTAAAATAATTCCTATAATCACACAGCTCTCCTTTCTTTTAGCCGCCTTCTCTTCTTTTCAATTCGTAAAACACACGAGCCTCTCTCGTTCAAAAGAAGAAAAATGGCCGAAGCCAGAAATCAAGAGAAATAAAAAGGAGGCCGCGTTCATTTTTCTTTCCCAAAATTTAAATCTCGCATTCGACCAGAGAGGAGTGCACGCGCGAGAGGGAGTGGCGCGAAGTCGTTAACCTGGGTGGTCGCGATTAAGGGGGAGCTCGATTTCGAGCATCTCGAAGTGGAATCGGTGAGGGCTGCTGTTGGTCGTGTGCTCCGGCGACTCGAGTGCGATCGCGGCAAAGGGGAAAGCTCACGTACGTGGGTGTTAACTTGAGTTTTGTGGTCGCTGTTTTTGGCGAAGCAGTGGTGGTCAGTGGCAACGTCTGGAAGATGGGTGGTCGAACATCGATGGTGGCTTCGTCTCGTATTTGAGAAGTGGGTTTCGACTGCGACTGAGGAAGAACGAGGTGTTCGTTCGAATGGAGGAAGCGCGTTTGATTTTTTTTTGGTAGGCGCGCTCGAGCATCGGCAGAGATTTTGATCTGGGTTCGTAAGTGAGGTATACGAACTTCATTTCCTCGATTTAATTTTTGATTTCAGTGAAGTACATTTTGTTGTTGATCTCGATTTAATATCAAGTTTAAAAGTGAAAATTTATTTAATCTTAAAAATATATATATGCAAGACAGAAATTATTTTAGATTTTGGGAAAATATAAGCATTTATATAAAATAGATTTTTCAAAATCTATATAGAATATTTTTATAAGTGTATAGGCAGTTCAAAGGGATTTGTTTAGAAATTTAAAAAAAAAATATTGGTTTAAAATTAATATTAATTACCTTAAGATTTTTAAAAGGGTATTCGATTTAATTTAATAGATTAGTAAAGAGAAATTGAGTTTTAAAGTTAAATTGTAGTTAAATAAAATTATTAAAGGAGAAATTTGTTAATCTAAAACGATTGAAACGAAAATTAATTGGTCAGTCTTTCGAATATTGATAGATTGTATGAAATTGTTTATACAAGGTTAAAGTCGAGAAAACAAAAGAAGGATTGGATTGGTTTGCTAATTAAAAGCTAAGGTGAGATCTCCTCACTCAGATTTAAATTTGAATTGCAGTTATTGATTTGTTTGATTTGTTTGGATGTGATATTAGATATTATAGGATATATCTATATATAGCAATATATACATATTGGCATATGTATATATTGGATTGATGATTTCCCGCCTCGTATAGCGGATGAGACCCTATTGCGCCGTTAGTAAGCGGATTTTTATAAAACCCATATACCGCGATAATTCCGTACTGGAGAGGAATTGGTATTGTGCTAACAGCTTTGGATGCAGGGAAACAGGTTGGAGGGATCCAACTGGATTCCTCAACTGTATTTATTTATTTACAGATATTGATATATATTCTGTTCTCATATGATGATATATGATGTTTGATGTGTGATGGACTAATTGGTGCGTTGCATCATTGGATTCAAACTTGTGAAGTTTTAAAAATAACGATTTTTACTTTAAAAAGGATTTTTGAAGTGATTTTTGGAAAGTATACGATTTATTAAATTTTTAAATTTATTTATCTTAAATAAATAAATGTTATAAATTTAAAGTTATGGAAATTTTAATGTTGGTGAAATATAACCAAAGTGTGACTTTTGAAATGAAAGTCGATTTAATTTAGAATGGGTTAAATTGAGATTTTTAAAGTATTATAAAAGATGTAAAAAATCTATATTTATCAATTGAAATTATTGAAATTTTAAAACGAGTTTTCATAAGTGTCAAATTGTAAAGATATGAAACTTATAGAATTATAAACTGGGAAGATAGAAAATTGATAGAATTATAAATTGTGAAGATTTGAAGTTTATAGATTTATAAAAGTTGAAGTTTATAGATTTATAAAGCATGAAGTTATAAAGATGAATGAAATTGTAGAATAAAGGTTTATAAGAAATTAACTTATAAATTGGATTTTTGTCTACAAATGAAATATTGATCGAATTCGTTAATAAAGGAGATTTACGAATCGAAGTTGTTAAAAAATATAAAAGGTGAAATTTATAAACGTTGTTTTATAAATTCAAAATCAATTGGATTTGATAAGTTAAATATAGAAGATTTTTAAAGAAGATATATTCGCGATTTTGGATAGCGAATCTTTATTGAAATAAAATGTGTAGAGATGATTGAAATTTGGTTAAGTAAATTATATTCACGATTTTGGACAGTGAATATATTATTAAATAAAAATGGATTTATTTTTGAAGAAGCGACATTAAAAATGAAGTTAAACATTTTAAAGATGTTTAAAATGTATTATGAATCGAAAGCATAGATTTCCGCAGTTCTTGTTGAAATAGGCATTTTCGAAAAGATAAGGAAATGATGGACTATAACACTATTGTTATAGTAAATGATTTCCGTAAGGAAATGTTTTTATGTAGTATTGGGATTTATATATTTATCTAAATTCTGAATCCCTATACTAGTGATTTTGAGTCGTCATAACGATGTTTTACGTAACATTCGTTTTGACTCAGATAAATGTGTTATAGAAATAGATTTCCTTAAAGAATGAATATATACTTAATATTGATTTAAGTATATCGAATATTTTCCAAGTGTTGAAAATAAATAGATTTGCGAAATACTTATTTTTAAATAAGTATGGAAATGTTTTTCCAAACGAAACGAAATGTTTTGAGAATTTATCTTCTTAAAGATAAATCGAAAATGAATTTTTGAAATCAATTGAAAATCAAATATCAGTAGATATTCGAAAATATAAATTCACTATGGAATTTATAAAAGAAAAGGGAAACTGTTTAGAAAAATAAACGTTGATTTATTTTTGAAGTGTGGAAAATTTTATATCTAGTGAAGATATTTTGGAAGATAAGAATAATTTGGAAAATTATTTGGAATCTGATGATGTCGCGCATCTTTATTGATAGTTAAATAACCGACTATCAATAATTACCTTTAGATAGGTATTTGTTGTGAATTGGATGAATTTGAATGCCACACTTATTTTTGAATAAGCGCTCACTATTCGGGTTAGCCGGGAAAGGACCATGGGGTCGTATAACCCATTCCGAATATGTGATACGTCGTTATGAATTGCATTCGAAGACCGGTGTTGAAGACCGGATATTTTTGAAAACGGAAGGATTACCGTCGAGTTACTCTACATCGGGTGATCTCCGATTTAGAGGTTTTATCACCCTTAGTGACGGGAAGTCCAGACGTGATTAGAAAATTATTCGGAAATGCAAGGGCTTCGTGAGAAGTGCCTTCGGTTCTGTTCGATCCCGGAACAGACTTGTATGGATTGTGTGTCTGACGTTACAATTTGAGATATAAAGCTGATTTCTTTCAAATACATTTCTGTTGGTGGCGGAGAATTTATTCTCTTAGCTTAACACCCTTCTCTGAGACGTACGAGCTCAGAGGTTATGTAGTTGAAATTTATCAACGATATGTCCCAATTTGGTAACGTGGCATACTGAGTGTTGCTGTGAAATGATCAGTGTTTGATCATTTGTGATATGATCATTTGTTTGATCTTATATCTTTGTGATCATAGGTTGATCATTTTGTTTGACCCGAAGCAGGGCTTTTTGAGAAAGCGTAGCTTTGTGGACGAGACTTCGTCGAGCCTCACACCCCGGAAATGGTCGAAACAGGAAGAATGCGGCAAGGTTCTAGGGAGTAGCGCCCCTCAGTGTATGTCATTCCTTCTGGATAAAGGTGGTATCATGGTATGGAGCCCAGATACTTAACCTCTGTGGTTGCTGCAAATTTATTTCTTTGTGGTTGTTGCGAATCGGGGATCCTCGGGAAGATCGGTGACGATCGGGGGATGGCATACGCGTGTCAGTAGTTACCTATTTTTGCAGAGGTAACCCGGCCTTGTGTTGGCAGAGATCCGGTTAGGTTCTCGGGTCGTCTATTCCAGGGACGTACCCATCGTGGATAGGAAGTTCCTTAGCCTGACCATTTGTTGGAAATCCAAAGAAACAATACGTGACTTGTACGGTTTTAGTTGTATTACCTGCTATGGAATGTGGCGGTAACCTGCTATTGAACATAGTAGCTATAGTAGGCATAAGTGCGGAATGCCTATGCTGGCTAAGATTTATATTATACTTTCGAAATGTTTTCTACACTATGCACTAATAATAATATCAAAAAGGATTTGATTTTTTTTGCGTAGTAAGCATCTTTGACTATCATAAGAAGAAATCTCCTCCAAGTCTGCGTTTGCATTGTGTGTGTGGTGGGAGGTCTTATGGTAGTTTCATTTTCCAAAAGCATTGCGAATTGACATTAAAGTTTTTCTGTTGTTTATTTTAAAGATAAATAACTGTTTTACGATCTCACACCAGTCACCATGACTGACTCGGAGTTTATTGTTTCCCTTCTAAACTCTGGGTGCCCACCAATTTCCACACGGGCAGTCTAGGGTTAGATTATCAGGATATTCTGGATATTCTGGAGCTTTGGAGATAAGCTGGATGACGAGACGTAGTATTTGTATCTGATAGTATTTATTCCGCTGTGTATTCTGTATGAGGACAAGTTATATAACTATCCATTGTTGTATATTGACTGTGATGATTGATGTATGTAAAAACTGATATAGTTCTTTGTTTTAAAAGACTAGTGTTATCTATTATATATTGTTCCGCTGCGATGTGTAAGATTCTGATATTGTTTTCTGTTCTGATGTTGTTCTGTTGTTCTTCTTCTCTGCTTTCTTCCTTCTTCTTCTCTTTTTCTTCTACTTCTTCTTTCTAAAACCCTCACTATTGGAGTTTCCGGCGTTCGATTTCTCGGCAGTCGATAAAGTGAGTATCGATGTCGAATTTTCGAAAGTCGAAAATTTCAGGATGTGACACTTTGTTTCTTACTCTTCCACGACACTAAGTTACCACCCATCATTACACAAAATCCTGAAGTAGATCTCCTATCCAATTTCGAACCAGCCCAATCAGCATCTACAAATGCTTCGATTCTACTGTGCCCTTGATTTGTATATTCAATACACTGCCCAACAGTACCCTTTAAATAGCATAATATTTGTTTCAAAGCATTCCAGTGATCAACAGTAGGTGAAGACATGAATTGACTGACCATACTAACTGAATAAGCAATATCAGGCCTTGTTACGACTAAGTAATTCAATCTACCCACTAATCTCCTATACTTTTCAGGGTCTTCAAATAATACTCCTTCATTTATCAATGAGGTGTTAACTAACATGGGTGTATTGCAAGGTTTAGCTCCTAATTTCCCAGTTTCTTTCAACAAATCCATAACATATTTCCTCTATGACAAGTAAATTTTACCATTCATTCTAATCACTTCAATACCCAAGAAATTTTTCAACTCCCCTAACTCCTTAGTATGAAACTGAGAATGAATAAATGTTTTGAGAACATATATTCCTTTCACATCATTACCAGTAATGATGATATCATCGACATACACAATTAACAAAATTAGCTTACCTTGTAAATTTCTGTAGAACACTGAATGATCTGCTTTACTCTGTGCTAAACCAAATTTCTCAATGGCTTGACTAAATTTTCCAAACCAAGTTCTCGGGCTTTGCTTCAAACCATAAAGACTTTTCTTCAATCTGCAAACCTTCCCATACCCCCCCTGAGCAACAAACCCAGGTGGTTGCTCCATAAACACCTCCTCAGCAAGATCACCATGAAGAAAAGCATTCTTAATATCTAATTGATGAAGTCTCCAGTCATGTTGTGCTGTTAATGATATAAGTATTCTTATTGAAGTTATTTTAGCCACTGGTGATAATGTCTCTGAGTAGTCAACCCCATATGTCTTAGCATACCCTTTTGCCACTAAGCGTGCCTTTAGCCGTTCAAGAGAACCATCTACTTTCATTTTCACTGAGAAAACCCACTTGCAGCCTATAGCCTTTTTACCTTCTGGTAACTGCACTAGTTCCCATGTATCATTCTGGTCCAATGCATTGATTTCCTCAATCATAGCTTCATACCACCCTTCATTTGATAATGCCTCTTTGACAGTTCTTGGAACTGAAATTGAATCTAGTGTAGATATGAAAGTAGAAGATTCTGATGCTATGTTACTATATGATACAATAGATGAAATTGGGTATGTACATTTCCTTTTCCCTTTACGCAAAGCAATGGGTAAATTAATGTTCGAATCTGGTACTTGAACACTTTCCAAAACAGGAGCAGGTATAGATGAGGTACTTGGATTCAACACCTCATTTTCATGTTGATCATTATTCAATTTGAATATAGGAGGATATACCAAAAATTGATCATCTTCATCTACTATTTGTTCATCATGACTTTCTTGAACTGGAGGAGTTAATGATGATGAATAAAATGGTTTACTTTCAACAAAACTAACATCCGCTGATACAATATATTTGTAAAGACTAGGACAAAAGCACTTGTATCCTTTTTGAATTCTCGAATAACCAAGAAATATACATTTCAAAGATTTTGGGTCTAATTTTGTTAAATGTGGATTTACATCTCTAACAAAACAAATGCATCCAAACACCCTTAGCTTCACTGGGTAAATTGATTTATTTGGGCATAAAACTTGATAAGGTATTTGGTAGTCCAGAATAGTAGAAGGCATTCTATTAATCAGAAAACATGCAGTACTTACTGCTTCAGCCCAGAATCTCTTTGGAACATTCATTTGAAAAAGAAGTGCTCTTGCAGTTTCCAATAAGTGCCTATTTTTCCTCTCAGCTACTCCATTCTGTGCTGCTATATCCACACATGAAGTCTCATGAATGATGCCATGCCTTTCCATAAATGAATTAAATTGATTGCTTGTATATTCCTTTGCATTGTCACTCCTCAGTGTCTTGATTGAAACATTAAATTGGTTCTGTATTTCAGCATAGAAAGCACAAAATATAGAAAACAAATCTGATTTATTCTTCATTAGAAATAGCCAAGTTACACGTGAGTAATCATCAACAAATGTGACAAAATATCTATATCCTTGCTCAGATGTAACTGTTGATGGACCCCAAATATCTGAGTGTACAACTTCAAAAATTGAATTAGACCTTTTGTTAATTCTAGGATACAAACTGACACGATGATGCTTTGCATATTGACAAGACTCACAATACAATGTTGATAAAGAGCTAAATTGTGGACACAATTTCTTGAATAGGAACAATGAAGGATGGCCTAGTTGACAGTGCATTTGAAAGGCAGATGATGTTACACTTGAACAACCTACAGATTTTGATGGCACATCATCAAGCACATATAAACCATCCCTTTCATCACCTCTACCAATAATCTGTCTGGTTGTTAGGTCCTGAAATACACAGTGGTCAGGGAAAAATGATAGGCTACAATTCAGGTTCTTAGTAATTTGACTCACGGATATCAAATTAAATGATAGGTTAGGCAAATATAACACTGAAGTTAGTGGTAAATTTGAACTTAGCCTCATTTTTCCAGTACCTTGTACAGATGCTTGTGAACCATCAGCTAATATAACAGCATGCGTTGATGATTTATATTGTATATCCAAAATCAAATTACTATTACATGTCATATGATCAGTTGCTCCAGAATCTATGATCCATTTTGATTGACCTGCAGTGTTGGCAATAGCTGAAACTGATGATGCTGATTCTGATTTCTTATTAGTTGATTCTTTCTTCAATAATTCTTGGAACTTCATATATTGACCACAATCTTCTGCTGTCATGAGAACAGACTTCACCTCCTTATTCATTTGTGAGTTTTTATATTGAAGCTTTCTACATTCGAACTTCATATGACCTGGTTTCTTACAATACGTACAAAATTTTCCCTGATTTGAGGATCTAACATCTGGAGCATTTGGTCTTGGTAAATTGTAATTTGGCCTTAATGAATTATAATGACCTTGATTGCCTTGTATATAACCTCTGTTGTTGCTGATCAAAGCTCCTTCAACTTTAGTACTTGTAGCTTGAGTATGAGCAATATCTGAACGAAGAATTCTGCTAAACACTTCTTGCAGTGAAGAGATATCCGATCCTGATAAGATCTGAGACTTTGCAGACTCAAATTCCGATGGTAAACCTGCCAAGAAGCTCATACATGCCATTTGTTCCCGTTGTTGTTGCTGAATTTTAACATCTTGACTGATTGGTAAAAGCATATTGAATTCCTCATAAATTTTCTTGAAATTCATGAAGTAATTCATAAGAGTTTGCTCTTGTTTCTCCGCTCGATAAAATGATTTACACACCTCATACATTCGTGTTAGGTTTCCCTTTCCAGAATACAAGAATTCTAGGTATTCCATTAACTCCTTAACAAATTCACAATGATTAACTAAACCAATTATCTCACTATCAATTGAGTTTCTGATTTGCAGAAATAATCGAGCATCAGATCTGAGCCAAATCAAATCCTTCTCCTCCTTTGAATCTGGCATCGGCGGATCTTCAACTAGATGATTATCTTTATCCATACTTCGAAGGTATAATCGGATCGTCTTACTCCAATTCAAGAAATTCATATTATTCAATTTATGATCTGTGATTTTGGGCATCAACTGCATCGCATCCATCGTAATCTTATTCTTACTCTCTTCTCAAGATTCTCCCATCTTTACTGATATGAGCTAAATCCCCAATCGATTTGAATTTTGGATTCTCGTGGCTCTGATACCATGTTATTTACACAGAGATACAAAAATGTAGAAGAGGGAAAAGCAACTTTCTCATTATTCACGAAGTCAATATATATACAAAGAGAAATGGGCCGCCAGAGAAGACCAAAGCCCAAACTAAAATGAAAAACAAAATACAAAAAGAAACGAAATGCAACAGTACTAATATGTAAAACACAAACATGAAAACAACTCAAACAATACTCACAACAAATTTGAACCCAAACCCATGTTTCTTTTGGGAAAGCTTTCATTTTTCAATGACTTGATCCACATCGTCATATAAAGGTGATTTTAGGACATAAATCGAGGCAAGGTGATATTGATTTGTATTTCACAAGTGGTTTGGGATGGTTTTGGATTCATCAGGATTGGCCGTGGCATGGTCGAGTGTTAAATGACGTTTGGATCGACGTTGACGTGGGGAATATGAAGTGATGGAAACGGAGATGGTTGAAATGGAGTAGTGAAGTTTAGGGGATCGGTTGTTGGCATGCGATCGGTTGTAGTGCTAAGGATGGATCAGTAGTATTGATGGAGATAAAGTGGATGGATCGGTCATGCTGTGGAGAGAAGGAAGTGGAAGATGGAATTTAGGCGATCAGTTGGTGATAAGGATCAGTTTAAGCGTACAGAGTCCAAAATGTCCTAAAGCATCGCTGCCTATGTGAGGGATCAGGTTTGATCCCTCTGCCTAGGGAGACTTGGGCGATTTTCAGTCTCGTTTGAGCACACTTGAACTTTAGGACTTGATTACACGAACTTGTATGCATGAATGAACCCAAACCCATCCTTAGGGGCATGAGCATGGAAAACAAACTTGTACATGAACACTTGCATATTCAATGTAGGAATTGAACTTGAATACTTGTACTCAGATGCTTGCGCATTTGGCCATATGAACATACTTGGACATTTCAAACAAATACTTGAACTTGTAAATGAATACAAATGCATGTATAGACTTAAATTCTCATACATACTTGAATGCAAATATCGAACTCTAGCATGCTGATAACTGATCCCGGAGCTTAGATAAGATCCACAACCGTCGACCTGAGAGCCGGTTGGGATGGTCAGCGATGATGGTCAGCGATGACGGTCACTCTGGTCGAGTCCTAGAGTCTTGTATTAACTGTCGTTTTGCTTCTGAACTATTTATTTCTGTACAACACAACACTGCACCACATTGCACTAGTTTTCACTTTACACGGGGGGACAGGTTTATTTTCTCTAACAATGACTATCTGCTAAGCTTGGTAGTTATGGGTTCGAAACGGTCGAAGCGTTTACCTGCTATGGGTACTGAACAAACTACTTCTCACGATAATCTTGAAACTGAGTCAAGTTCTGCAACAATATCCGCTTGAAACTCTACAGGCCATTAATCTAAACGACCCGAAACTTCTCGATAGGTGCCAGAAATTCCTTCAAACTTAGAAGAAAAAATCAAGCCAGCGCCTGATACTTTAGAAGATGCCATATTTTTAAACGATCTGAAGTATTCTGTGGCTTCAAGAGTCGATGAGGCCTCTCTTCGTGGACTGTGCATTAAGCATAGGATTCCGTACGAGGATGTGCGAGTCCCGTCTTGTAACGATAGGGCTCACTTACCCCTGGAGGGGTATACTTCATGCAACAAGTTTATGTGCTGGGCAGGTTGCGTTCCGCCTTTCAATCCATTCATTTGAAAATTATTACATTGTTTAAGATTGGCACTGGCTCAGCTGCATTCGAATAGCTACGTGTTTCTGCACTGAACATATATGATATTCCTTGCATTCTTATATCATGAGCCGACTCCAGAAGACATCAGGTTCATTTACAATCTCAAGCGGAGAAAGGGAAGCCTCTCATAAACTTTCCTCGAGTCAGTCGCTGACTTCTAGGTCGTAACTAGCGATTGGAACAAACTGAGCGCTTTAAATAATGAATGGTTCTATGTGTGCAACCCACTTGGTTTTGCAAGATGGTGGCTGGAAGGACGTAAATGCCGCTTCAAACTTAACTTTAAGTGCTTTTGTTCAAGTCGTATCTTGAACTAAGCAGTTTTTTTATTGAACATTGTAGGTAGCCATCCATGTTCCATCGGCGACATGTACTCGAAGGCGGTTTCAGGGCTCAAAAATATACCGGTGGCGGATAGGGACATCGAATCTCTTCTTACCGATGATCGCCTTTTTATCTTCGACTTACTAGAAGAAGACCGTAGCACAGGACTGCTAAGAAACACCGAGGAGGAAGTTGTAGAAAGAAGAGACACCGTTGGGTAAGGAAGTAACGAAGTTGATCATGTCGTACCTTCAGTTGAAGGAGCTCGGGATGATGTCGAAGAAGGCGAGGTGAGGGGATATGCTAATGAGCCTGGTTGTAATAATGTGAGCTCAAGTCATTAGCCCATGGTCGGATCCTCCCAAGACCGACAGCTCCCCGCCTCAGAAAAGAGAAGAAGAAATAGGCTCGTTTATGGGCTTCGTAGAGGGCATGTCTCCAAGAAATCCAAGTCAACCTCTTATACATAGATCAATCAAGCTCTCCACCTCTAGAAAATTTATTTGAGGGGCTGTCGGACATCCCAATTCCAGATGATATTCGGAATTATGCTTTCGCCAATTTAAGCTTTGGGGGCTCCAAATCTTCTATTCGATTCGGCATTGACGTTCCTCTAACTAGCATGGGAGAGATTACTACGGCTAGCAAAGCTCCAGTAACCGGTCCATTGGGGGGACACTAGGACACTCACTATCACGTACATTGCACCACACGACACTTACCCACCTTTAACTCTAGTGATTCTTATGCACTTTCATTTTGAAGGCTCAATGGGACGCCCCCGCAACTATGATCGCCTGAAAAGATCAGCATACTCCCTGCCATCTTATTTTGGGCCCATTCGAGGTCCGGACCCTAGTCGAGATAGAGATGGTCATGAAGGAAGAGAAGACCGATACTGAAGCCACCAATCCAAGGACTTGTCTTCCAGGCATAACTCAAAATCTCAGTCTTCTCACTACAAGGGTGTCGGTCAACACCCCACTATATATAGTAGTATCATGTTGTTGCCTCATGCTCCCACTTTGATTGTTGCACCCGAACAACATTCGAGTACTTCCAACGTCCATCGATCTTTGGAGCACCAGTCTAATGCGGTAGGTCTTGATACTTCATCCCGCAAGCATGACAAATGAGCCCTCTCAGCCTGACTAGTCTTTAAGCCACTGCTTCTAAGAAGATGACTGAGCTCAAGGCCACATTTCCTAAGTTATGTTTTGATGGGTTCATGTTCGTTCCCTCTTTACATCTGATTCCTCCAAAGGCCAAGGACACAATGCTCTCCTATGTTAATGATGTTTATGTCCATCATAGTACAACTCTCCATGTGGTTGAGAGAATTTATGAGGTGTTGATTGATAGGAAACATGAAATTGATCACTTGACTCTTAAGGCGATCCATAACAAAGCCATCATTAAGAACTTGGAAGAGGAGATCAAGCAGCTGGGTAAAAAGCTGGTCATTGCTGCGAGAAAAGCCAACGAGTCTTCTGAAGCCATTGAGCATTTAATGGAAGTGAACTAAGCTGAACTAGACAATGTCGTTCGTCGCAATAGTATTTTAGCCCTTGAAAGAGTGTCTTATAAAAGGAGAAAGATGTGCTGAAAAAAGACAATGATTCCTTGGCCCTTCGTATTAAACAGCTTGAGGAGGAACTTGAGAAGGAAAAGCAAGAGAAACTTAAGGCTCAGCTGGAGTCTCAATTATACTACAAGGAGATCGTCGAGGCTCACGAAACTAAAATAGAGGCTGACAGATAACTTGCGCAGATTGAGGCCCTCAAGGAAGAGGCTAGGGAGGCTGGTCGGACAGAGATAAAGGACAAGTTTGATCCGCTTTTGATATATTACAATGCATGCATCCTCATGAATCGCAACCTCTGCTTCCTTGGAGAGGGGTATCTCGAGTCACTTATTGAAGCATAGGACCATATTGTAGATCTGAAGAAGAAGTCCCTTGGTGGTGCTGAAATGGATGAAGAGCAGCTCATGCCTGAAATCTTGCATGATGAAGAGCCGATGAACTCAGGGCTGCTTGGCTCAGTTAACTCGGTGATCCAACGGCCATCGGAAAAGGGAAAGATGGCGGTGAAGCCTTAAGATCTAATTCCCAAAACCCTCCTACTACTCAAGAAACCGGTGCTTCAATTTCTCGTGCCTTGGAAAAGGATGCGAGCTACAATCCAGATCAGCCAAGGATGCACAAATCTTTTGGGTTTCTCCGATTTTGGAAGGCGGCACTCCAGCTACGACCGAAGGCCAATCTGGCGAAGGTGCATCTCTTACTTCTTCGACATTCGAGAAGGTTTACATCTCGCACCCGATAGTCATGGGGTCATCCATTGGTCTTCATGAAATTGCAGGTCCGTCTACATCTTTCCATGCTCCCGCTGATGATGTTACCTTGGGACAGCAGGCGCTACCATGGGGTCCACTACTGCCGTCACTGTACAGGTGTCTCCTACCGATCAACCTACTAAGACTCCCGGTCTGGATGCTGAAGTAATAGGGGGTCTGAATGAAGAAAAGACTGATGACCAGCAGGGCCAGGATGAAACAGAGGATGTCGTAGTGACTTATGCCTCCGAACACACTAGTAAACTTAGCTTGAAGGAGCACATTGAAAAGGAGGAGCTGGATTTGCAAGCTTAAAAGGAGAGTGCTGAAGTGGATATTACTCCGCTCTAAGTTATACTACCGGGATGTGTCACTCCTGAGGAGGTCGACTCTTCTATATCCCAAAGCGAGACTGCTTCTGCTTCTTTCTTTGAAAGTTTTTCTCCTAAGGGTAGCAAGAGCTAAAGAGGGTCGAAGAGGAGAGGACGAGGTGGTAACTCTGGAGAGAACACCCCGAAGAACACCCCAAAGAAACCCAAAAAAGATGAGAAATAGCCATCGGACCGGCTTGGGTAGTGCGTAGCTAGGCAGCAAGTTTCTTTTTGTTGGCCATAATTGTGCAGGTACAGCCCCCGCTTTTGGCTTTTAGTTCCTGAAATAAACTTGTACTTATTTTCCAAGTTTCAGTATGTGAATAAAAAATCTTTCGTTTCTTGTCAACTTTTGTATGAAACTTGTTTAAGTGTTCGAGCTATTACATTTTCCAGTCAAGGTACTTGTAATTCATCGCTCGCCATTCATGTTGCAATATCTTTCGGTCGCCCATTGCTTTGGGCGTCGATCTGACAAATCCATCACAAGGCCTCCTTTCGGTCGTGGCCTTAAGTTGTATCAAACACTAGGTGCAAGCCACAGTGTTATGCTGTCATGTTCAGCGGTTAAGTGATTATACTCATGCCCCCGGTGTTGGGTTGGCGGAGTTGGTTTGTGGATGGTCGGGTCCCATCCATGATGAGTTTATACTTCTCCTGTTGGGTTCAGGGCAGAGTTGGAGAATGAATGGTCGAATCACACTCATTCGTTTTATTTATACTCTTATCTGCACTTTAGGCATTAGAGTTAGTCATTGGGTGGTCAATCACACCTGTTTGATATTCATAATCTAGCCTACACATGGGGACTGAAGTTGTACTAGGAAATGGTCGAATCATATTTCCTTTGATTAATCCCTAGCTCCCAAGTATGGGGCAATAGTCAAAGAGTGGTTGGTCGTTTCAAGACCACGTTTACTTTACATTCCTCTCATCTAGTCGGGAGATGGAGTTAGTTAATGGATGGTCGAGTCACACCCGCTCTCTGTTTTATACTCAGCCTATCAGATTGCATGCGAGATTTAATAGATGAATGATCGAGCCACGTTCATTTTATTTAATTCAATTATGGGCCCGAGTACTTGGTTGGCACCAAAATCCAGGTACTTGTCAGTTTGTATTAGGCACACGTATATGTAAGTTGGTCGTATATCACAACTATTATGTTATGTACAAACAATTCACAAATATGGAGCGAACTTCGGATTTTATTGCAAATTGAAAATGAAGCGACAGAGTCTGCCTTATTACATGGCTTTGAATTCAACTAAAAAAGCAAATTCTAAATGAAAAACAACTGAATGAAACAAAACTAAGTGAAATAGCATCGTAAATGCTCGTTATTCCATGCTCTAGGGAGTGTGATGCCATTGACGGTCTCTAGCTTGAAAGTTCCATCTCCAAACTTCTGATTGATGACATAGGGTCCTTCCCATCTCGGACCCATGTTTGCAGGGCTAGGAAAGATCCGTTTTAGGACAAGTTCGCTAATTTTAAAGGTCCTGGTTGGGACTTTAACATTATAGTATCGGGCGACTCGGTGTTGGTGTGCAGCTGCCCTTAAGTCAGCTTCTCCGCACTTCCCATCAACCATGTCCAAAGATTCCAAAAGGAGATCTCTGTTAGTTCTGGGGTCATAGTAAGTCATTCGATGAGAAGGAAGTTCAAGTTTTACAAAAATCACAGCTTTAGAGCCGTAAGCAAAGGCGAATGGAATATGGCCAGTCGCGGACTTGTGGGTGGTTTTGTATGCCCATAATGCCGACGGGAGTTCATCAGCCCACTTGCTTCTAGCCTTTTCCAAAAACTTCTTCAGAATGGTCTCTATGATTTTGTTGACGGGTTTGGGACATGTCCATTAGCTTGAGGGTGATCAACCACCGCAAACCTTTTCTCGATATGATGTCAACGATAGAAGTCTTTGAATTCAGCACTATCGAATTGGGTCCCACTGTCAGTTATGATTGTTTGGGGGAGACCAAAACGACAGATGATGTTTCGAACAACAAAATTGATTGCTTTCTTCATAATTATCATGGCCAAAGGTTCAAATTCAGCCTATTTAGTGAAGTAGTCAACTACTACGATGGTGTACTTCGCACCACCTTTGGAAATTGGCAAGGAGCTCTTGGAATCTTTGCAAATATCTAGCACTTGTCTCATCGTCTAGCATAATTAGTTGCATCTCGATTGACGGTTGGCCAGTAATAACCATAGCAAAGTATTTTCTTTGCCAGGGTTTACCCTCGGTATGATCACCACATTCTCCTTCATGAACTTCTCTTCACACTCGCTTGATTTCATCGTTGGCAATACAGTAAAGAAGGGGGACGGAGAAACCCTTTCTGTAAATGACCCCTTCTTAAAGGATGTATCATGAAGCTTTATAAAGGATCTGTCTTTTTTCATTCATTCCCCTATTAGGTTAGGATTCCCCTTTGCAAGTAGTTTTTAATCGAAGTCTTCCATGACTCCTTCTCAGGCTTTGTCTCTAAGACCCAATCAATCTCCATTTGGTCAATGCTCGCAGTGCTGAGTATTTCGACTAGAACCAGGCCTATTTGTTGTGCATCCCCAGAACTGGCCAGCTTGGCCAGTGAGTCGGCTTTCTCATTCTATTCTCTAAGGGTGTGTGTAATGGTGAAATGCTCGAAATCGGTTAGTAGCTCTTGGACCCGGCTGAGGGAAGGAGCAAGTCGTGTTCCTTTGGCCTGATATTCTCCTCTGACTTGATACACTACTTACTAGAAATCACAGAAAATTTGCAAAGCTTTTACTCCTAGCTCTCTAGCCAGTTTAAGCCCAGCGACCAAGGCTTCATATTCAGGTTCATTATTTGTTGCAGGGAAGTCAAGTTTCAGGGCATAGCAGATCGATCGTTCCTCAGTATGACCCCGGTGCTAGGACACCAATCGTTGGATGTCTTATTTGTGTACATCTTCGATCAGATGGTAAGTTCTCCACTACTCTCCAGAGAGTCGTCTTATGCAATGAATTCGGCTATGAAGTCCGCCAATACTTGTCCCTGGATAGCTCTCCGAGGGAGATAAGTGATATCAAACTGGCTCAATTCGATGTTCCAATTAAGTAACCTTCCAGACGTCTCAGGTCACTATAGGAACTGTCATAACGGCTGGTCGGTGAAGACATTGATGGAGTCTGGAAATAAGGACGGAGCTTTCTTGACAAAATCAACAAGCAGTACGCGAGCTTCTTCAGTTTCGAATTCCTTTTAGCACATGTCAATCGCTTGCTAACATAATACAACAGCCTCTGGATCTGATCCTCTTCGCATAGCATTGTGGCACTTATGGCATGTAGTGACACTGCCAAGTAAATATACAAGTCTTCATGATCTAGTGGCTTGGACAAGATGGGGGGTCTCTCGAAGTGATGTACCGGAGCTTTAAATGCATCAATATAATCCTGCATCCATTCAAAGCTCCTCTTCCCTCTCCTGATCAAGTCGAAGAATAGGATGCAATTATCGGTGGCCTTGGAGATGAATCAACTAAGGGCGATGACCTTCCCATTTGGGCTCTGCACCTACTTAATTGTCTTTAGTACTTGAATATCTCTGATCGCTTAAATCTTCTTGGGATTGGCTTCAATTCCACGAGTGTTGACGATGAAACCCAAGAATTTCCCTAATGCAACGCCAAAAGAGCATTTCAAGGAGTTAAGTTTCATTCCATATTTTTGGAGAACACTGAACATCTCTGCCAAGTCATCGATGTGGTCGTTTGATCGCCATTACTTCATGAGCATATCAGCCATATATACTTCCATTGATCGCCTGATCTAGTCTTTGAACATCCGGTTGACCAGTCTCCGGTTAGTAGCTCCAGCGTTCTTTAGTCCAAAAGGCATCAGAACGTAGCAGTATAATTCCAAGTTGGTAATGAAGTTGGTGTGTTCCTGGTCTGGGATGTGCGTCAGAATATGATTGTATCTGGAGTACGCATCCATGAATGAAACAGTTCATTTCCAGCAGTTGGGTCTACTAGCTGGTCGATCCTCGGAAGTGGAAAGCTATCTTTCAGGAATGCTTTATTCAGGTCTGAGTAGTCGACACATGTTTGTTACTTTCCATTAGCTTTTCTCACAAGAACTGAACTGGATACCCATTTCAGGTAGAGGGCGTCGTGGATAAACCCATTGTTTTTTAGTTTATCCTCCTCCTCTTTTAGTGTAGTAGATCTTTTAGGATCTATGCAACGTCGTTTTTGTTTCACTAGGACATGCCTCAGGTCGATATTCAATGCATGGCTCGCGATAGTCGGCGAGATCCCATACATGTCAGAATGGGTCCAAGCGAACACATCAAGGTTCGCTCGATGAAAACCAACTAATTCTGTTATCATCGTTGCATTGAGCTGTGATCTGATCTTTAGGACCCGTGATGGGTCGTCATGGCTGACCGTGATGTCGGTCGCCAGCTCAACGGGTGCAGCCTTGGTTTCTTTGGGCTCCTCTTCCTCATCTCTAGGATCTATATCTTTATAGAACCGACTGTGGTGCCCGAGCCAAGGCTCTGACGCTGATTGCTAAGCTTCATTAGTTTTGATGTGTAAAGGCTTCTCCATATCCTTTCCTTTTTCTTTCCACTGTGCATCTCTCAATTTAGCCATATAACAGGCACGACCAATCGCCTGATCTCCATTAATAATTCCCAGGTCGTTCTCTATTGGGAATTTGAGCGTTACGCACCAAGGGGCGATAGCTGCCCTGAATTCAACAAGGGCCGGTCGGCCCAAAAAGGCATTGTATGGAGAGTTCACATCCATCACAACAAACGGCAACACCCACACTCACGTACAGTTATCGTCTCTTAACTCCACGATAGCTCGACATAGCTTACCGCTTTAGTTGCAATACCGTTAAAGCCATGAATATGGGCTTTGCATGGTTTCAGATCTTTAGCTCCGAGTAACATCTGGTCGTATGCCTTCTTGAAAATGATATTAACAGAACTTCCATAATCAATCAGAATCTTTCTCACCAAGGCGGGGCCGATCATGGTCGAGATCACCATTGGGTTGATCATAGGTGGCCACCACCTTCACCACCTTGTCTGCATCTCTACTACGGAATAAGATATCATCTGTCCTAGTTCATTGATGCTTTACTGGAGCACCGTCCTCTGTGTTCGAGCAACATTCTGTGAGGAATGCGGAATATGGATCTTAAGGCTAGAAATAACACTAGAGGGGGGTGAATAGTGTTTATAAGAAATTACTAAATCTTTTTGAGTTTATGTTAATTTGAACACAAATGTATGTAATATTCAGACACGGATATAATCACAGAAACAAACACAGATGCAGAAATAAAGTAAATGTAGTAAAGGAAAGAACACACCAGATTTTATACTGGTTCGGAGTTACCCTACATCCAGTCCCGCACAACTAAGTACGGATTTCCTTTCAAAAGCAATTCAACAATTACAACCCTCGGTTTCAAGGCTACGAGGTACACCCTCCAAAATCACAATCCTCTAGGTAAAGATACTAGATTTCCGGGGCAACAAGTTCACCCAATTGATTTCCAAGGCTACAATCACACCTTTTCTCGCTTGATTGATTTCCAAGGCTACAATCACACCTTTTCTCGCTAGATAGATTACAAAGAAGCCTATAACTCTGAATAGCACTTAGATCTTGTTGGGATAGTGATAAAGAATCAAACCAGAGATTATCTAGTTAGATTCAATGTTAATTTCGGCAGAGTAATGATAGGAGTTTGAATAAAAAATATGTGAAAGAAGAAGAGAAGTGAAAAACCAGAAAATCTGATATATAATTCGTTGAAACCAACCCCTATTTATAGAAGAACAACAACCATGTCCATTCGTGAAAGGTTATGAAGAATAGACACTTCTTTTGAAATTCAAATTTTTGAATCTAACTGTCACTATGTCGACATGGGGTACTAGGGCATGTCGACATCCCAAAGCAATTTTTGATGATTTGATTTTCTTTAAAAATAACCTTTATCTCCTTTATCTTATATTAAAAGCTATTTAAACTTTAAAAATATACTTGACTATAGATAAAATACATAGATAAATATAGAGAATAATATATATATATATAATTTTACTATAATTTTATATTTAAATCTAAGTATAAATATATTATAATTAAAAGATAGTTTAAAACAAACGAAGTTTAAAAACAAGAATATTTAAGGCTAAAACATCTTTTTGAAAATTATTTGAAAAGATAATTTTTAAGGCTAAAACATTTTGAAAAGTAGTTTTGAAAATCATTCTGAAGTAGTTTTGAAAATCATTTTGAAGTAGTTTTGCAAGCTTCTTCCTGCAGAATATCTCATCATATCAGGACTCGAGAATTTGTACAAAACTAGGATGTTCGTGGGTTTGTAAGCCGCTTGTCGTAGGTTTGTAAGCTACTTGTCGTGGGTTTGTAAGCCACTAAAAAGGTAGAAATGGGTTCCATCCCAAAAGAAAAATGGAGTGAAGATTTCAGTGCTATTGTGAAGTTTTAACATAATTCTAGACTCAATGCTTATCTTGAAATCTTGAACTCTTGATAATCTTGATATTCTTAATACTCATGAGTCTTCAATCTTGATATCTTGAATCTCTATACTGTACAGTCTTCATTCTTTGTACCTGCATGGTTAAATCCTGCATATACATATATATCTAAACTATAATGTTAGTATTTATATTTTATAATCTTATTCTAAGGTTGTTGTCATCAAAACCATCATCTCAAGGACTAACAATCTCCCCCTTTTTGATGATGACAACCTTTGTTTATAAAATATTACTTCTATCCTAATAACTCCCCCCTAAATCTATAATTCCCCCTTAATCTATGCCTAACTCTCCTATTTTATATTTCTCCCCCTTTGTCATCAACAAAAACAAACTAACTCTAAACTATATAACTCTTAGTCTAATATCCTATATGATGATAGTGTTATCATCAATACTTACTTGTAAACCTAAAACTTAGTCCTAAACTACTAACATTCCTAACCAAGTACCTATATAATACTTATATATATATAGGAATCATATATAAGAACACACAATATTTATTATATATATATATATGTTTATATTTACATTTTCGTAAAACGTAACAAGTATACACAAAACGATGAAAAACGAAAGAGAAGAAACTACAGAGTATCTTTGACAATTGGAGATCTATGGATCGAACAATTTGGATAATGGAAACAGAAATTTCCACGTTGTTCAACCAAGTTTCCGTCCTTGTCAAAACATACTTCGCCAACGCAAATGACTTTGTCGTTGTCTTCCGCATGCTCTTCTTCCATTGGTTCTTCTTCTTCTTCACTTTCCTCTTGTTCATGATCTCCTGAAGAGTCCTCGTCAATCAAGATTGGGTTAGCATGATTATCCATAAGAAATTTTTGCAAATTCCTAAGGATTTTGCCTTGCCTCTCTTGTTCTTTGGCCATTCGAAGTTGCATTACTTGGATTTCGGTCATTAACTGAAGGGTATCCTTCAGAGAATCCTTCATTTTCGTCACACGAGCGAGCGTTGTTAGTTGAAACGGACCAGAAGTAGGCGATGGGAATGAAAAAGTTGATTTTATGTTTGATTTGGAAGAGGAGGCCATTGATAAATTGATTTCAGAAGGTAGAATAGAAATAGAACAGAGAGAATGAAGAAAATTTCGAAATAGGAGAAATTTATAACCACTTATTTGAATTTTGGTGGGAAAATTTTTAAAAAACGTTATATGTCGACATGGGTCTAGGGTGGATGTCGACATGGTTCTTGAATTTTTGCCTATTTAATTTATTTTGAGTTAATTTTTAATTATACTTGTTATTTATATTTTATATTTCAGTTAATGAACAAATACCTAATTCTCTTCTTAATTTAGTAAATGTAGATTCATTTAAAGGTTTTGTTAAGATATCAGCAATTTGATTTTCAGAATTGATATAGTCGAGAGTAATTACTTCTCTACTTATATTATCTCTGAGAAAATGGTGTCTGATATCAATATGTTTAGTTCGAGCATGTTGAGTAGTATTTTTGGATAAATTTATTGCACTAGTATTATCACAATAAATTGGTGATTTTGAGATATTTAAACCAATTTCTTTTAAGGTTTGTTGCATATATATTACTTAAGAACAAGCCAAAGCAGCAGAAATATACTCTGCTTCAGTTGTTGATAGAGAAACTGTGTTTTGCTTTTTACTAAACCAGGAAATCAGAGAATGCCCTAAAAAGTGACAAGTTCCACTTGTACTTTTTCGGTCTGATTTACAACCAGCATAATCAGCATCACAATAAGATATTAAGTCAAACGAATCATTTTTAGGATAAAATAAGCCATAATCAAAGGTGTGTTTAACATATCTTATAATACGTTTTACAGCTTTTAAGTGAGTTTCTTTAGGTTGGGATTGATACCTTGCACAGAGACAGACACTATGCATGATATCAGGTCTACTCGCAGTGATATAGAGTAGTGATCCAATCATTCCTCTATAGAATTTTTGATCTACATCTTTCGAGAGATCTTCTTTACTAAGGTACTCATTGGTTGCCATGGGAGTGGGTTTTCCACTTGCAGTAGTCAAACCAAATTTACTAACTAGGTCTTTAGCATATTTCTCTTGACTAATAAAGATACCATTATCTAATTGTTTTATTTGTAATCCTAAAAAGAAGTTTAATTCACCCATATGACTCATCTCAAACTCTTTTGTCATTATTTCAGAAAATCTTTATTCATTTCAAAATTAGTTGATCCAAAAATGATATCATCTACGTAGACTTGTACTAGTTGAATATCATTTTTGTTTCTTTTAATAAAAAGAGTATTATCTACTTTACCTATTTCAAAATTTGATTGTAACAAGTAAGATCTTAGTCTATCATACCAGGCTCTAGGAGCTTGCTTTAGACCATATAGAGCTTTCTTAAGTTTGTAAACATGATTTGGAAATTTATCATTTTCAAAAAGTGGTGGTTGATTAACAAATACTTCTTCTTTTACAAAACCATTTAAAAATGCACTTTTAACATCCATTTGAAATAATTTGAAATTATTATGATTTGTGAAAGCAAGTAGAATCCTAATGGCTTCTAATCTTGCTACGGGGGCAAAGGTTTCATCAAAATCTATTCCTTCTTCTTGACAATAACCTTGAGCGACTAACCGGGCTTTATTTCTAACAACCTCTCCTTGTTCATTCATTTTATTTTATAAACCCATTTAGTTCCAATTATTGTTTTATTTTCAGTTCTAGGAACAAGTTCCCAAACATCATTTCTAGTGAATTGATTTAATTCTTCTTGCATAGCCAAAATCCATGAATCATCAGTTGATGCTTCTTTTGGATTTTTGGATTCAATAGTTGATATAAAAGCTACATTACTCATTTGACTTAGTTGGTTTCTAGTTTTAACAACAGATTGCTTATCTCCAAGTATATTTTCTATAGGGTGATCTTTTAAAAGTTTAATCCTTTTATTAGGATGATTTAATTCATTATTAGTTTCAGTTGACTCTTGTTTTTGAGTGATTAAATCCTCTTCATCATTTATTTCTTCAAAAATTTTGAAATTTTCATCAAATGAAACATGCATTGTTTCTTCGATGGTATTAGTTCTTAAATTAAATACTATGTACGCTTTACTTCTATTAGAGTATCCGATAAAGATACCTTTGTTGGATTTAGGATCAAATTTATCTAAGTTATCTTTTGTATTTAAAATAAAACATTTACTTCGAAAAATTTTGAAATAAGATACCTTAGGTTTCTTTGAGTAAATAAGTTCATAAGATGTCTTATCAGTTAAAGGTCTAATTAAATTCTATTTGAAATATAACAGGCGGTAACAACTGCTTCTGCCCAAAAGTACTTTGGTAAATTACTATCAGAAAGCATAGTTCTCGCACACTCTTGAATCATCCTATTTTTACGTTCTACTACTCCGTTTTGTTGTGGAGTTCTTGGAAATGAAAAATTGTGAATTATTCCCTTTTTATTGCAGAATTCTTCAAACTTTTCATTTTCAAATTCACCACCATGATCACTACGGATGGTTATAATTTTTTGAGAAAATTGATTTTGAACCCTTTTTGAAAAATTCTTAAAATATTCAAAAGTATCACTTTTATGTTTTAAAAATATTGTCCATGTAAATCTAGAATAATCATCTACAATTACAAAAACATATTTACTGTGATTTATTGACTGAATTTGAGATGGACCAAATAAATCAAGATGAAGTAATTCAAGAGGTTTTGAAGTTGAAATCATATCTTTTAATTTAAAGGAACTTTTTCTAAGTTTTCCTAGTTGACATGCATCACATAGACTATCTACTTTAAAATTCATTTTAGGGAGGCCTCTTACTAGATCATTTGACAGTCTAGATAAGAGTTTGAAATTCAAATGCCCAAATCTCTTATGCCAAATCCAAGGGTCACTTGCATTTGCCAAAAGACACAAGTTATCATTTGAAATTTTCATACTAAGAATATAAATATTCTTTTTCCTAATTCCCTCAAATATTATGGTTGAATTATTGTCTTCAATGTGACACTTATCTTTTTCAAATTTAATTTTATATCCTTTATCGCATAGTTGACTTATACTTAGCAGATTGTGTTTCAGATTCTTAACTAGCAAAACATTAGTAATAATAGGAGTTTCAGAGTTACCGACTTTGCCGATGCCGATCACATAACCTTTTGAATTGTCTCCAAAGTTAACTAGTCCTCCGTCTTTGTATATTATATCATTCAGCATATCTGGATTCCCAGCCATGTGTCTAGAACATCCACTATCGAGTATCCATTTGTTCTTTTTGATCTGCATAGTTTGTTTGTTCTGGATTGATTCCTCAATTACCATAAAGCATGATTCCTGCACATCAAACAATCTTAGTAGACAACTTGTATTTGAATATTGATTATATGCAGACTCAAGAGACAATGATGATCTGAATATTTCTAAACATGCATTAACAAATTTCTTAAACATAGCCATTAAAAAACTTTTTCAAAAATAAGATTATGAAACTTTTGAAAACCTTGCTCTGATACCAAATGTGAGGAATGCGAATATGGATCTTAAGGTTAGAAAAAACACTAGAGGGGGGATGAATAGTGTTTATAAGAAATTACTAAATCTTTTTGAGTTTATGTTAATTTGAACCCAAATGTATGTAATATTCAGACACAGATATAATCACAGAAACAAACACAGATGTAGAAATAAAGTAAATGCAGTAAAGAAAAGAACACACCGGATTTTATACTGGTTCGGAGTTACCCTACATCCATTCCTGCACAACTAAGTACGAATTTCCTTTCAAAAGCAATTCAACAATTACAACCCTCGGTTTCAAGGCTACGAGGTACACCCTCCAGAATCACAATCCTCTGGGTAGAGATACTTGATTTCCGGGGCAACAAGTTCACCCAATTGATTTCCAAGGCTACAATCACACCTTTTCTCGCTTGATTGATTTCCAAGGCTACAATCACACCTTTTCTCGCTAGATAGATTACAAAGAAGCGTATAAATCTGAATAGCACTTAGATCTTGTTGAGATAGTGATAGAGAATCAAACCAGAGATTGTCTAGTTAGATTCAATTTTAATTTCGGTAGAGTAATGATAGGACTTTGAATAAGAAAATGTGGAAGAAGAAGAGAAGTGAAAACTAGAAAATCTGATATATAATTCGTTGAAACCAACCCCTATTTATAGAAGAACAACAGCCATGTCCATTCGTGAAAGGTTATGACGAATAGACACTTCTTTTGAAATTCAAATTTTTGAATCTAACTGTCACTATGTCGACATGGGGTACTAGGGCATGTCGACATCCCAAAGCAATTTTTGATGATTTGATTTTCTTTGAAAATAACCTTTATCTTATATTAAAAGCTATTTAAACTTTATAAATATACTTGACTATAGATAAAATACATAGATGAATATAGAGAATAATATAAATAAAATTTTACTATAATTTTATATTTAAATCTAAGTATAAATATATTATAATTAAAAGATAGTTTAAAACAAACGAAGTTTAAAAACAAGAATATTTAAGGCTAAAACATCTTTTTGAAAATTATTTGAAAAGATAATTTTTAAGGCTAAAACATTTTGAAACGTAGTTTTGAAAATCATTCTGAAGTAGTTTTGAAAATCATTTTGAAGTAGTTTTGCAAGCTTCTTCCTGCAGAATATCTCATCATATCAGGACTCGAGAACTTGTACAAAACTAGGATGTTCGTGGGTTTGTAAGCCACTTGTCGTAGGTTTGTAAGCTACTTGTCGTGGGTTTGTAAGCCACTAAAAAGGTAGAAATGGGTTCCATCCCAAAAGAAAAATGGAGTGAAGATTTCAGTGCTATTGTGAAGTTTTAACATAATTCTAGACTCAATACTTACCTTGAAATCTTGAACTCTTGATAATCTTGATATTCTTGATACTCATGAGTCTTCAATCTTGATATCTTGAATCTCTATACTGTATAGTCTTCATTCTTTGTACCTGCATGGTTAAATCCTACATATACATATATATCTAAACTATAATGTTAGTATTTATATTTTATAATCTTATTCTAAGGTTGTTGTCATCAAAACCATCATCTCAAGGACTAACACATTCAATGTCAACATGTCTGATAGCATTCATGTAACGGTCCATTTCATTCCACCTTTTGTCGGTCAGATGTGGTCCTCCAACAATGGTATTAATAACTAATCTCCCTCCTGTCCACCGAGGTTCCTCGGCACTGGGTGGAGCTTATCCTCGATTGGGGTCGGATGTCCCCTACCCAGCATCATGCAGGGCTTTAACAAATTGTTGCAACTTTCTTTCTCGAATTAACTTCTTAATAACATCACGGAGGTAGCGACAATCGTCCGTGGTATTTCCATAACTTTCATGAAATCTACAGCATTTTATGAACTGTCTTTGCTTCTCCATCGGTTCCTTTGGAGGTAGTTTTCTGTACTACATAATGTTTTAACTTGATAGATAAACATTCTCTAGCGATGTATTCAACGGCGTGTATGTATCAAACAATGAGATCCTCGGCTTCCCTCTCTCGGAATCCCATCTTCGGTCGTGGTTTCTGTCACCGCCTTTCTTCTTCTCATTTGGTTTGTTCTGAACATTGATTTGAACTTTCCTGGAACTATCATCGGGCTGCTTCACTGCCATATTACTTTGTACTCCTTCGGCGCTTGGGCCTATAACATATCTCTTCCTGGTTCTCTTTGCCTCCTTTTTCCTTATAACCGAGCCGCCTTTGCAAAGAAACGTTCCAATGTAAAAGGAGGCTTTCTCGCTAACCAATCGCCAAACTCATACTCCCCTAGTCAGTGCCATGAGTATTACATCATCATTTGGATTACTGACTTCTCAAACTGCTATATTAAACCTTTCTAGAAAATCTTTCAGTGACTCCCTCGGTGCTTGGACCAAGTTGGTGGGGCGAGTCGTGTGTATGCGGAACTGCTCCAGGAACTTCTTTGCTAACTCATCAAATGAAGAGATTGACCGTGGTGGTAGCTTGGTGAAACACGTGGTCGCAACATCTTCCATAAAAATGGAAAAACACCCGCACTTGACCGCATCAGTGGCTCGGGCGGAGTCCATGTGCCATTCGTACTTCAAGAGATGCTGCGTGGGGTCGGTTTTCCCACACAGGCAGGCATCGTAGGCATATGGAACCTCCATGGATATTCTGCATCTAGAATATTGTTGGTGAATGGAGTATGACTTCTAGAGAGTCCCCAATCATCATTGGTCAAGCCTTGAATTTCTTTCACTAGCTGTCTCACCATAGCTATTAAGTCTGGTGTCTAAAGAGTTGTTGCCAAGCGGTAGTCATGTTCCACTTCACGTGAGCGACCCGATCCATGCCTCGGGCAGCCCATGTTGCCTTGGCTCCTCTTACTCTTGATCCATCTCCTGAGCAGCAGTTCTATCATCGTCTCTCAACTACGGTTCAACCACATTGGCCTGAGCTCCAGCGCCTTAATCGATCACGGCACCTCCAGAGTGAGCTCCTCCACCTACAGGCCAATCGCCCCCATGATTTGAGGCTTCAGTATCGATCCCCCTGAGGGATTCGGTATCGATCGGTGCCAATCGACTATAGCCGATTTCCTGATTCCGTCCCAACGTTCCAACTGCATATGCATCCATTTTACGACGTCTGTTTCTATAACAGTCATCAGATGAGGAGGAGTTTTTCGATCCTGAATATGGAGTAGGCTCCCTCCTTGTCTTTCCACGCTGATCTTTCAACAGGTTCATTAGGTCTAAGTTAGTCCGGATCTGCTCACTGAGCTGCTGACGGCTATCTAACAGTTCCTCCATCAGGACTTCAAAATCAGATCTAGTGATGTATTTAGCTGGATTCTAGACATCGGCAGCTGCCGGTTGTACATTTTGATCAACTTGTTGAACGCTGGTATCTTTATTGCCTTCAACAGCATGGAAAGTAGTAAACTTTCCTCTAGCTATAGCTAATAGCTTCCTTTTAGACCTTCTTCAAATCTGAGCAGCAACGGAAACTTGTCGACAGAAATCTGGATCTATCTCAAGAATATGGGAATCCACAAGTAGATGATGAGATCCAATCAATCTGAGTTCAATTCTCAGTAAAAGCACTAAATGTTTGCACCAAAAGTTGGCATAAACACCCAATAGATTATAGTGAGAAATAAATGAAGAAATCAAAATTCAAACAGAGGAAACAAGCGAAAAATAAGTAAAAAAACGATGACAAACCAATTTATAGTGGCTTGGCAGCCTACATCCACTTTGATGAAATAGCTTTATTAATCAGTTGAATTTCTGAGTGCAAAAGGGATCGGATCGGAATCCGTGAATACAACGGAGTACAAAGAAAACAATAGTGTAAAGATCCCTAAAATGAGCAATGAACTCTGTATTTATAAGGGTAGAAGTCCATGTTTATATAGAGGAGGAATGAAGGGAGAAGTTAAGATCATAATCTGTGCTTTTCTCTTACTCCTTCTTTCCCTCTTATCTACTCCACCCTAGCCTATCTTAGCCAACCATATGGCCACCCCCTATGTATTAATATAGCGAAACCAACCAGCCCCATATATGGGCTTCAAACCAATTTAAAGCCCGAACAAAATATTTTGCATTTAATCTAATTTAAATGCATATCAATATCGTATATCGATTAATATATTTATAACTATTATAAATATATTTAATAATTTTTTTCATCAAATCAAAATATATTTCATAATTAATATGTCATAAATATTAATTAATTTATAACAATTACAAATTAATTAAATTGTTTGGTCAAATGAGTACTCAACATTTCGGTCGTGTGATGGTCAACGATTAATATCGAACTATTCGAATATTAATATCCACATGTCACTTAGCAGATGGTGTGACATTTTGGCTAAATTTATCGCTTACTCGATTTCGATAAAATTCAATTTTACTTTGTTAAGCGTTGCCCAGTTGTGACTATTATTTATACCAATTCTCTTCGTCAAAACTATATCACTTTGGATTTATAAAATTTGGTAACGGTCAAAATTTCAATATCATCCATATCCAACCCTTTAGTCCGAACACAAAGTCATTGGTTCAATAATAATAATAATAATAATTAACCGAACTACTTTGACTAGAGATTTTGACTTTGAGTTGACTTCAGTTGACCGTGTTACATGCCCCATATAATTCAAGAGATGAATCCTCTCTTGAATAATGTTTCATTTCCAATACTTTCACTCGACCCAACTATAGTCATTTGATGGACGTCATGCAATGATTTGACTGTAATCAAAGCAGAGCATTAATATTGAAGATCAACAGTATTCTCAAGTTGAGAGAACTATGTAAATTAGTCACATCGATATTTATTGTTTGACCTTAATAATATTAACCAACAGAAAACTATCGAGTGGGTCATTCAACAGTTATCCAGTAACTATTAGGACGTAACTCATTGGTGTTCTCAGCAGCTATGAGTAATACACTGCCCAATATTTGGAGAGCGTTATATAATCTTAGTCTCAACGGATACATCGATATTAACTCACTTGCACAATCTTAATGTAGTTCTTATGTAAATAAATTGATGGTTAATTCTACTTATACACGTTATATTGCTGAGTAGCCTCCTTAAATTAAAATAAAAATCAGGAACAAAATTGCCTATATGTCATTCACCATCGTTTTGCCTCTCATCATATTTTACTTCTTCTATCCCCCTTATCCAACAAACGCTAAATTTAATTTTAGATAAATTCACAAATCCCATGTTTGAATTGATAGATTTTGATGATTGGTATTACAAATCTAATAGAATCAAAAGAGGTAAAATTTGAGTTTCATGTTGTTTTGATATTTTTAAATTTAAATATTCACAGTTTGCAGAAAATGTAGAACTTGAATTATACATTGTAGCGTGATTTTGTTGTGGTAATTTTTTCAATGACGATTTTTATTGCGAATTTGAATTTTACTATAAATGGATATAAACGGAAAATTTAACAATAAGATTAATATATTTAGCAAAAACATGGGTACGATAGTTTTTTCAATTTTACGGGCACTTGCTCAGGTTCGTGTATAAATAATATTAGCCTAAAGATAAGGCTATATGTGGTTTTCTGTTTTGCACTTAACCACAAGTGCCAAAAATTATTCTATGCAATTCTGCAATGTTTATTGATCTATTGCTTAGCTGGTTGCCGCTGATTATATGTATTGTTGCTAACATATATATCACATATTCATTGTGTAAGTATAAATTAATTAAGTAGCGATACCTTGCCTAAATCATAATAGTACAAGAAGAACGGTTCTTAATTTATAAGTCGTCAACTACATGACATATTAAGACAATGGTAGTACGTATTTATCGTTCATTCCTGGAATCAGCCAAATCTTAGTCTTTAATTGGTAAACATATATATCACAAGTTACCACTTGTCTAAAGCATTGCCAGCTTAATTTTCTTTTGAATAAATTTTCAACTCCTGTATTGCGAACATAATAGAGAAAATTTCAAAACAATATATCTTTAGACTAAATGTATATTTAAACCCGGACTATAAAGGAATGAATGATGTGTTTTAGGTTAAAGTTTACTGTAGATTTTCAATTTTAGAAGAAAACGTTCTCCTCGGCTTTGATCTTAGACGTACATGTTTGATATTCATATTGTTTAATCAGCGTTATGGTTTGTAAATTAGATGCATGGATTAAAGCCCAGCAAGAAGCACATGGTAAATTAGAAGTTAGAACACGCATTGAAGAATTCCACTACCAAATCGCCAACTCGGAATTTTCAAAAAAAATCCCATGGCGCGTTCGGACCACAAATTCCCTCACCTACTCTCTCCTACACACTCCAAATCAGCGTGCTACATAAACCCACTCACCTTCGTTCAACTCTTCACAAATCTCCTCTCTTTGTATATTCTCCAACTTAAAACGTTTATAAACTCATTATCTCAACATACATACAAACATTGAATATATCATAAATGGGTAGCCTTAGCCACTCAGACAGCTTCAAGAACACACCCGCCGACATCTTCTCTCTAAACCCACTAAACCCCAGCGAGTTCCGTCGCCAAGGTCACATGGTCATTGACTTCCTGGCCGATTACTACGAAAACGTGCACACCTACCCGGTCCGTTCCCAGGTCGAGCCCGGCTACCTCAAAAAGCTCCTACCCGATTCGGCCCCAAACAACCCAGAACCGATTGAAACCATCCTATCCGACATCACCGCCCACATAATCCCGGGCATGACCCACTGGCAGAGTCCGAACTACTTCGCCTACTTCCCATCCAGCGGCAGCACAGCCGGGTTCCTCGGTGAGATGCTCAGCACGGGCTTCAACGCCGTCTGCTTCAACTGGATGTCGTCCCCCGCCGCCACCGAGCTCGAGACCATCGTCACGGACTGGCTCGGCAAGCTCCTCAAACTGCCCGAGCCCTTCCTCTTCTCCGGCGGCGGCGGCGGCGTCTTACAAGGTACCACCTGCGAAGCCATTCTTTGCACCCTCGCAGCGCAGCGCGACAAGGTCCTGAGCCGCATCGGAAAGGACCAGATCAACCGGTTGGTCGTCTACGGTTCCGACCAGACCCACTGCGCGCTGCAGAAGGCCGCGCAGATCGCTGGGCTTACGAACTTCCGCGCGGTGAAGACATACAAATCGGACGCTTTCGGGCTCAGGGCCGAGTCCCTACGGGAGCAGGTGCAAGCGGACGTCAATGTAGGGTTGGTACCGTTGTTTTTATGTGCAACAATCGGGACAACATCATCCACAGCGGTGGATTTGCTACCGGGGCTGTGCGAGGTGGCGGAGGAGTATGGGATGTGGGTGCATGTGGACGCGGCCTATGCGGGGGCGGCGTGTATATGTCCGGAGTTCAGGGGTTTTATTGATGGGGTGGAAGGGGCGAGTTCGTTCAGTTTTAACGCACACAAGTGGTTCTTTACAAACTTGGACTGCTGCTGTTTGTGGGTGAAGGAGCCGGAGGCGTTGGTGAAGGCGCTGTCGACGAATCCGGAGTATCTGAGGAATAAGGCGACAGAGTCGAGGCAGGTGGTGGATTACAAGGATTGGCAGATTGCGTTGAGCAGGAGGTTCAGGGCAATGAAGCTTTGGATGGTGATGAGAAGTCATGGGGTTACAAACTTGAGAAGTTACCTTAGAAGTCATGTGGCCATGGCCAAGCTTTTTGAAAATCTGGTGGTGGCGGATGAGAGGTTTGAGGTGGTCGTGCCAAGAAACTTTGCGATGGTTTGCTTTAGAATGAAGGGGAAAGGATGTGCTTCTTCTTTAGAGAAGACGAATGAGTTGAACAAGACAATGCTGGAAGCGATGAATGCTTCCGGGAGAGTTTACATGACACATGCGGTGATCGGAGGGATTTATGTAATGAGGTTTGCGGTGGGGGCGTCTTTGACGGAGGAGAAACACGTCGTCGCTGCATGGAAGGTGATACAGGAGTACGCCGATGAGTTTTTGGATAGCAATTCTAGTTAAAATAGGTTTGCTGTTAAACAAATGTCAAATGATTGAATTGATTCTTTGTAGCAATTGGTAGTGTAAATTAGGACGGTCAATGGATACCCGAAAAATTCGAAATCCGTCCGCATCCGTATTCGAAAAGCAGATAATATCCGATATTCGAAAAAACGGATGCGGATGCGAATACGAAAACATCCGCATCCGAAAATTATCCGTCCGGTCTTTGTCAATATTATAGTACAAATTGTGTGTATTTTAGTATAATGAAAGATATTTATTTGTTGTTTTATCAAGTTCATAGTTTATATTATATACATTTAATGCTTATTAACCGCTCAAAACTATTTTTATCGCCATATTTGTTTATATTTAACACTTTTATGATCAATTGGATTGAAAAAATGTATGTTAAACTTAAAATTTATATTTATATTTCTTGATTTATCGGTCGTTAGCGGATAGGATAATTATTCGATATCCGTCCGTATCCGTGGATGCAGATATCCGATATCTGAAAATCATTTCGGATGCGGATGCAGATATGGCACTATCCGCATCCGAAAGTATCCGTTGACAGGCCTAGCGTAAATGACACAAAATTACGGATTACCTAAGCACGTTATATAAAATAAACAGTTATTAAATTGAAAAACAAACCCTACTCGGAATTGATTTCTTAAAAAGTAATAGCCAAAGCCGGCCCAACAACTTTTGTTGTCCTATCCAGATATGAATTTGAAGCTAAACAAAAAATATTTAACAAAAACACTAGGTGGAAAATAGGCTCCAACTCAGTAACAAGCCACTACACCAAGCAATCTTTCTAAAATATTACGCAATTAATAAAATTAACCAAATCATTTGTAATAAATATAATGATTTGTTGCCCTCCTCTGCCGCGTTGCCCGGACGGCCGCCTTGACGCCATGAGGCTGAGTCTGGTAATAGCTCATATACAACAAGTAGCTATGAAATATATTGTTTCATTTTTTCTTTTCTTTTCGAGCCCGATGAAAATGAAATCCGATCAACAAGTGTCCATGAAAAGAAAGGAAATAAAGAAAGATTAAACAAGCTATAATTTATAATGTTAGCATTAATTATCTATTTTTATTATACTGAAACACCATTGCTATTTCATGTTAAGAATAACAATTGAACATTTCTTCAGTCTTTTCATATCAACATTAGAGATATAATACCAACAATTATAATATTTTATCTATCATTATATCCGATTCAAAATAGATATTAATAAAGTCAATAAAGATTAAATTTGAAATTATTAAATCCTTACCATGTCACTGAAAAAACTAGTTATTCAACAAATACAAACTGTATACGAAATCCATGTGAAACATTGCAATATTTTATCAGATTTACTTTCCCATGACAAGGGTAATTTGAGTATCAAATGAGTTGGAAAATGGAATATGTTGGATGTAATTCTTTATGTAAACTACCGGGAAGAAGAGAAAAAAAAATAAGGTTGCTAATTAAACTAACCTATGGTTTTTGGCAAATTCTATTATACGCGAAAAATCATCGAACATACCATATTATTTTGCTAAGGCAGATTATGACTAAATTAGCCTTCTTCTTTTTAGTTGCAATTTTTAGTCGTTTTCTTATAATTCATTAGACTAAAATAATCTATACATTTTTTGATGAAGTCAATAAAACATAAAATATCAATTAAATGACTTTCACAAGTAACTACTCTAGTTTAAAAGCAATTAATTTATTTTTTTTCTAAAATTATTGTTGATTTTGATGAAATAAAGAATTAAAAAATTAAAGCAGTTGATAGAAATTTCTAATTTAGTGTACATGAGTTTTAAGTTTTGAAAAGAGAAAATGATGAAAATGGAAAAAAATGATAGTTTTGTAAAAGAAATGGTGTATGTAATATATATACCAGCTTATTGTATTTTTTTGTAGGTAAGAGATTGTTGGCACATGAATAGAATTAGCCATTATTTATTTCAAATTAACTTAACCTCCGTTCTTTATTTATTTACTTTTAATGTGGATAGTAAACGAGAAGCTAATTGGATAACGAACACACAATCTATGTATGATATATTTGCAAAGGTACGATCTATAATGATTATCATAGCATAATCATTTGAACAGGTTTCAGTGTATTCTCTAGGAATTTTTGGTAAAGTGTGGCATAATTTGATAAAGGGAAATGCTAACATGTGCCCTTAGGGCACATGTTAAAAAATGCAAAATTACCTTATACACCCCCCTGAATTCCACCTTTTTTAATTCGGTAAGGATAATATAGACATTTTGATTTTTTTCTTTTTGTCTTTTAGTGTAAAAAGTGATTATTAACATGTGCCCTTAGGGCACATGATAACAAAACCCTTTGATAAAATGCAACATCGGTGAAGCTCCATCATGGGTCTATCATCCGTTCAATACATTGTGTACCCTCTCCTTTCTGTCAAAATCTAGGAGTCGTACTGTTTTGGATAATAGAGGTTAACAAATAATGCCCACTTGACCAAATATGATAGTATATAAACCAAAATTATCTAAGGGTAAAAGTAATCCGTTAGGAAGCTATAATCTTTTTACCGAAATATAAAATCAAAAATCTAGTCTATCAAATAACAAGAATAATTTATTCAATCAAATAGAGATAGAAAAACAAAAGAGATTAAATGTGATTCAAAAGAGATTAAATGTGATTCGATCAGATTAACCTACATGCACGATGAATCTAATAATTTTTATTATTCACTTCACCAGTACAAAAGTTGCAAAGTCAAATTAGGGATTATATATCACAAATAGATTTAAAATCTCTTTAATCTCTATTACTATTAAGAAGCTATAATGAACACTCAATAAAGTTGAAAATCCTTAAAGTAAATAATAAAATGGTTTTCCCAATTTATAACCGGATAGTATCTGACAATCACTCATGACTCAACAATGGATGCTTTATAGATGTATTTACAATGTCTCTAAATTTTTGGAATCTTTGAATATCCTTGGAGTCCACACCGTTGATTAAATGAAGCTCGAGCCCAAAACATAGCTCATATAGCCAATGACGGTGCTTCCAAAGCGATAATCGATAGATTGGTCACATGGGGGCGGTCGACTGGTTATACATATGAGGCGATTATGTCTTAGCACATGGACTCTGCAGTTGTACCAAAATGTTCTCTAACCTAGATACGCTTGTAGCTTTCACTCTTTAACTCTACTTTTTCTTCGGTTTGTTTCGTCTCGAATAAATTGAACTCTTCTACAATGACATGCAATTTTTAAAAAAAAAACAAAAATTCAACATTTCAACTTGATTCGAATATACATACCTCTAACTTTTATCAACAATGAACAAGCAGTTGTTTGGCTTGTGCTCCATGCTGCTAAGCGAATATACTTAATTGACAAAGTTGAGCAATGCCAAAACTTTTCTCTAGGAAGTGACTTTCTCATCACATTAGTATGGTTATCCTTGGTATGAATCTTTTGCAACTTAAAGCCTACTTTGTTCCTCCTTTAAGTTAAGAAAGAGACCCTTAATATCAATGCTTTGTACGAGAGCTATATGCTTGATTCTGAAAAAGATCGCGACACTCTAACTATTTGAAAAAAACTCCACAATCTTCTTAAAAACTGATAAATCATTCAAAACCTACAACAGATACAATCCCTTATCAATATTGATTCGACTTTAGTAGTTGACAACTGCAACTTTGACCTCAAAGAAATCGAGCCTATGTCAAGTGTAAAATCATATCTCAACACCGACCTCCTAACATCTTTATTATAAGCACAGTTCAAATTCCAGTATCCCATAATAGTGATATCATTTTCAACTTCACCATATAATAGGCCAACATTCGAAGTACCATGCAAATAATTTGAAATCCATTTCATCGCTTCCCAATGTTTTCTTTCATGGGTTAGACATATATCGACTAAAACCAACCCCTACATGGGCCAAATATGACCTTGTAAAAGCACATATAAGTCCACCAACAGTACTAAAATAAGGTATAATAGACATGTACTATAATAGCCCTGCATTCTACGCCGTAAAATAAATAAAATTAAATTAAAATGAAACGTTTGAATTTGATTTTAGTAACTATTATTTATGAAAATAAAATTTTACTTAAAAAATTCTATTTAATAAGAGATTATATTTTAATTAATTATAAATATTTTAAAGTATAAATAATTTTTATATGATTGAAATAGTTGGGAAATAAATTTATTAACGACAATACAATGAACAATTAAATAAAAATAAACAAGGATTTAATTGAGTAAAATATTCCAATTATCGGAATATAATTGGTAGAATGCGGTATAAATAAAATTAGATTAGATTGGAATTTGTTTACAAAAAATAAATGATAAGAATTATTTAAAAGGGAAATTAATTTATATAAACAAAGCCCAATTAAAACTCTTTTTTTCTTTTCTAGAAGCCTCTCTCTCTTCTACTTTGTATACAAGCCTGAACCCAATCCCTAGTTTATTTCGACCCTAAAAATCAAAATCGTGACATTATCAGAAAGGAAAAAATAAAAGAAAATGAAAATCATGATCGATCTTGGCAAGTGACTCGAAGGCAACGCGAGTGGGTGAGACCGCGACTGCGATGGTGGCGACTGACGTTAGGGTATAGTGACAAGATACTTGAGCCTGACGTTGTCATCATCGCAAGGAGGAGGATAATTCATGCATTTGCATGCTTTTAAGCTATGGTGGATGGTGATGAGTTGGCTGGCGCATGGTTGGGGATGATGATATAGGTCGTAGATGGCAGGAAATGTAGGAGCGGGGGTCTGGTGGCTGTTGGAGGAGTCGACTTGGTGGTAGGATGTGCGTGAATATTAAGAGGAGTTGGAAGGCAGGCTGCAACACAAATTGAAGAAAGCTAGAATATTTTTTGGTTAAGGTGATTTTCTAACTCACAACTATATCTATAATCACCGAATAATGATTAAATTTGCATATTGAATGTTTGTTGGTATATTGATATGGAATTGGATGATGTTATGATAATGATTACTTTTGTTGGTTGGAGGTGTCAATTTGTAAACGGAATTCTGTCCGATTATGAATTGAACTATGTTTATACATACTAGTATGTCGATGTGTGTGTTTTATAGATGACTGGAGTTTGATGGAACTCGACTCGGGCCACATAATAAATTCATAGTGTCGATGGGTTGATAAAAAAATTTGGAGTAATTTTACACCATAATTTAGATATTTATTTATTTTCTTATTTGAAAGATGTTTTGAAATGTTTTGGAAAATTTATTTAAGGGTTTTGAAATTTTATTAGAAGTATTTTATTAATAATTTACTAAATTTAATTCAATAAGCTATTTTACGCTTATAAATATAATTTGAATTATAATTATAATATAAATATAGTTTTCTTTTGGTTATAAAACTCTTTTAAAATTAATATAATAATATATTATAAGTTTGGAATTGTTTTTTAGGAAAAATATAATATATTGCTATTTTATAAAATATATTATGGAAATAATAATATTATTTTAAGTGATTTTTTCTATAAAGGTTATTTATATATTTTCTGAAAGAGTTTTCAAACCTTTGAAAAGTACAGAATTCTTTTTATGAGATAATTAAATGATTTTGGAAATGTTTTGAATAAATAATAATCTCCTTTTCATATTATGAGAATTTCTAATTTGATTATTTATGAATTATTAAAGTGAGCTCTACATACATACATATATACATGCAACATACGTACATAGATATATATGTATGTTTGTGTACATGTATATTTGATTTAATTGTTAAAGAAATATTTTGTTGAACTTTATTATTATTTCATTTCTAAATTAAATTGGAATTTTATGTATGATTTCTACATTTACTGATTTCTTATTGTCCCTTATTGATTTTAACGTCATGAATGATTCACTGTTGATATTGATTTGATTTGTGATTTTGATATGATATGGTGATGACATCCTTCTATTTGGTTTTGTGATATTTCATTCTATATGACAAGAAATTTGAATAAACGGAGTTGTAGTACCATTTGAGATATGGCATTCAGTAATATTTCACTTATTATTCTTCGGACTTGTTATATAGAAAATTATGGAGATTGAGTGTAGTTTATAAGCAGTGAATAAACATTTGAGTATCACGTAGTGTATGAGACGCTGTTGTGATATTTATTCCGTTATTCATTGTGAATAGATGGCACTCACATGACCGGGATCTGTGGTGCAACTCGCCACTGTGAGTCATGTATATAGCCATGTGTCAGCGATTATATCGAGCCATGTGTCGACAATTGTATTGAGCCGTGTGTCAGCAATTGTATCATGCCATGTATCAACAACATATAAAGCCATGTGATGACATTTGTATGGAGCTATGTTTATCTATCTTAGACCGGTTTCCTTCATGTTTCGAGAGTGAAAAAAATTGGCTAGTATCCACTCTGACGACCTGATCATGGGGTTGTGCCCTTGATTCATAACACCCTTATATATATTATAGTGTGATATCACTGTGTTTGATTTGCCCATGTGTCACCTAGGACAGCAGTCGATTACTTATGGGGGCATATGTTGGGTCGTGATCGAGTAAAGTCCTCGCATAGACGAGCATGAAGGTGAATCTTGTCATGATACCAAGGGGAGGTATCTGATGATTGTTGGAATCGTGTCATAGGGACACATGTGTAGCTTCTTAAGCAAGCAGACATGTTGTTAGTCTCCTGTCTGGTTCTGGTGTGTATGGTAAATAGACATATAATATTTATAGTTCTATAAGATATGACCCCACATGGGACTTCATGTCTGTTGTATAGTCATTCCCCATCATGATATACTCTGATTTATTTATATATGAAGAGATGATATTATATCTGGATATGTTTCCAGGTTATAGTGGATTCTCATATCTTTTATTATATATAATTTTTCAAATCAACGGCCTATATTTTATAATGATGTTGGTATTCTATTACTTGAGATTGACATGTATACTTGGGCAATGTTGTTTGCTAGCCTAATAATACTTGATGACATCTCATATTTGATGATTTCTAGATTTTAATGATGATTATAGATATGGATGATTCACCCATTTATTATTGTTTTGATTAGATGATACTTGGTGTGATTTTATATGGGTGATGACATCTTTATGGTTAATTTCATGGTTGCTGCTATTTTGTTATATTATGGTTTTGTATGTCATCACTATTATACTATGCAGATTCTATATCTATGTATGTGTTGACCTATATATTTAGATATAGTTTGATTCATCTATTATTTATATAATACTCGATCAGTCCATGACTTTTTAAGTATAGGGATGATGAGACCAGCTCATGCATTTTCCGGGCATCGGGGAGGCTAGTATATTATATTCTTGCATTTAGTTTGAGAATTATATGGTTTCATGTATGTATATTGTGACGACCCGCAAATCCATATCCTTTGAACGACAATAAACCATGTGTGTCTGACCTAGAACGCGCCAATTGCAGATGATTATGAGAAAGAAAAGAGAGGGTGAGAAGAAAGAAGAAGAGAAGAGAAGAAGAAGAGAGAAAAGCAGAACCAAAACAATACAGAATCTCACATCGTAGCGGAATAACATATAATATAGATCAATAGTCTTTACAAAAAGAAACTGTAATATACATAAATCAATATCAGAGTACACAATAAGTAATCATCTGCTTGGACAGTTATAATAACCTGTCCTCACAAATGATGATAATTTACAACAACAACAATGCAAAACAACGGAAAAAATAAATAGATACGTGTATACGACATGAAGATCTCCATCTCGCCTGCTGAAGCTCCAAAAGTACCAAATCTGAACCTGTAAATATACTCAGTCTGACCCGAGCATTGAAATGGAAGAACTCCCAGACCAATCTGGTAAACCAGCGTGAGAAAAACACATCTCAACTGAATTTATTTTAAATTTACAAAGACGTTCTTTTATCAAAAGAAAGGTATCTTGTAAGACATGCCCACACATAAACACGAACGGGTTTTTCCCTTAGGATAACCAAACCATTTCATATAAAATCATGTTATATTATAATAGTGTTTATTATAAAAAGAATAATCAACATAGCTGAAATTGTTACCATTATTAAATTCCAGGCTCTACAAACAAAATGGTAGGTACATAGTGGATTTTGGATTCCATACAAATGACTAGGTGAAGGGAATAACTTTACGAACCAAACTTGGTACGCATCTAGAGGGATGTACCTAGGGAGCAGATACTGCCCGCCTAAACCAACACAAGACCGATTTACCCAGCCCTGGATAGTACCGAATATGTCATCACTCCGGTCATTACCGACCTATAATCTGTGGCCACAAGCATACATCAACAACAATCAGATATATGATGTCATAGCGTGTAAAAATATATCTAGAAGGGTGATGACATCTCCTGATGGGAGCGACCCATTTAGCCTTGCTGCTTCTATCCATGTTTCAGTCATTTTTCGGGGAGTGAGGCCAAAAGAGGTATCGAAAACCTTTCACATCATCATCATCTTTGAATGCCACGTTGTCATTCCTGTTAACTATTATTGCCTTCCACAAAAATACAACCCTTGAGCTCGCACGTCTCAAGGAGGGTGTTAAGCTAAGAGAAGTTGCCTTCTCTGCCATCACATGATGTACGTTTGTAAAAACCAATGTACGTAATCATAGAAATGCAATGTCAAATACTCATCCATACAAGTTGTCCAGGAACAGGACAAAGCGAAGGTACTCTCCTACCACATCCTATAGGATTAGTAGCGACATCCCTTGCAATGGATATTTCATAACGAAGAGACTACTGCTACTATGTGTATATTGGGATTTTAACCCCAAATGATCAACAAGCAGTTCTTCACTATGAAAATCCTAAATATCAATATCATCGACCAACCTGCACACTCATCGCATATATGTTGGTCCGAAGAGGTTTTCAAATAAATCTGATCCCGGACTCTTCGCACCAACAACGCAAAAGCATTTCTCAACCTCAAACAGAATCCAAGTCTCATAGACTTATCACGTCTCCAACTTTCAACTTGATATCCTTCGGCCAAGAAGGAAGCTCGATAGATTGGAGTAATCACTCTGCACTACACAAATCAACATTCTCAACACAAACAATAATCAAGCCTATACAGATGGCTACGTACTAAGCGTACGACTAAATAGTTTCCACATCAAGTCGAGAAACTAAAATGACCAAAAATATAATTTAGCACTTAAACAGTCACTATGCCAGATTTATTAATCCTTTATTTATTAAATCACTTTTCCAAATTTATTACTTCAAATTATCTTTAAAAAAAGATATATTCTCAAAACCATTTCAATATTTCAATATTTGGAATACATTTCATAACTTATTTTAATAATAAGGGAATTCACAACTTGTTATATTTTCAAACTATTTAAACTTCATTTTAAAATATCACTTTCCAAAACATTCAATTTAAAGATTTTTTAGTTTAAAAACATGAATATATTTCCTTTAATAAAAATCCATATTTAGCTTATCAAATTAAATTGATTTCACATTTATAAAACAGTGTTTACAATTCACATTTCTATTTTATAAAAACTTCCATTTATAAAATTCATTATTAACCAATTTCCCGTTTATCTCATTTATATGTCAAAATTGCATTATAAGTTTATTTACTTATAAATCTCTTTATTTACAAATTCATTCTTTTGTAATCTCATTATTTATAAAGTCCATTATAAATTAATTTCTAAAATTTAATTACAAATCCATATACAAATTTGATCATAATTCCATTTCTAATATTTATAAAACACCGTTTATAAAATTTATTTCATTATATATCTTTATTAATAACATTCCTTTTTTGAACTTCCTTACTTCATAAATCTTATTTACTTATAATATTTCATTTATAACTTCATTTTAACACTTATAAAACTCATTTACAATTCCATTACTTTTATTTATAAAATATCAATTTTATAAATCTTATATATATATATAAACCATATTAATAAGTTCAAAATTCTCAATTTAACTTATTTGACAAAATAGTTAACTTCATATTTCAAAAATCATATTTAAGTATATTTCACAAAACCATAATTTCTATAACATAAAAATTATAACTTTTTATTTATTTAAAATAAATCCATTTCTTTAATCATTCGAAAATTATTAAAACATATATATTTTCAAAATCACTTTGAAATCCTTTTAATTTTGATATCATCATTTCCATATTTTAAATTCCAAAAATATGGCCCAATGCTGCAAAACTACTAAATAAGGAGATTCACATCAATAATAGCAATCATGGCATCCATCACATCAAATATCACATAATACAACATATATAACAATATGTGTAAATAAACATCAACCATAGTGAGGAATCCTGTTGGATCCCTCCAACCTATCACCTGCAACAAATGTACATATGAGAAAATATGTACAATGTCTGCTTTGAGGTAGACGCGCGTACAAAGGGTCATCCGCTCATACACGGGAACGTATAGGGTCTCAACTGCTCCAATAGGCAGGAATATATCCAACTACTAACTACTATAGCATAACATCCAAACATACAATATATATATAACATCCAATAGTCATCAAAATAGCATAATAAAAATATTCCCACTTATATAAAAATATAAGCGGATCAGAAAGAGTGAGTTGTACTCACTTTGATTCCAGTCGTCGTTGCAGCGTTTTATTTGGAATAAAAACGAATAGGCATTCGAATTTAACCAAAATTTTCACTAGCTCAAATAAATCATAATCCTACTCCATCGCGTAGTATTCTCGAGTACAAACCTAACACAACTTGTTTTGTCCGATTTCGACCTCATATAAAGAAGTTATGACATTTATAAGTTTACACGATTTATTATATAATTAATTTACAAATTCTTTTTTTCATTTTAACATCAGGTATGGACATTAGATTTGGCTTCACGAAATCTAGGCCATCCATCCTCTCTTCTTCCCCAGTTCGCATGCACGCAAGAGAACCCAAACTTCGCCGTTTCATTCTCGATCGTCGCTCCTCCATTATCACCCTAGAACACGATCAACCACCACCATCGCGTGTGCCTACGCGAGCTCCACCACTGACCAATGACTGCACCCCTAGCTCCGCCTTTGCCTCGACTTTTGTCCCAAAATGCATGCTAAACGTGGGCCCCTAGCAGCCACCATGATGCTCCAATTCAAATCATAGCCGTTGGATGCGTAGATCTCTCCCTGCTCTACAATTTCTTAATTGACATCTAAGTCTATAGGGGCGTGGATGAGGAGATATTGGAGAAGAAAGATCGGAAGATTCTGGCCATTGAATTCAAAATGGCAGCTGACCTAATTTGGGGCTAGGATTTGGGAATGAAGGTCCTTATATAGGCAACGTTTTAAAACACTATTCATGCGAAATATTCCCGAACTCCAAACGAAGCGTGCCGCCTGGTATTCATAATGTTTTACCCCTATTCCGAACACAGTGGAATATATATCGGAGGCCAATTCTATCATATTTGGAAGATAGGTGTAACGTCTCAAATTTTCGCGTTCGAAAATCGACATCCATACTTTACATCATACTCGAATGCCGTAGATTCGACCGTTCAAATCCAAGTCGCCGGAGCTTATAACACAGTTAAGTAAATAACACAGCGGAAGAAAAAGAATAATACATTGATATACAATATCTGATACAACAGAATGATAAAATGAATATCAATATACATCAGAGATATGATACAAGAAATAGCAGCGGAAAAGAAAACGATAACATCAGCAGCGGATAATCTTCATCTTCAAAGCACCAATCCAGATATAGCTCGAACTCCCAATAACGATGCACAAAGATAAGCAAGCGCAGTCCATATCCAAAGACTGAACTAGTTCCAGATAATCTACTGAACCTGACTATTTTAAAAACCCAACTCTAGACTGCTCGTGTAGAAAAATTTTGAGCATCCAGAGTTTAGGAAAGAAACAATAAACTCCGGATCAGTCATGGGACTGGTGTGAGCAACAAAAACAGTTTATCTTTAAAAACGAATAGCAAAAGAATTTAAAGTCAATTCGCAATGCTTTTATAAAATGAAACTACCATAAGGCCTCCCGCCACACACACAATGCAAACGCAGAATTGGAGGAGATTTCTCCTTATGATAGTCAAAGATGCTTACTACGCAAAATCAAATCATTTGGTTTGATATTATTATTAGTGCATAGTGTAGAAAACATTTTCGAAAGTAGAATATCAATCTTAGCCAACATAGACATTTCGAACTATGCCTACTATAGCTACCATCCAAACAGTGGGGCGCCACCATAAGTAGATGGCAGGTTCTACAACTAATACCGTACAAAGTTCGTATTTGGAAGATGGATTTCCAACAAATGGTCAGGCTAAGGAACTTCCTATTCCACGAAAGAAACGCCTCTGGCGGGACGCTCCGAGAACCAAACCGTTCTTTGCCAAACAAGGCCGGCTACCCCCTTTCCCAGGGAATATACAAAACCTGAGATATGCCACCCCCGGTCCTTTGGGACCTTTATCCGAGCGCTCGGTATCCAACATCACACATAATAAATAAAGTGTATCCACATGAGTAAGTATCTGGGCTCCATACCATGATACTACCCTTTTCCAGAAGGAATGGTCATACCCTAGGGAAGCTACCCCTGAAACCTTGCCGCACAATTCCTGTTTCGACCATTACCGGGTTGTGAGGTTCGACGAAGTCTCGTCCACAAAGCTACGCTTTTTCAAAAAGCCACGCTTTGGGTCAACAGATGATCAAAGCAATGATCACAAAGATAAATGATCAAACAAATGATCATATCACAAATGATCAACCAATGATCATCACACAGCAACACTCAGCATGTCACATTACCAAATTGGAAATATATCGCTGATAACTTCAACTACATAACCTCTGAGCTCGTACGTCTCAGAGAAGGGTGTTAAGCTAAGAGAATAAATTCTCCGCCACCAACAGAAATGTATTTGAAAGAAATCTGCTTTATATCTCAAAGTGTAAAGTCAGACACATAACCAAACAAGTCTGTTCCGGGTTCGAACAGAACCAAAGGCACTTCTTACGAAGCCCTTGCAAATCCGGGTATTCACAATCCCGATCAGACTTCCCATCACTTAGGAAATCTCTATACCGGCGCGACTCAGTGCAGAGACAATCGACGAGTTATCCTTTCGTTCTTGTGAATATCCGGTCTTCACCACCGGTCTTCAAATGCTATCCATATACGACGTATCACTATTCGGAATGGGTTATATGACACAATTGTCTTTTCCCGGCTAACCCGAATAGTGAGCGTAATATTTAAAAATACATGGATATTGGGATTTCAATTAAGTCACAACTTATTACCCAAACTTCTCTTTTCAAATGGTTTAACAAATTACCATTTTCAAATCTTTAAACGAAAAGATTCATTCACATATTTTCCAAATCAATTTCCATTTCAATTTGACTCGTTAAATCTTTAAATCAAAGATTTAACTTATAGCTTTCAAAACAATTTCATTTTGAATGGTTTAAATAAATCACCATTTTAAATCTGTTAAAAATAAACAGATTTAATTCATAGCTTTCAAAAACAATTTATTCATAACTTGGAAAACCATTTTTCAATTCAATCTTGAAATTCCTTTAATTAAACTGGAATTTCATTTCTTATCTGAAAGCTTTTATTATGTGAAAACAAACAGTTTTCATTTTGGAAATCTGATTCATTAATACAAGTTAAAATCTTTGGGTTAAATCCAAATTCTCAAAATTTTATTTTTAAATGGTTTAGATTCATACAAACACATTTATATCATCTTTAATCCCTAGTTTCAAATCATACGATTCAATTTCAAACTTGAATTCAAATTTAAATCAAATTATTTAAATTTTCAAAACTCGATTAAGTTATTCAAAATAACTTTTATCTTTGAAATTCTATTTCAAAAGCTTTTCACTTTAAACCCAAATTTCCAATTTCAAAATCAATTTAAATATTCGACTGTTAAGAATCTGTGACTTAACCGATTTCCTCGTGAAATCCATATGGGTGTGTGTGTATAAGTGTGGTCCAGGGGTTCAACACAATAGTGCAACATCATTCAATCATCATAGATCAAGACACAGAAATATAGTTGATAAGCGATATAAACTATAACGCTTATCGTCCGTTCACAGATTCACAGATAGTATACAAATGTGAATAAACGAATAAATTATACACAGTTCAATCCACATAACAAAATATTACAGATTAGATAGGACAATCAATTTAAGGCATCTCATGTAATACAATCGTTCATAAGTAAGGTCAAGCATTCAATAGTCATTTATAAGTAGTATTAATTAATCGTCTAATCCTAATCAATTCAATTTATTTCCAAGTAAATTAATTTCTTATGAATAAATTATCCAATTCTGATTAACTAATTACAAATTATTTGATATAAATAAATAAATTAATCAACTTAATTAATTAAATTATTCTTGATTAATCATATCAATTAAATCAACCCTCTAAACCAATTACATAATTAATTAACTTTAATTAATCAAAAGATCCCAAATTAATTACTATAAGTGATTAATCCTTAATTAATTTCATTTAGTAATTATATTTAAACAATTTATTTCTAATTAATTTAATTTATTAATAAAATAAATCATTCTTTAATTACCTTATAAATTGAATCATTTTAATTACCTTGATTATCTCTAAGATAACCCATTTCTTTATTAATGACTTAATTAACATTACCATATATATTTTAGACATTTTACTTTTGAACTTACAATTTAGTTCCATTTTTGAATTTAAGTTTATATCGAATTATTTAAATTCCAGCTTTAAAGATAAATTGGTTTATTTAACTTACAAATTTTAAGTTAAATAAATTTATCAACTTTTCATCCAATTTTACTTTTAAATTTCTTTTTAAATTCAAGATTTAAAATGAAATACCAGTTTATCTTTAATAAAGTCTACCACTAAATTTTTTTTTAAAACCTTTAAACTCACATGTTAAATAATATTAGTCTTATAAAAGAAATTTACAAGAGTTTAAACCTAATTATTTAAATTCAAATCATTGTATAAATATACTTGAATATTTTAAAGTTATTTGAATACTTTAATTTTACAAAAATTCATTTATTTCAAAGGTAAATTTGAATTCCATCTTCCTAATTCTGATTTTAAACTTATATTAAAATTCTGTTTAAAACAAAACAGATAGGTTTCATATTTTTAAAACCTGAAACAAACATTTACTCGAGCCTTCCCATTCTTGCTTCGAGTTCCACACCCCAAAACTTCGAGTCGTACTCGAGGAAAGCACGAAGAAAACCCAGCCCCTTCTTTACCAACCAGAAACCAAATGCACCAAAATTGACACCGTGCACGTGTACATCCCCGATGATTGCCTCCGGTCGTCACCACGTCAACGAGCAAGTCAACAACCCACCACGTATCAACTCTAAATCGCCAAAATCCCATCACTCACACGAAATCGAATTCGAGTAAAAACTCGAAACCTGGAAACAATGACAGGAAACACCACTCGAAACCTGTCAACATCTTGTGTGCGATACCTCGACCACCGGAGTTCGTGCAACTCCGGCCACCACCTCATCTACACCCCAGCTTCCATCAACCAAGGGCACGAGCAACTCGATCGCGTAACGACGCCGCAAAACTCACTGGAACGTCGGCTGCAAAAACAGGATGCTAAACCCTACATCCCCCTCGTCCCCTCAAAACTTGCAATGAACAATTCTTTTAACAATTTTCCTGTCTTTGTTAGTCAACCACCTAGCTTCAAACTAAATTTCAACATCTAAAACTTGTTTGATCGTTAGGGATTGATTAAAAAGCATATTTTGATCAACTCTAAACTGCTCCTAACCTAAGCAACTAAAAATCACCAGATTGGTTTTAAAAATCCTATCTTTGTATGCTTATTCAAATTATATAATCAAATCAGTGATTTAAAACACTCGAATCTATCATATGATTTTCTTTGTTTTACTGTAAACCAAGTTTACAGAGTCAAGTTCATTCTTTTTAAGCAAAAACTTTTGGACTATGGTTTAAGTTTAAACAAACTTGTTTTGTATAAAAATATCAAATTAAAAATATTTGTATAAAGATTTATTAGATTTTTCTTTCAAATCTGCTTTGCTTTGAACTGGAAATGAAAAAGAGTAGACCATATAAAGTTTTACAGTAAAAATAAATACCCAGATCCTCTTCTTTACAATACACAGCAACATGAGTAATTTACAACCCAAACATACAAATTTAAATAAAATAAAACAAAAACAGTTGGTCTACTCACTTGTATGAAGAGCAGAAGATACAGGGAAGCTTTGCTGAGACAGGTTGTTATTTAATCTTGCTTTTGATTTTGCTTTGCTTTTTTTTTATTAAAACTGCATGCTCTCTCAAAGGGAAGAACAGAGAGCAGTTCTGTTATTTTGAAAGCCTGCAGTATTGATTTTCTTGAATCCTGTTTTGAATTTGCTAGCTGAAGCTTGTTTATTGAATTGTTGTTTTTAAGTTGAGATGATATTTCTTCAGATTCTCACAGTTTTGAACGAATTAAAGATAAGAGGAAGTTTGATATATAAAAAGAATTGTACAGAGAAGGGGTTATTTGTTTGTACTATAAGCATGGTTGAAGATGCTTTCATTTCTTTTTTTACTCGGCTGATGATAATGTTATGGTGGCTAGAATCTATTTTAAAACAATTCGAGTTGTCCTTTGTAAATGCTAGCATTATGGGCTGATATCTTGCTTGATGTACTAGGGATATGGCAGATATGGTATACATAAATTTCTAGAGTCCTTCATGTTTTCATTTGACTAGGCAGATCTTTGTTTAATTATCTTCTTTTGCCTATTACTTACTTCTTGTGTGCTGGTAGACATTGCTTCTACATACTTATATCTTGCTTGTATTTTGTTATGTTATCTTCTTTCGTTTTGTGGTTTTATAAGTGTTCATATGTGAATGTATTTTATTTCTATGCTTATTTTTTCTTTGTATTCTTTTATTTTACTTCTATTTTAATTTATCGTTAGATTTTACTTAATGTATTTACTTTGTATTTTTATTTTACTTCTATTATTATTTAACTCTAATACTAATTATTTTATTTTCATAAATATTATTTTTAAATTCAAATCACCATCATTTTTAAATGTTTTATATCAAATTTATTTTGTATCGGGGAAACTCGCTTTCATTGATAATAATTTTTTACAAATTTTTATTCAAAAATATATTTAATTATCAATTTAAATTAAATTAAAATCTAGGGTCGTTACAATAGGTTTTCAAATCGAATTATTTTAATTAAAATTCCTTTAATTAATTTCTGCGCGTTTCAGCTTCGCACGACTAAACCGTAAGATTGATTGAGACAAAATTTGGAATTCTATAATAATATACTGTTAAGAATCCAATGAAACTAGTTTCGTCGAAATCCGGAACAGTGTCAAAAATGTCTATTTTTTATACGTTAATTAAATATTAAAATTTCCAATTTCTACCAAATTGCTTTTAATTCAATTTTAAAACTTCCCTAACTTAATTCTAATTCAAATAGAATTTAAATCAACTTTTAGAATTCATTTTCATTCTTATTATATCTCGGATTCAATTAATTAACTTATTAACTTATAATATTCATTTTTAAATATTTAAATTCAATTAAATATTCTAAATTCAAACGACTGAAAAACTGGGTCGTTACATTCTTTCCCTCTTAAAAGATTTTGTCCTTGAAATTACTACGTAATAAAAATACCCAAAATCCCATTAGCTTTTCAAAATCAACTAGTTAAAATAAATTATCAAATTTGTTTAAGTCGTTTAACGTCCCAAGATAAATCGATTAGTTATAACTTTATAAAAACATTTCTAAGTTTCAATTCATTCATAGTTGTTAACTAATACCACTCATAAATCAACTAACATCATTTCAATTTTATAACTCAAAAATCAAATTTTAGTTATCACAAATTTTTCCAAAATTCTCAAAAAAGATTCTAACGCCTTAAATTTTCAAAAAAATTCACCAGCGTCTCCTATGCGCGGTTCGATCGTAGTAAAATCACAATATATATATATATATATATTACAAATATACATCTCATCTTCGAGGATGAGGCATTCCATAGGCAAAAAATATAAAAGTACGATATGTAATCCGAGACATGTACCTTATATACTATTTAGCAAGCATATACGGCTAATATAGCACGAAAGCGAGCTCCAAATGCGAAGCATACGCCGTCCGCACCTACTAAACACTCAACAAACAATGAGGAACATGTATATAGCATATAATATCAATATATAACATATACTAATACAACAACTATATGCAAATGAAACACATGCAATCATAAGCAACCCTCAAACAACTAACATCCAACAAATCAATTCATTTGTTTACTGTTCAGTTTTTATCCAACCAATTCACATTCAAGTTAACTAACAATCCTTTTATTACATTCATTCTCATTTTGCTTTCATTTGATTCGTTTTCAATTTTATTCATAATCTTGCTATTCACATACATGTTAATCACATTCGTTTGATTTACATTTAATCGATTCACTTCCAATTTGTTAACATGCATTTATTAATATTCATTTCATTAATTATTCAATTGGTTGACAATCATTCTATTCACATTAATTTTCATTTCAATTTAATCTAATGGACTTACATTCAGTTATAATCATATTCATTTACATTCACATTCATATTCACTATCCACTTTTATTTAATTCATGTTCATATACACGTACATTCATTCTTTACTTACGTTCATTTCAACATTTTTATGTTTATAAATTCACAACTTAAGTTATATTCAATTTTTCAAACAACATTCAAAATCATATTCAATTAACTAATTTATTTCATTAGTTCAATTCAATTCCTTTTGCAACTTAAGTTGAATTTTAATTTATAACTCAAGATCATTATTCATTTCATTGATTCATTTTGAATATCAAAATCAACTTTATTTAATTTTACTTAAGTTAAATTCCTTCACGACATTTCATTATATTACTTCGATTCATTCATTTACTTTCGATATCAAATTTCAATTTCATTCTACATTACTTAAGTTAAATTTCATTTCAACTTCATTTTATTCTACTTAACTTAAATTTCAACTTATAAATCCAATTCAGATTTCATTTCTTAACCTTTATATTTAACAAATAGAAATTTGCTTTACTTACTATCTCTCAAATTATAAGTTATAAACTTATTTACTTAAGTTTTCATGAATATATACTTAAGTTTATTCACCTTCTATAAATTAATTCATGGTTATATAAATCTAGTTTTAAATCCAGTTTGGTTTTATTTAACTTTCCTTTAGTTAAATTCCAAATCATATATTTTATTACACTAACTCAAATTTATTTAACTTTACTTAAGTTAAATTTTTATTTCATATTATAAGTCCAAACTCATTTCACTTATATTTATCAATTTCAAACTTGGATTTTAAATTCAAATTTGTTTACCACAACAAAACTTAAATTTTCAAGTTACTATTGGTAGCAAATCCATCACCTAGAAACTCGAAAATGATACTAATGATACTGCAGTCATCACCCTAATTATTTTCCAGCAGCGGTAGTGAATTCAGTGCTTTTTTATTTCTTTCTTTTAAATTCTTTTTTTATATTTATAAATCACATTTATAAATTTTTACTTATATAATTTCACTATTTTACTTCACTTATATAAGATTCATTCCAAATTTATTTATCTTATTTAGATTTATAATAACAACTTTTTATTAAACAGAACAAATAACTAATGATAATAATTAAATATTACCATTCATTAACAACCAACAATCAGTATATATAATTATATATAAAATATAATCGAGGTAAAATTATTTCATTTACCTATTCAAAACAATATTATGTCGGTTTACCTTGTTTAAGAGTTTAGAAATCCCTATCGATACAGTGGCATCCCGCATACCGACCAAAATTTATAAAACACTCAACAGATCAATCAACACAATACAAAACATTTTTATACAACTAACAAATACGCGCTCATATATACACACACACACACACTCAACTCATTCTATGGTATTACTAACCATATCTATAACGAGTACACATCAAAGCCTAGGAGTATACTAAACCTAAGCTCTGATAGCAGCTGTAACGACCCGCAAATCCATACCCTCTGAACCAACAATAAACCACGTGTGTCCAACCCAGAGCACACCGATTGCAGATGATCATGAGAAAGAAAAGAGAGGGTGAGACGAAAGAGAGAAGGAAGAAGAATAGAAGAAGTAGAGAGAGAACCAAAACCAAAATAATACAAAATCTCACATCGTAGTGGAATAACATATAATATAGATCAATAATCTTTACAAAGAGAAACTGTAATATACATAAATCAATATTGGAGCACACAATTAGTAATGATCAGCTTGGACAATTATAATAACCTGTCCTCACAAATGCTAATAATTTATAATAACAACAAAGCAAAGCAGCGGAAAAAAATAAATAGATATGTGTATACGACATGAAGATCTCCAGCTCGCTTACTAAAGCTCCAAAAGCACCAAATCTGAACCTATAAATATACTCGGTCTGACCCGAGCATTGAAAGAGAAGAACGCCCGGATCAGTCTGGTAAACCAGCGTGAGAAAAACACATCTCAACTGAATTTATTTTAAAGTTACAAAGATGTTCTTTTATTAAAAGAAAGATATCTCATAAGACACACCCATACATAAACATGGACAGGTTTTTTCCTTACGATAACCCAACCATTTCATATCAAATCATGTTATATTATAATAGTGTCTATTATACAAATAATAATCAACATAGCTGAAATTGTTACCATTATTAAATTCCAGCAATACTAAGCTCTACAAACAAAATGGAAGGTACGTAGTGGATTTTGGATTCCATACAAATGACTAGGTGAAGGGACTACCTTTCCGAACCAAACTCGGTACACCTCTAGAGGGATGTACCTAGGGAGCATATACTGCCCGCCTAAACCAACACAAGACCAGCTTACCCATCCTTAGATAGTACCGAATATGTCATCACACCGATCATTACCGACATATAATATGTGGCCACAATCATACATCAACAATAATCAGATACACGATGTCATAGCGTGTGAAGATATATCTAGAAGGGTGATGACATCTCCTGATGAGAGCGACCCACTTAGCCTTACTGCTTCTATCCCTGTTTTAGTCATTTTATGGGGAGTGAGGCCAAAAGAGGTATCGATTACCTTTCACATATCACATCATCATCATCTTTGAATGCCACATTGCCATTCCCGTTGACTACTAATTGCCTTCCACAAAAATACAATCCTTGAGCTCGTATGTCTCAAGGAGGGTGTTAAACTAAGAGAAGTTGCCTTCTCCGCCACCACATGATGTACATTTATAAAAACCAATGTACGTAATCTTAGAAATGCAATATCAGACACTCATCCATACAAGTTGTCCAGGAACATGACAAACCGAAGGTACTCTCCTACCACATCATATAGGATTAGTAGCGACAGCCCTTACAAGGGATATTTCATAACGAAGAGACTATTGCGACTATATGTATATTGGGATTTTAACCCCAAATGATCAACAAGCAGTCCTTCACTATGAAAATCCTAAATATCAATATCATCCATCAACCTGCACAATCGTTGCATATACGTTGGTCCGAAGAGATTTTCAGATAAATCTGATCCCGGTCTCTTCGCACCAACAACACAAAGGTGTTCCTCAACCTCAAATAGAAACCAAGTCTTATAGACTTATCACGTCTCCAACTTTCAACTTGCTATCCTTCGGCCAAGAAGAAAGCTCGATAGATTGGAGTAATCACTCCGCACTACACGATTCAACATTCTCAACACAAATGATAATCAAGCCTACACAGATGGTTACATACTAAGTATACGACTAAATAGTTTCCACATAATAGTTTTCACATCAAGTCGAGAAACTAAAATGGCCAAAAATATAATTTAGCACTTAAACAGTCACTAGGCCTGATTTATTAATCCTTTATTTATCAAATCACTTTTCTAAATTTATTACTTCAAATTATCTATAAAAAAAGATATATTCTCAAAACCATTTCAATTTTTGGAAAACATTTGATAACTTATTTAAATAGTAAAGGAATTCACAACTTATTGTATTTTCAAACCATTTGAACTCCATTTTAAAATATCACTTTCCAAAACATTCATTTTAAGGATTTTTCACTTTTAAAACGTGAATATATTTCCTTTTATAAAAATCCAAATTTAGCTTATCAAATTAAATTGATCTCATTTTTATAAAACATTGTTTATAATTCACATTTCTATTTTATAAAAATTTCCTTTTATAAAATTCCATTATTAACCAATTTCCCGTTTATCTCATTTATATGTCAAAATCGCATTATAAGTTTATTTACTTATAAATCTCTTTATTTACAAATTCATTCTTTTGTAATCTCATTATTTATAAAGTCCATTATAAATTCATTTCTAAATTTTAATTACAAATCCATATACAAATTTGATCACAATTCTATCTCTAATATCTATAAAACACCGTTTATAAAATTTATTTCATTAAATCTCTTTATTAATAAGATTCCTTTTATAAACTTCCTTACTTAATAAATCTTATTTACTTATAATATTTCATTTATAACTTTATTTTAATATAAAAATCGTTTATAATTCCATTACTTTTATTTATAAAATATCAATTTATAAATCTTATATATATAAAAACCATTTATAATAAGTTCAAAATTCTCAACTTAACTTATTTCACAAAATTGTTAACTTCATATTTCAAAATCATATTTAAGTATATTTCAGAAAACCGTAATTTTTATAACATAAAAACCATAACTTTTTATTTATTTAAAATAAATTCATTTCTTTAATCATTCGAAAATTATTAAAACATATATATTTTCAAAATCACTTTGAAATCTTTTTTAGTTTTGAAATCATCATTTCTATATTTTAATTTTCAAAATTATGGCCCAATGCTGCATAAGTACTAAATAAGGGGATTCACATCAATAATAGCAATCGTGGCATCCATCACTTCAAATATCACATAATACAACATATATAACAATATGTGTAAACAAACATCAACCATAGTGAGGAATCCTCTTGGATCCCTCCAACCTGTCACCTGCAACAAATATACATATGAGAAAATATGTACAATGTCTGCTTCGAGGTAGATGCACGTACAAAGGGTCATCCGCTCATACACGGGAACGTATAAGGTCTCATCTGCTCCAATAGGCAGGAATATATCCAATTACTAACTACTATAGCATAACATCCAAACATCCAATATATATATAACATCCAATAGTCATCAAAACAGCATAATAAAAATATTCCCACTTGTATAAAAATATAAGCGGGTAAGAAAGAGTGAGTTTTTCTCACTTTGATTTCGGTCGTCGTTGCAACGTTTTATTTGGAATAAAAATGGACAGGAGTTCGAATTTAACCAAAATTATCACTAGCACAAATAAATCCTAATTCCACTGCAACGCGTAGTATTCACGAATACGAACCCAACACAACTTATTTCGTCCGATTTTGACCTCGTATGAAAAAGTTACGACATTTATAAGTTTACACGATTTATTATATATAATTAATTTACAAATTCTTTTTTCTTATTTTACCATCAGATCAAGCCGTTAGATCTGGCTTCATGAAATCCAGGCCACCCATCCTCTCTTCTTCCCCAGTTCGTATGCATGCAAGAGAACCCAAACTTCACCGTTTCATTTTCGATCGCCGCTCCTCCATTGTCGCCCTAGAACACGATCAACCACCACCATCGCGTGCGCCTACGTGAGCTCTACCACTAGCCAACAACCGCACCACCTAGCTCCACCTTTGCCCAGATTTTTGCCCCAAAACACATGCCAAACGTGGACCCCTAGTGGCCACCACGATGCTCCAATTCAGATCACAGCCGTTGGATGCATAAATCTCTCCTTGCTCTACAATTTCTTAGTTGACGTCGAAGTTTATATGGGCATGGATGAAAAGATATTGGAGGAGGAAGATCGAAAGATTCTGACCATTGAATTCAAAGTGGTGGCTGACCTAATTTGGGGCTAGGGTTTGGGAATGAAGGTCCTTATATAGGCAACGTTTTAAAACACTATTCACGTGAAATATTCCCGAACTCCAAACTAAGCGTGCCGCCTGGCGTTCATAATGTTTTACCCCTATTCCGAACACAATGCAATATATATCGGATGTCAATTCCATCGTATTTGGAAGATAGGTTTCCGAGTTGAATTATTTTAATTAAATTTCCTTTAATTAATTTCTACGCGTTTCAGCTTCGCACGACTAAACCGTAAGTCCGATTGACATGAAATTTAGAATCCTACAATAATATACTATTACGAATCCAATGAAACTGGTTTCGTCGAAATCGAGATAGTGTCAAAATTGACTATTTTTTTACACGTTAATTAAATACTAAAATTTCCAATTTCTACCAAATCGCTTTTAATTCAATTTTAAAACTTCCCTAACTTAATTCTAATTCAAATAGAATTTAAATCAACTTTAAAATTCATTTTCATTCTTATTAAATCCTAGATTCAATTAATTAACTGATTTCACTTATAATATTCATTTTTAAATATTTAAATTCAATTTAATATTATAAATTCAGACGACTGAAAAAACTGGGTCGTTACATATATTCTTGCGATGTATATTAGGTATACCTTGTCTATTTTGTATTATATATTATCGCTGTGACATCGACTATGTGATCTCTGATATTTACTATATATTATGTATTGTTCTATCATGGAAGCACACATGTTTATTGCTTTATACTGATACTGTGTACATATTGGTGAGTTATTTATTCGATATTTAAATATGCACCCGTGTTAGCCCAAGGGTGAAGAAACTGGGCTAGCCCGTAGTGGAAAAAATGGGTGAATTTCAAAAAAAATTGCCGTTTTGAATCTTTAATGAGCCTATGAAGTCTAAATATACTCAGAACTTTTCTAAGTTTCTTTTAAATAAAATAAATATTTTATTTAATTTTATAAATAAAGTTTTACTTTAATTTAATGTGTATGTAAGTTAGAGTATATCAAATATACTCTTACGTACATAATTGTGTGTAACAGTAACTTATTAAATTTATTTAGAGAATGAAACTTTTCATTTCCTATCTCTTAAATTATTCAATAGATGATGGGGCATAAATTAACTTAGAGAATGAAGCTTTTTATTTTCTTCCCCTTAACTTATTCAATTAATGATATGGCATAAATTTATATGGAGAGAGAAACCTTTGTTTCTCTCTCTCTTTAATTAAAATGATTGATCATATGAATATCATTATTAGCAACATGTATATGACATGAATATAAGTATGAACAAATATGTTATAGTGTAAATTCTATAAGTGCAATATATGATAAGTGCTATCAATTAATGGCAAGGTGCAGACATACACTACTAGAAAGGCCTCAAAATGCGACAAAGCCTAGCGACGGCTAAAAAAGCGGCCGTTGCTAGCCGTCGCTTATCGCGATTCAATTACCTGCAGCCGAGAACACATTTTCATTATCCTCTCCCCCAAATATTTTCCCCATTCCCCTCAGCTCCGCCACCAGCCGCTGCCAGGAGCCGTCGCAACCTTCCGTCGCTAATTTCAACCTCTCCAAACTCGCCGGTATCTTGCTTTATCTTTGTTTAATTTAGGTTTAAATTAAATTAGTTGATGATTTAGGAATTTGGAATTGGATGATTTAGGGGTTTGGAATTGATGAATATATGTTATTAGTTTATGGTATATAGTTTATTATTTGAATTGAGTATATAATGGTAAACCTAATTTAGAAAATTAGTTGATTATGCGTTTGAAAATGGCGATTATTGCGTAATATGTGATGATAATTAGTGTTGATTTGGTAGTATTAATTAGTGAATTTATTGTTTACTATGTTGTTAAAAATTATGGCTAATTTAAAATCCAAAAAATAGTACATGATTATTGAATAATATGTTTGTTGATAAGTTTACGAGAATGTTTGTTATACTGTTGTAAGTGCTAACTACTTATTTAGTTCACAAAATCGTTAATTGAAATTTATGTAGTTAAACAAAAGTTAAAATATGTTTTAAAAATTTAGATTTAATTATTAAATATTTAAGTAGTTAAATGAATTATAAAATAGGTTTTGCAGTTGTTAAAATAGTAACTCATAGTTCCCATTTGCGAGATAAGGCATATTTTCCGAGTTACTGATAGTTCACATGGATTTTGATTCATAATTAAACGAATTCTATTTGGCTACATTACTAAAAAAATTAAGATCATTATTTCACTACAGACCACTAATACTTCAATATTAATATATTTTTATTTGTGCTTTATTTATGTGAACCCCTTAGAGAATTTTTGGCCCCGTCTGACAAGCGTTGTATATGATCGTTATATGGATATTCGTTTTTCCATAGAACGGACATCTATATTCATCTGATACAACATTTGTTGGATTTGTCCTAGTATTTGGACAAGTTACAAACACAATAAAGTAATCATATTTTATAAATCATTTCAGTTTAAACGGTTCAGAAAATTTCGATGGCACTTCCTTTTTTCCCTGTGTACACGCATTTGTGTACGATACAGGAAATAAAGGGAAGTGCTGCCGAAATTTTTTAGAATCGTTTAACCTGAAATGATTTATAAAATATGATTACGTTATTGTGTTTGTAAAAAAACAATAAACTTAAGAATTGAAAATTTGAATGCAATATTTATTTGAATTTGTTAAAATAGTAAAGGGTTATATATGAATTTTTACAAGACTTTAATATGAAGTGTGTTATTCAATCTTCTAACCTACATTTTACAAATCAGGAAATATGTTCGATTATTTTCTCGATCATAGTTGGATGTATGAACCTCGAAAAGGTATGAAAGGATCAATAAAAGAATGTTTCTGTAACGGTGTACAAGTATTTATTAGATTTGCTCAGTCTAATAATCGAAATAACGTAGACATTCGTTGTCCGTGTAGTAAGTGCAAACATCTGAAGCATTGGAAACCAGGTGTAGTAGAAGTACATTTGTACAAATTTGGTTTTTTGCCGAATTATTACTTATAGGATCGTCATGGAGAACTTTTTCAACCTACACCTAATCCTATAGTGTCAGAGGACGATAATACTATGACCAATCCTATAGAAAACATGGTGCAAGATGTTGCACGATCAATGTTTCCTACCTTTGACCAAGGTGATGATGGGAACGAAAATGTAGACGAAGAGCCGACCGCGGAAGCTAAATTTTTTTATGATTTATTAGATTCTGCTAAGAAGCCATTGTGGGATGGCTGTACAAGCGAAACCGAATTATCTGTAACTACCGAATACATCACTATGAAATCGAAATTTAATCTTACAGAAGCTGCATTACAGAAGTTGTACAAACTGCAAAATGACACATGCCACCTAATAATTTGATGTGTGATAGTCATTATAAAGTAAAAAAACTTATGTCTGCTTTTGGATTGCCGTACCAGAAGATAGATACATGTGTAAAAGGTTGCATGCTGTATTGGAAAGAAGGCGCTCATCTTACTAAATACAGAATATGTAACGAGGAAAGATACAAACCAAGAAAAAAGAAAGGAAAAGAAGTTCCATATAAGAGGATGCATTATTTACCCATCACTCCCAGACTTCAACGGTTATATGCATCTTCTGCTACAGCATGTCATATGCGATGGCACGGTGTGCGAACACCAGAAGAAGGAACTTTGATACATCCATCTGATGGAGAAGCATGGAAACATTTCGATAAGACTTATCCTGAATTTGCGGCAGAGAGTCGTAATGTTAGGCTTGGCTTATGTACGGATGGATTTTCGCCATTTTCTCAGTTTGGTAGTAAATATTCATCATGGCCTATTATTATTACTCCATATAATTTACCTCCATGGATGTGTATGAAAACTCCATATATGTTTCTAACGATTGTCGTCCCCGGTCCCAATGATCCGACACAAGGAATTGATGTTTATTTACAACCACTAATCGACGAGTTGAAAACACTGTGGCATGAAGGAGTTGAAACATACGAAATTTCGAGAAAAAGGAATTTTCGTATGTTTGCTTCTTTATTATGGACTATTAGTGATTTTCCCGCGTATGGCATGCTTTCAGGTTGGAGCACATCTGGACGTCTAGCTTGTCCTTATTGTATGGATGAAACACGAGCATTTTCATTGAAGTATGGGAAGAAAATTTCTTGGTTTGACTGTCATCGGTGTTTTCTACATACCAATCATAAATTTAGAACGGATAAAAATAACTTTAAAGCTAACAGAGTAGAGAGTATGCTACCACCTAAGGTTTGGACAAGTGAAGAGGTATATGAAATTGTAAAAGACTACCCAAAGATACATGAAACTGGGGTACAGGTTGAAATTCCAGGTAAATCGGACATTCATAACTGGTGCAAGCAAAGTATATTCTGGGAGTTACCGTACTGGAAAATTCTCCTACTCCGACATAACATTGACGTCATGCACAACGAAAAAAACGTGTTCGACAACATGTTTAACACAATTTTGAATGTGAAGGGGAAAACCAAGGACGATGCGAATTCAAGACGTGATATATTACACTTCTGTAAGCGGCCCGAATTGCAATTATACGACGATAATAAGAAACCCAAAGCATGCTATGAGCTAGACAACAAGCAAGTAAAACTCATTCTAAAGTGGGTGGAAGGACTTAGTGTCCTGATGAGATTTCTTCTAACCTCCGTAGATGCGTTGACTTTAAAAACAGCAAATTGAGTGGGATGAAAAGTCACGATTGCCACATTATGATGGAGTATTTTTTTCCCATGATTTTCAAAGAACTGCTGCCTACAAAAATATGGAGTGTTATAACAGAATTAAGTATGTTTTATAAACAGCTTTGTTCTACGACGTTAAAGGTAGATCGTATACGTAAACTTGAAGCAGAAATCCCTGTACTTCTATGCAAACTGGAGAAAATATTTCCGCCTGATTTTTTAATGTAATGGAGCATTTATCTGTTCATCTTCCATCTGAAGCACTCCTTCGTGGTCCTGTGCAATATGGATGGATGTATCCATTTGAAAGGTAATTTAATTAATTTCTGTTTTTGTACCACCATATAAATTTAATTAATTTTGTTATAGGTACTTGAATCATTTGAAGAAAAAAATTAGACAAAAAGCACGAGTAGAAGGTTCGATTTGCAAATTGTACCTTGAAGAAGAAGCTTCATTTTTTTCTCACATTACTTTAGTAACGATGTGAACTTATCGTTCGTAAGTGTTCCCCATAATGAAGAAACTATTGAGCAGGATTCTTCTGAAACAATGTTATCTATTTTTAGACAACATGGACGACCTGCTGGAAAATGTGTGGAACTATGGTTAGATGATAGAGATTACCATGTGGTACACACATATGTTCTTCTAAATTGTGCTGAAGTTGCACCATTTATCAGGTACTTATGAATTCATATATATTTCAATTATACATGTATATATTAATTATAAAGGAATATAATACATATTTGCACCATATACGAATCATAACATCCATCTGGTGATCTCAGTAAAGAATTTGCTGGATGGTTTTCAAACTACATTCATGATACAGGAAACTGTGTTATTGACGAAGGATTACGACATCTTGCTATAGGACCAAAACGAAATGTCAAGACTTATCCAATATTTTTCGTCAATGGATTTAAATTCAACACCAAAGATTACGGGGCTGAAAAATTAACTTATAACAGTGGTGTATTTGTCAAAGGAAGTGATGATTTAGAGGAGCATAAAAAAGATTTTTACGGCGTCTTAACACAAGTTTTAGAGTTGACATATTATATACAACCTGGAGAGAAAGTTGTTTTATTCAAATGCAACTGGTTTAGTAATGTTCCTGGCTTTGGAATTAATGTGCACAAAGATTATAAGCTAATTGAAATAAGGCATACATCGCATTACTATAAGTATGATCCTTTTGTATTAGCTAAGCAAGCTTTACAAGTTTATTTTGCTCCATATCCATCATTAAAAAAAGATAAAGCAGACTGGTGGGCTGTTTTTAAAACGAAGGCAAGATATACATTTGATGGAAATAATATTCCAGATGAAGCAGCGTATCAAGCGAATCTCGAGCCAAATACTGAAATAGTGATAACCGATGTGACATTGATGTAGGGTCGTTGACTGATGAATCGAATGTTTTAATAGATGCATTTGTAAGTACCAAAGAAAATGATATAGAGTACGAGACCGAGTCTAAATCAGAATACGATGAAGACTGATCATAGTTGGCATTGCTTGTTGTATAATTCTGAGCTATGTATTAACAATAATGACTATGTTATGTAATATTCTGAGCTATGTGTAATAATACTGATGACTATATATGATCTGTATCATACTGAGTTATGCATTATTCTTTTTATGTATGCTTTTTTCGATGATTATGTGCAGAGTATGTTTATGTGATGATTACCACTTGACTAATAATTATGTGATGATTATGCGAAGATTAAAGATTATGTGATATTGATTGATGATTATGTGATTCTTATGTTATCAGTACTTATTTGTAAGTAGTACATCTTAGTCACCTTCACTTGGAGCTATGTATGATAGGCGCCATTATTGACTTAGTACATCTCAATCGCCTTCACCTGGAGCAGGTCCGAGTAGCTCTGAGCCAGATCTCCGTCGAGTTGCGGAGATAGTTCCGAAAAGTGCTGGGTATGTATCAAACTTATTTGAATTATATTATATGAAATATATTTAATATATACATCAACATTTCTACAGAGGGTTCGAGGTGGAACCGTCCGATTTCATTTTACAAGTATCAAAATAAGCATACAAAAGTAGGATGTCTGGCTGTTGGTCTCAGTGGGATAACATCCCAACACATATAAAAAACGCAATATGGGCTGATCTTATGGTAAGTACAACTTTGTAATATATAATTATGCCTTATATGAAACAAAAAACAATACGCCATCATGCCTTCTGATATCACTTTTATGTATTCTGTTTTGCTAATTGTTTTTAATTATATAATCTCTTTTACATAACACGTATGATAATTCAATATGCAGGCAGCTGTACGTGTGGATCCGCAAGATATGGATGTTTTTATAAATCATTGGAATAAGAAGATGCGGAAAAATTAAAGAGAGACTCTTTCAAGGGCTAAGAGTTCAGGGAAAAAGCCAAGTTGGATGGGGGATGATATTTGGGATGGATTCCAACAATATTTGGAATCAGAAACATTCAAAGTAAGTTATATTGTCACTATATTTTTACAATTAAATGTCTTGAATTATTTTACTTAATAGTGTGTATAAATTAATAGGAATTATCGACAAGAAACAAGGCTAATAGGAACAAAGACCCTGCTTTACATCGTGGTGGCTCGAAATCCTTCCAACAACATAGGAGGGAATTGGTAAATAAATTAACTATTCTATTCTATTCTTGTATATAATCTATTCTTGTATATACTCATGCAATTTATCAATATAATCTATTCTTGTATATATTCAGTGGGCAAAGTATGGAAGGGAGCCTACAGCGGCTGAGGTTTTCAGAGTCACACATGCAGTGGAGCATACATATGAGGATGGGAATATTTCATATGATTGGTCGGACGACAAGGCTGCTTCTGTAATGGTAAATATGTTTATTTCTGTAATGAAAATATTTCATATTCGTTTATTTCACAGTAAATAAGTAAATTTTATATCAATTGTGTCAAATAAATGTTCGTAATTGTAGGAGAGATATAATCCAGAGCATGATCGAGTGGTACAAGCGGGTGGACGAGAGTCGCTTACGGTTGATGAGTCTAATCGGATATGGGACTCAATCATTGAACCGGCAAGTCGAAACAGGCGTTACAGTTTCGGCAATATGGTATGTACTCAACGTTTACACAGTAGAAACCTGTATGCCATGAACTTCTTAATCATTTGAGTTTTTTTAGCGATAACTTGAGTTTTCTTATTGTTAGTGTATGCCATGAACTTATTATTCAGTTGAATTATTTCACAGGCTCTTAATTTCCAAAGAGCATATAGGAGATCCATAAACGAGGAAGAGATTGCTCGGATGCAAACACAATTGGATGAGTTCAATGATTGGCGGAAGAGTCATTTGGCGACGCAGATAGATGAGCGTATTGCTGCCTTCTATCAGGAGCATGGGTCAATGCCCGGGGAAGGAGGTGCAGATGATGATGATGCTTAGTTGGTTTGTTTTGACGGGTACGCTTTATATACATATATGTACATATTATGAGGGGTTTGACATTTGGTAATTTGGATGTTGTGATTAATACTTAGTGTTTTGGTGGATTTGATATTTTGGTTGTTGTCATTGATACTTTGGCACTTGATATGTACTAGTTGTTTAATTTAGTTATGTGGGTTGGTTTGGTGGATTTTCATATTTGGTTATGTTGATTTTCTTATATGATTTTGTGAATATATGTTGGAATATGCAATATTTGATGATTTGGTTGTGTTGATATTGATTATATGGCATGATGGAATGATATTATATGTGCGGAATGATGGAATTATATTATGTGGATTGATTGGGATTGAGGGTTGAAGGTGCTGGAATGTGGCATTAAATTATGTTCCAGATTTGCAATGGCTAGCAATGGCTAACAACGGCCATATGGTCACAGATTTGCAACGGCTAGTGACGGCCATGTTGCGACGCTTTGCATCAACAACCCCGGGAAACTAACAACCCCAACGGTTGATTCCACGTGGACAATTAACCGTTACAAGCCGTTGCAAAATGTACGACGGAGCCGTCGCTATTGCCGTCGCTTTCTTTTGTTGCAACAAGATAATTAACGACGCCTTTTAGCGACGGCTAGCGACGGCCGCCAATGGCTAAAAGCCGTCGCTAAACAGTGCTTCTTTTGTAGTGATATAAACAAAAATAAATGGATAGATAATCACATAAAGGAAAAATGAGAAATAAATAAAGTGAAACAATGATGATTGAATCAATTTCCCATTTCATAAACTTAATTAATGCAGCATATAAATGACAAATTATAGGCATCATAATGTAAGGATATAAACAGTCGAAAATAAATGTATGTATATATTATTGCCTTATATAAATTGTTTCCTTCTTTCGAAAAGAAATCTAGTCATATTTTGATAATATGAAATACATGTAATAAATTTTATATATGCAAACATACATATAAAATTAATTGTGTGTATATAAGATTAAATCAAGTCTTTCTACATAATAAAAATTAGAGATTTATAGCAATCAATTTAGAAGTAGGTTTATTGTTAAAACATGAATTGCATGTATGTAATATTCAATAAAAAATCTATAAATAATACAAATTAGAGTTTATAGTAATGAAATTAAAATTTAGATTTATTGCCAGAACATCTTCCTTTTTTTTAATTTTCAAAACAATATAAACACAAAATACATACATGTAAACTTTCAAATCTAAAATTACATTTTTTTTATATGAACTGAAACATGAATCTTCAATAAAACACTCTAATATTCATAAACAAATTTTAGCTTAATCTGTTAAAGTAAAATTCAATCAAAACAATATGAACATACAAAATTTTAGACCTAAAGGATTATACTTCAAATTGAATGTTTATATTATAGATCTATAATAAAACATTGTATTCAAACATATAAAAATTTTACTTTTAATTTAACAAAATAAGAACACAATTGATAAATTGAACATACAAAATTTCTGATCTAAAAATTAGACTTTAAATTGAATGCATAGAACATAGTTACAAAACAGAACATTATATTTAAACATATACAAATATTTGTTTTGATTTATTAAATAAAAAACAATTGATTCATTCAACAAACAAATCAAGCTACAGAAACAATTTTCAACTTAAATGAGGCAGTGATATGTGCATACAAATAATGATAATTAAATTTCTCTTTCAACAAACATTACATCAAATATCATTATCTATTAAAGAAAAACATACCTTATTACCCAAAGCCTTGAAGCACATCCTAAAAATGGACTTCCCTTAGGATGTTGCCTAAAAGTCACACCTCGAATGATGATATCTCCTCAGATCTTCAGGATCCTCATCCTATCCTTGCAAGAAATGGATAAACCACTTTTGTTTTGTTTATTTTTTTGATGTTTTTATATAGAGTTGAAAGAATTTTGGAAAATTTATTTTTTCTGTTTTCTGCCGTGAAAAGTTAGGAGGAGAGAAAGAAACAGATTGAATGAGAAAGAATGAATTGTACGTACAGAGTGAATTAGAGAATATGTTTTATTTGAAAGAATGAAACTTTTCTCATTCTTTAATTAAAACTTCCTTAGTTAACTCTCCTGATTGTTTCTCTCTCTAATCCTTTCTTTACATGTATGTCATCACATGACATAAAATTTTCACAAATTATGTCATCAAATGACATAAAATTTCCATAAATCATGTCATCAAATGACATAAAATTTTCATAATTCATTTCATGGAATTATCTTTAAATTACATCAACATCGTATATCAATGCGCGCAAATATAACTTTTATAAATACATTAAAATAATTACAAAAATCTTCCAAACATCAAATAAATAATAATTAATATTTCTCAAATATCAATTAATTTAATCAATTTACAACATTTTATAAATTAATTAAATCATGTGGTTTTTCAAAGAATTCATCATTACGGTTGTGCGACTCAAAGGTGTAATTCAGTCAGCGATTAATATCGAACTATCCGAATATTAACGTTCACACATCACTTAGCAGGTGGTGTGACATTTTGGTCGAATTTAACACTTACACATCTTTTGTTAAAATCTAATTTTACTTATTATAAGCGGTACCTAATAGTGACAATTATTTACACCAATTCTCTTTGTCAAAACTATATCACTTTGGGTTTACGGAATTTGTTAATGGTCAAAATTCCAATATCATCCACATTCAACTTTATAGTCCGAACACAACGTCCTTGGTTCAATAATAGCAATTATTATTAACCAAAATGGTCTGGCCAGAGACTTCGACTTTGAGTTGACTTCAGTTGACCATGATACTACCTCATCTAACTGAGGAGACAAATCCTCTCTTGAATAGTGTTTCATTTCCAATGCTTCTACTCGACCCAACTATAGTCGTTCGATGGACGTTGTGCCATGATTTAACTATAATCAAAGCAGAGCTTCCACATTAAAGATCAATAGTATTCTCAAGTCAAGAGAACTGTGTAAATTAGTCACATCGATATTCTCTGCTTAACCTTAGTTATATTAAGCAACATAAAACTATCGAGCGAGTCATTCTATAGTTATCCAATAACTATCAGTACGTAACCCCTTGGTGCCCCCAGTAGTCATAAGTAATACACTGCCCAACATTCGAAGAACGTTACATACTCTAGTCTCAACGGATACATCGATATCCAGGCTCGATGCATCTTGACTAGGAACATTTAAAATGGTACATTTGTTTCATTATGATAAATTACTCACTTTTACAACACTTTGTAACTACTATCACAAAACATACCATTTATGGATTTTCTATTAAATATACTTTTAATTAAATTTATTAATTAATATAACCACATTATTTCAAGTATATATAATATAAAGAAAATACCTTTATTTCGAATAAGATTGGTCAACGAGTTAGATATATGTAACAAATTACATAATTGCTCCTAGGGCATACCCTTAACTCTATCATCTCCCACTTGCACTTAGGGTCAATTATGAAATCTTATTCCAACTTCTCCAAAAAAAATTCTCAAAACCAATTAGGTCAGTCCCTTTGTGAACCAGTATGCTGTTATGTTTTAATTATCTACTCTGTCAATCAACTCTCTTCAAAGGTAATAAACTGCTTTATCATGTGGAACAATTCGAAGTATGTCTCTTGACATCTAGTGAGCTATAAGTTCTATTACAAATTATATCATGACATTGTTATAAGATTCTGAACATTTGATATCGGTTCAGTTATAAATTTGTGCACTTATATTTTTATATATATTGTCTTTATTGTGGCGCTATTCTGGGCGATGTACTTAGCCTTTTTCATTGAATTAGCCATAGTCTTTCATTTGGAACATTTCCAACTTAAAGACTCTTAACTTGATTTATTATTGACATATTATACTCAATACCACCTATGAAGTTCGAGTCCGAACACTCCTTCATAAGGTGTTTTTTATTTCTGTAAATAATCCTCTAGTAATTCATAAATACATGAGAACACTTCAAACAATCATTTAGTGATATCAATTTGGATTTGATATTTTTTTCATGTATCAAATACATAAAAAAATCATGATATCGTAGACAACATAACATGTATGATAATTCTTATTGCCAATGCAAAGGAATCAATCTTGCATGTTCCGTATTAAACATTTTAATAAGGTGTCCTTGCATATCATTTGGAACATTCTCGACATCTTTTATACTTCTATCAAAATATTTTTTCAATTTTGATGCTTATAAAATGGTACTTTTTAACATTTCTTGGATCATATCCATAGACTCACAAACTCAATATCACTCCCCCTGACTTCGAGACATTTTGGTTATTAAGTGTAAACAGTTTATTCTAAATCATTATTTAGAATTTTCTGTTTCAATACATACGTACCAAACATAAAGTCATATCAAGTGGTAATTTTTTGAGTAAATTTGAATTAACTTGAGCGCGTTTAATACAGAATCTATTACACTAATTTATATAATTGAAATTTGCAATATTATTCTTATCAACATTGCTCATTTAATTCCAACTGCATTAGTCTTACTCATAAAGACACAATCACGGCCGATGGATCATACCACTTAGGTTACGACTACCAAAATCATATTTTGATAGCGTAATTGGAATTCTTTTGGATTTGCGCATCATACCATTTCATAAAATTAACACTCTTAATGGTTTGAACAATCGAGGATTGTATATTTTCGACATTAATAAGAAACTCATAGTTTCTCTGTAACGTTCTGGATTTTCGACGCTCGAAAGTCGACATTAATACATCCACTGTATCGAATGCCGCACAATCGAATACCGGAAAATCGAAACATTAGTTTTAAAAAGAAGAGGTAGAAGAAGGCAAAAGAAAAGAAAGAACAGAAAAACAGAAACAGAAACAACATCAGAATCTCACATTTGCAGCGGAACAATATATAATAGATGAAACAATAATCTTTAAACAAAAGACTATATCAGTTTATACATACATCAATCAGAGTCAATATACAACTCAATACAACAATGGACAATTATATAAACTTGTCCTCATATAGAATACACAGCGGAATACATAAACAAGTACGGGAGTACGTCTCGCCATCCAACTCGTCTCCAAAGCTCCAGAATATCCAGAATATCCTGATAACATAACTCTAGGCTGTCAGTGTGGAAAATTATGGGCATCCAGAGTTTAGAAAGGGAACAATAAACTCTGAGTCATTCATGGTGACTGGTGTGAGATCGTAAAACATTTATTTTCACAAAGAAAATAAAACAAATTCGCAATGCTTTTTGGAAAATGAAACTATCATAAGGCCTCCCGCCACACACACAATGCAAACGCAGAATTGGAGGAGATTTCCCCTTATGATAGTAAAAAATGCTTACTACGCAAAATCAGTTGATATTATTATTAATGTCTAGTGTGGAAAACATTTCGAAAGTATAATATCAATCTTAGCCAACATACAACCATTATTGTATGTCTACTATAGCTACTACGTTCAATAGCAGGTTACCGCCACATTCCATAGCAGGTAATACAATTAAAACCATACAGGGTTCGTATTGTTTCTTTGGATTTCCAACAAATGGTCAGGCAAAGGAACTTCTTTACACCGAAATAGAAACGCCTCTGGAAAACCGCCCCGGATCCTAACCGGATATCTGCAAACATAAGGCCGACGCTACCTCACGCTATACAGCTGTAACTAGGTAACTAACACACTGACGCTACCTCACGCTGTACAGCTGTAACTAGGTAACTAACACACGAGCTATGTCATCCCCCGGTCGTCACCGACCTTTATCCAAGGATCCTCAATCACAAAGCAACAACCACAAAGTATAATCAACATAGGCAAAATATCTGGGCTCCATACCATGATATCACCTTTTATCCAAAAGGAAATGACATACCCTAGGGGCGCTACACCTAACAACCTTTGCCGCAACATTCCTGTTTCGACCATTACCGGGTTGTGAGGCTCGACGAAGTCTCGTCCACAAAACTACGCTTTTTCACAAAGCCACGCTTTTTCACAAAGCCACGCTTTTTCACAAAGCCACGTTTTGATCAACAATTGATCAACAGCACTTCATATACCACATTACCAAATTGGGAATGTATCACTAGTAACCATCAACTACATAACCTCTGAGCTCGTACGTCTCAGAGAAGGGTGTTAAGCTAAGAGAATAAATTCTCCGCCACCAACAGAAATGTATTTGATAGAAACCAGCTTTACATTTCAAAGTGTAACGTCAGACATACATCCATACAAGTCCGTTTCGGGATCGAACGGAACCGAAGGCACTTCCAAAGAAGCCCTTGCAATCCGGATATTCACTAATCACGTCCGGACTTCCCATCACAAAAAGAGTGATATAAATCTCTATACCGGAGCAACTCGATGCAGAGACATTCGACAGGTTGTCCTTCCATTTTTGAAAATACCTGGTCTTCACACCGGTCTTCAATACGATCCATATCGTCATATCACTAATTCGAAATGGGTTATATGATACAAAGGTCTTTTCCCGGCTAACCCGAATAGTGAGCGTTTGTTAAAAAAAAAATCAAGTGCCATTTCAAAGGCAAATACTGATAGTTTGTTATTTAACTATCAACAACATTCACAACAATCAACCAATTTAAATAATTTTTCCCAAATTATTAAATTTCAAATATCTTCCCGATATATGGTTTACACTTCAACCATTTGAAAACAGATTTCAAATCACATTCATTTAAACCAATTATATAAATCCTTATCGATTTATTTCAAATTTACATTCCAAATCTGTAAATTTATTTCCACACTTCATCACTTTGAAAACCAATTTTCAAATAATATTTTTCCATACTTTAAAAATAAATCAATATTTATTTTTAAAACCAATTTCCCTTTCCTTTATAAATTCCATTATGAATTTAAATTTCCAAATATCCACTTATATACGATTTCAAAATAGTTTTCCAAAGATTCACTTTCAAACACCAAATCAATTTCCAAATTGATTTCAAATTGATTCTAAATTTATTTCCAAAAACCAAATCATTTTACAAATCGATTTCCAAATTTATTTCAACACAAAAATCCATTTTTATTTAAAACACCAAATCAATTTCCAAATTGATTTTCCAAAGATTTATTTTTCAAATACCAAATAAATTACAAATTGGATTTCAAACAATTTATCGCCTTTTAAAATAATTTCCTTTACCTCTTCCAAGCCATTTAAAATTCCATTTTAAATAAAATTTTCAACTTTCAAATAATACTATTCAAAATCCATTTATAAAAATCTTTTTCCATATTTTGGAAATGAATCGATAAGATTTCATAAATCAACTTTACGCCTTTAAATTCTTTCTTTTAAATTCACCAAATTCTTTCAAAAGAATTTACTTAAAATTTCCAACTTTAAATTTCAAAAATCCAATTTCATTTATTTCTGGTATCCAACGATACCAAAAATACATTCGGTTAAATTATAGCCTTCAACACATTCAATCACAGATATAATCATTCATAGATTATAAATAACAATCACACAGCATATGAAACAAATTCATATAACATATGAAACAAATTCATATAATTTTAAGGAATCCAGTTGGATCCCTCCAACCTGTTTCCCTGCATCCCCAGATGTTAGCACAATACCAATTCCACTTAGAGGTGGAATATCGCGGTATATGGGATTTATAAAATATCATCCGCTATTATGCGGCGTATAGGGTCTCATCCACTATATAATGTGGGAAATCAACAACTCCAATATATACATATGCCAATATATATTGCTATATACTACTATATATAGTATCATTCAAGCACACAATCAACACAATCAATAATTTTAAATATAACTATTTAAAATTAAACAAAACCCTTTGTTTGAGTGAGAAGATCTCACCTTAGATTTTTATTTGCAATTCGTTTCCATCTCGACTTGCTTCCATGGTTTTGACCTTGTATAACAATTCATACGGTTTATCAATATTTGAATTGATCGAATAAATAAATTTTCCATTAAATAAGATTTTATTAACCAATGATTTATTTCAACTAATTCCCTTTAACAATTTCTAAAATTCATTTACTCAAAATTTTAGATATAATTTATTTTATTTTTGAAACTTCATATACTAAAATAAAAATCTACATCGACAAAAACTACATATATATATTTTCTTCTCTCTGCATATGTCTATCTGCAATTCAATCTCACTGGAATATTTTTCTGTTTACATATACAAATGTTTAAATTTAATAATAACAAACAGTTTTTATACTTTATTATATATATATATTTTATTCTATTTATCTTCTTTTCCTTAACTGTATATGTATATACATACAAATCAAGATTTAAATTGAGAAGAAATGAAGTTCGAATACCTTCAGTCGTGACTGCCCCCAGCCATGCTCGAACTCGATCTCAACTCTACTGCCTACTTCGAAAACACGGCCTCCATCTCAGCTCGATGCCACGCCCAAATCGACCTCGCCACTGCCAATTGCGACCACGCCAGTCGAACTCGAAGCCCTAGGTCTCGCGAGCAAATTCTGAATTCCACACTCGAACGCCATCGCACGAGACTTCGCTGGTGCCACCCTCGCGAAAACTCGAACACGCGCCACCCTCTGAAATTCATCGCGAATGATAATCGCGGTTGCAGTCGCCATTAATCACCGAGAGCCTCAACCCTAACTCGCGTACTTAATTTGAATTTGATTTAAGTCAAATGAATGATTCGTTTTAATCTTAGTTCGGCCATTGATTCTTTAATTTTGTTTGAACTGGAGATAACAAAATAAAGGAATTCTCGCGGCCATTAATTTTTTTGATTTCGAACGAAGAAAAGTGTTTTCGTTTTATTTTTTCCTTTGTATTTTCAAATGCTCGGCTGTAAAGAAAAGAGGAGACACAATGATGATGGCATGTTTGAACATCTCTGCTACGGTAACATGAAGTGAAAGAAAAACAACGACATGATACGTTTTTGATTGGGGACAGATATATATATATTATTAATTTAAATTCAAATTCGAATCAACTCAAAATTGAAGTCAAAAATCTCGACTTCCTATCAAGGCATGCCGCCAAGCATTTGTAATGTTATACGCCTATTTCGAACGCAATGGAAAAGGTTTCGAGGCCAAATTCGATCGTATGGAGAAGATAGTTTTTTGGACCAGTTATAATATTAAATTTTCGATTTAATTTCAGCGCGTTTGCTTATCGCACGCTCACACAACAACTCCAATCACTACGAAAATTGAAATCCGATAATAATACAATATTATGGATCAAATGGAACTGGTTTCGTCGAATTCCGAGACTGTGCCTCGGAACGCTGTTTTTAAATTCAATTTAAACAACAAAATTTCAAAACTGAACAACGCATTTCCAAATTCAATTCTTAAGCTTCTATTATCTTCAGCATAATCAATATGAATTTTTTTTAAAGCCTTCAGATTATTTTTAATCAGCTTAAAACTGAAGATTCAAATTTTTATCCAATATCGATAAATTAAATTCAAAAATTAAATTGCCAAATTCACTCTGATAATTAAATTTCATATTAAACCATCATTCGAATATTTAAACTCAATTAAATATTCACATTTCAAATGTTAAAAATTCAGGGTCGTTACAATCTTTCCCCCTTAAAAGAATTTCGTCCCGAAATTACAAGTTAAGAAGAATTTTCCAATTCCCGTTAACTATTTTACCAAAACCAAACAGTTTTATCAACTTTTCAAAACAAATCTTTCTTTTTATTAAAGATTCATTATCACTTCAGTTAACTTTCCAAATACTTTCATAGTTTCAAACAATATTGTTTTCTCAACAATTCAAATTTAAATTCAAATTCAAAATTTTGAATTCAAAATTTTCTCAAAAATTCCTAATTCTCTAAATTTTAGAAAAATTTCGCCAGCATCTCCTTTGCGCGGCTAACTCGGTACGACTACAAAATGTCCCTACGGACTCCCAAATCCCAATAGAAAACAAAATGCCAAGTGGCAAAATCAGAAACTCATCAAATTTAATACTGAAATTCAAATACATACCTTTTGTGGAGAAATTCAAATTTACCTTCGAAATCAAAATCAATTTTCCCCACTTGCTTTATAATACCTGTATATCCAATTTAACCATATCCAACTACAGATTCCAAAAATCATTCCACACATTTTTCTTACAGAAGTTTTCATATCTACTTCCATTCAAATAGTTTTCCCATTACCATATGAATTCAATTCATCTACAACTCTGAATATTGAATTTTATCTTCCATTCATTTCTTAAGTTCAAGATTTAAAAATTCAAATTCATTTTAGAACTTTATGATTCAAAAGTTTGATTTGAATCTATACTTTAAACTTTGAATTTAAACCATTGTTTAAATTATGTTTTCTTTTCAAATTTTAAATTAAGTTTAAAAATCTGAAAACTGTCAGTATTTTTATAAACCTGAAAGCCAAACTGTGACGTATCGGGTTTTGCCCGCTCGAAAATCAACATCCGTACTTCACATTGTACTAGAATGCCGCAGATTTGACCGTTCAAATCCGATTCGCCGGAGCTATAACACAATTAAGTAAATAACACAGCGGAAGAAAAAGAATATATCAATATATATAACATTGATACAATGACAGATACAAAATCTGATACAATATGATACAACAGAATGATGCAACAGATATCAATATACATCAGAGATATGATACAAGAAATAGCAGCGGAAAGAAAATAGATAACACCAACAGCGGATAGAATATCTCCAATAGAGTGCTCCAATCCATAGCTAGCTCCAGATAATCTACTCAACCTGAATATCTGAAAGAACCCAACTCTAGACTGCCCGTGTGGAAAATAGTGGGCACCCAGAGTTTAGGAAGGGAACAATAAACTCCGGATCAGTCATGGGACTGGTGTGAGCAACAAAAACAGTTTATCTTTAAACAACAACAAAGGATTTTAAACATTGAAATCCGCAATGCTTTTGAAAAATGAAACTACCATAAGACCTCCCGCCACACACACAATGCAAACGCAGAATTGGAGGAGATTTCTTCTTATGATAGTCAAAGATGCTTACTACGCAAAATCAATTGGATATTATTATTAGTGCATAGTGCAGAAAACATTTCGAAAGTATAATATTAATCTTAGCCAGCATAGACATTTCGAACTATGCCTACTATAGCTACCATCTAAACAGTGGGGCGCCACCATAAGTAAATGGCAGGTTCTACAACTAATACCGTACAAGTTCCGTATTGGAAGATGGATTTCCAACAAATGGTCAGGCTAAGGAACTTCCTATACCACGAAGGAAACGCCTCTGGCGGGACGCTCCGAGAGACAAACTGCTCTCTGCCAACAAAGCCGGGTTACCCCTGTAACAGGTAACTCACGAATATGCCACCTCCCGGTCCTTTGGGACCTTTATCCGAGCTCGGTATCCAACATCACACATCATAAAGAAAGTGTATCCACATGAGTAAGTATCTGGGCTCCATACCATGATACCACCCCTTTCCAGAAGGAAATGACATACCCTAAAGGGCGCGACCCTCATAACCTTGCCGCAACGATCCTGTTTCGACCATTTCCGGGTTGTGAGGTCCTGACGAAGTCTCGTCCACAAAGCTACACTTTTTCAAAAAGCCATGCTTTGGGTCAACAAATGATCAACCTATGATCACAAAGATAAATGATCAAACAAATGATCATATCACAAATGATCAAACACTGATCATCAAACAGCAACACTCAGCATGCCACATTACCAAATTGGGATATATCGCTGATAAATTTCAACTACATAACCTCTGAGCTCGTACGCCTCAGAGAAGGGTGTTAAGCTAAGAGAATAAATTCTCCGCCACCAAACAGAAATGTATTTGAAAGAAATCGGCTTTATATCTCAAAGTGTAATGTCAGACATACAATCCATACAAGTCTGTTCCGGTTTCGAACAGAACCGAAGGCACTTCTCACGAAGCCCTTGCAAATCCGGATAATTTCCAATCACGTCCGGACTTCCCATCACTAAGGGTGATAAAACCTCTATATCGGGGATCAGCCGATGCAGAGTAACTCGACGGTAATCCTTCCGTTTTCAAAAATATCTGGTCTTCAACACCGGTCTTCAAATGCTATCCATATACGTCGTATCACATATTCGGAATGGGTTATACGACCCAAAGGTCCTCTCCCGGCTAAACCGAATAGTGAGCGTAATATTTAAAAACATATGGATATGGGATTTCAATTAAGTCACAACTTATTACCCAAAATCTTTCTTTTCAACTGATTTCAATCGATTACCATTTTAAATCTTTAAACAAAAAGATTCAACCTTTACGGTTTAAACAGTTTCCACACTTTAATCTTTTAAACAAAAGATTCATTCACAGATTTTCCAAATTAATTTCCATTTCAATTTGATTAACTCGTTAAATCTTTAAATCAAGATTTAACTTATAGCTTTCAAAACAATCCCATTTCGAATGGTTTAAACCAATCATTATTTTAAATCTGTTAAAAATAAACAGATTCAATTCATAGCTTTCAAAAACAATTCATTCATAACTTGGAAAACCATTTTCACTTCAATATTGAAATTCCTTTAATTAAACTGGAATTTCATTTCTTATCTGAAAGCTTTTATCTTTTGAAAACAAATAGTTTCATTTCAGAAAATCTGATTCATTCATACGAGTTGAAATCCTTGGGTTAAATCCAAATTCCCAACTTATACTTTTAAAATGGTTAAATTCATACAAACACATTTTATATCATCTTTAGTCCCTAGTTTCAATCATAGGATTCAATTTCAAATTTGAATTCAAATTTAAATCTAATTATTTGAATTTTCAAAAACTCGGTTAAGTTATTCAAAATAACTTTTATCTTTGAAATTCCATTTCAAAAGCTTTTCACTTTAAACCCAAATTTCTAATTTCAAAATCAATTGAAATTAAAATTTCCATTTCAAAAACATCAAATTTAAATTATCTGTGACTTAACCGATTTCCACGTGAAATCCATATTTGTGTGTGTAAAAGTGTAGTCCGGGGGTTTCACACAATAGTGCAACATCATACAATCATCACAGACCAGAATATAGAAATATAATTCGATAAGCGGTATAAGAACAACGCTTATCGTTCATTCACAGATCATAGATATATAAAGGTCATAGATAAGTAAACTACAGATCACAACATAAATCAGGGTATATCACAAAGCATCATATATCAAGGATATCAAACAATCAAGTCATTCAATAGAATCCAAACATCCATAAGTAAGATCAATTAATTATCTGAGAGATTTAAATCAGATTAATTACTTATGAATAAATTACTAATCTTGGTTAATTAACATTAATTAATTACAAATCATCTTGATAAATTATTCTTTAATCATTTATTAATTAACCATTAATAATAAATCAATTAACCTTTAATTAAAATTCATCAACCTTTAATTATTAAATAATTAACCTTTAATTATTTAATTCACCATTTTATTAATTGTCCTTGATTAATTACATTAATTAATCCTTTGATTATTTGATTAATCGACTTACTTAATCAATTTAATCATTTATTTAATTTCTTTTAGTTAAGAAGTTATCTTTGAGTAATTAATTACCTTTAATTACTTATATTAATTATCCTTAACCATTCACAGTAATTAAACATTAATAACTTTTAATTAATATTCATAAATCTCTAATCAGTTGTTAATCGATCAAAATCATTAGTTAATTAAATTAATTAACTGTCCTTAATTAATTCATGTAATAATTATCCTTTTGACTATTTTACTTAACTGACTAACCTTTAATTAATTATTCTCAAATTAATTACCTTAATTAATTAATCGCATAGGTTTACTAATCACATTTATTAATTAATCACATAAATTAATTAATCAACCTTTATCAAGTTCAAAGTTTATTTTAAAATAACGGTTATACATATTAAACCACTTTAAACTTAATTACTTTAATATAATTCATTTAAAAACCTTTGAACTCAATTACTTAAATTTTTTAAGCTTTTAAATCACATTACATTTTTACTTGCAATTTCAAGTTTTAAAACAATCATTTAACTTTCCATTCAAAATTTAACTTTTAACTAAAAGAATTTTATCAAAATCAAATTTAAACATCCGTTTTGAAATAAATTACTTTTAACAGCTATTTAATTTAAACTTGAATTTATACTTAACTTTTAATTTAACATAGTTTAACTTTGTCATAATTTAAAGTTAAGCTTCAGAAGATTGAACAGGTTCTGGAATATGCAACAAAGCATCTACTCGAGCCTCCCCAGCTGCATCGAGTCTCATCCCAAAAACTTCGAGCAAACCATAATTTAACCCGAGTAAAACTCGAGTTCAAAAACCCCACAACGACTTCGAGTTAGATCCTGCCCTGCTTCGAGTTGAAACTTAGATTTCCCGAGACCAATACGAGGCAACCAAAATCCTGTAACCTCCCCAAAACCCAACAGCACAGCCCATCAGAAAATAGTGCACCGTGCACATGCACATCGTCAATCATCACCTCCGGTCGTCATCGCTATATCGAGCAAGTCGAAATCCATCCCTGTACCAAACTCCGATCGTCGAAACTCCGTCATGTCGCTGAGATCGAATTTCGAATGAAAATTCGAAACCTGGAAAACTCGAAAGCACCTCACCTCGAGACCTGACAACATGCTGTTCGCACCGCCTCGACCACCAGAAATGCTCCAACACCGGCTACGAACGCGTCTCCCTCTGGGCCACCATCCCTCAAAATCCCACGCAACTCGATCGGTCCTAGATGGTGAAATCACCTTGTCTACAGACACGCAAACAATCTCGGCTACAACCCTAGTTTAAGCTCGACTCGCCAATTCATACAATAGAAAAATCCTTCGACAATTTTCCTGTAACCGTCGATACCCAGACTAACTTCGTGCAAAGTTTCAGCATTCAAAAGTTATTTGATTTCTGGAAATTGGCAAAAATCCAATTTTGGTTCAACTAAAAGCTACTCCTTATACCCATCACTAAAAATTATAATGTTTGTTTTAAAAATCATAACTTTCAACACGTATTCAACTTGTAATCTTAAAACAATGAATTAAGATGATTGATTTTTCCATGTTTAAGGTATCTCTACTGTTATTATTATTATTATTTTATCCTGCATATTTTGTTTCTTTGAAACTATTTTAAAATTTAGTTTATACCCAAACTCACACATTCGTTGTTAAGAACAAAGTCTAACAACTATCAACTGATTTGATATTTTGTTTTGATCAAGATGGGTGCTCTGAAACAAGAAGTCAGAGGTGGTTTCAACATACAGGCATTCGCACTTCCAGTAAACTTTACACAGAGGAGATATACATGTGTATATGCATCATGAAGTAATCCCAGATCTCAACTTAACAAACATCAACTAATATACTCAGTTTAATTTAAAGTTGTTTACTCACCTTTATGTTGAAGACAGAGACCAGCTCTGTTGTTTTTATAGATGATGTTTGCTTCCATTTTTTTCTTTCCAGGCTTTTGCAAATCCCAACTTTGATTCTCTGGTTGAATTTGCTTTAAGAACTTGAATTTGTTTTAGTTTCAAGGTGGTGATTACTTCAGATTTTATTCAGTTTTAAAATGAACGAAATGAAAATGATGAAGGCTGATATATATAAAAGAGGAGTTGTACAGGGTATATAATTTATTGTACAAAAAAATAACAGGGATATTTTCTTCTTTTGCTTGCTGATACTTCCCTTTGGTGGCTGAAAGGAATTTGTATACAATCGTATAGATTTTGTTGGTTGCCAAGAATAAGAGCATTTAATGTTGTTTGTACTTGATGTTTCATCCTATACTTATCTATTTTTCCTTATACTTGCCTAAGTCTTGTTTAACAAGCTTTGCATTTCGGCTGAGAGATTTGTTTTGGTGTGCTTCTTTTACAAACTTCATTTGCTTTGCCTTCAAAAACTTTAATGCTGTGATGCTTTTAAATTTCCAGATTGCACTTGAAAACAGGGCTTTGATTTTGATCTTCTTTTGTTTTATAAACATATTATAAAAGTTGTTCTAGTTATGTTATAAATTTTCGACTTATGTGATTATACTTATGTTTTAACCATACTATTATATTTGTATATATATTTTTAAGTAATTTGGAATGACAATTTCTATTTAAAAATATCAATTCATTTGTAAAGACATTCTATTATTATTTAACTCTATATTTATTTTTAAAACCATTTACTTACACTTTAAATTCAAGTCAAAATATATATCTATATATTTACAATATTTTAAATTTAAAATGATTTATTCAGAATATACTTGAATCCGGGGAAACTCGCTCCATTTTATCAATTTAATTTTACAATTTTTATTCAAAAATTCAATAAATTATCGATTTAAATGAATTTAAATCTGGGGTCGTTACAAACTTCCCCCCTTAAAAGAATTTCGTCCTCGAAATTACCAAGGAGACACAAAGATAGATGAAGAATATTTCATTGAATCAAACTGAATATCTATCCTGCATTTGGCTTACCAAATCAGAATATCAGTAACAGATTCAAGAACGAATCTGTTTTAACACTTCAGAAGATACTCGGGTTATCCAGATCTACGAAATATGCAGTTGCATCGGTCAGTTTGAAGTGATAACTAACCATTCGTAGAATATACTGGGTCCCAAAGAATAGATAGATATATCGATACAATTTCAAAATTTTCAGTTCAGAACTAAAGTATACCTATCAACCATAGCAAACAAAACAACCAAGACAACCAATACATCCAAACAAACAATTTGGCCTATCTGGAGTTTATGTCCCATATTAATATATCGAATTCCTTTTTGGATCTACCAGAAACTATCGAAAAATTGAGAAAAGATGACGAACGAAAGAGATTGATACAGAAAATTTGCTTCCTTGTTGTTATAGAGTATTGACCATTTATAGTCGTATTCCCTCTGTCCCCTATCTCATCCTCTTATTGCACTCATACTCACTATCAGTAAATAGTAAGAGAATTTACTGAGGCGTACGGACGGATATCTGAGAATTACTCATTCTAGAGTTTACTTCACTCTATCTCTAATGAGCTACTTAACGTGTTATACTCCTGAGCTAAAGTTCAACCTTAGCTCTGATACCAAATGTGACGTATCGGGTTTTGCCCGCTCGAAAATCAACATCCGTACTTCACATTGTACTAGAATGCCGCAGATTCGACCGTTCAAATCCGATTCGCCGGAGCTATAACACAATTAAGTAAATAACACAGCGGAAGAAAAAGAATATATCAATATATATAACATTGATACAATGACAGATACAAAATCTGATACAATATGATACAACAGAATGATGCAACAGATATCAATATACATCAGAGATATGATACAAGAAATAGCAGCGGAAAGAAAATAGATAACACCAGCAGCGGATAGAATATCTCCAATAGAGTGCTCCAATCCATAGCTAGCTCCAGATAATCTACTCAACCTGAATATCTGAAAGAACCCAACTCTAGACTGCCCGTGTGGAAAATAGTGGGCACCCAGAGTTTAGGAAGGGAACAATAAACTCCGGATCAGTCATGGGACTGGTGTGAGCAATAAAAACAGTTTATCTTTAAACAACAACAAAGGATTTTAAACATTGAAATCCGCAATGCTTTTGAAAAATGAAACTACCATAAGACCTCCCGCCACACACACAATGCAAACGCAGAATTGGAGGAGATTTCTTCTTATGATAGTCAAAGATGCTTACTACGCAAAATCAATTGGATATTATTATTAGTGCATAGTGCAGAAAACATTTCGAAAGTATAATATTAATCTTAGCCAGCATAGACATTTCGAACTATGCCTACTATAGCTACCATCTAAACAGTGGGGCGCCACCATAAGTAAATGGCAGGTTCTACAACTAATACCGTACAAGTTCCGTATTGGAAGATGGATTTCCAACAAATGGTCAGGCTAAGGAACTTCCTATACCACGAAGGAAACGCCTCTGGCGGGACGCTCCGAGAGACAAACTGCTCTCTGCCAACAAAGCCGGGTTACCCCTGTAACAGGTAACTCACGAATATGCCACCTCCCGGTCCTTTGGGACCTTTATCCGAGCTCGGTATCCAACATCACACATCATAAAGAAAGTGTATCCACATGAGTAAGTATCTGGGCTCCATACCATGATACCACCCCTTTCTAGAAGGAAATGACATACCCTAAAGGGCGCGACCCTCATAACCTTGCCGCAACGATCCTGTTTCGACCATTTCCGGGTTGTGAGGTCCTGACGAAGTCTCGTCCACAAAGCTACACTTTTTCAAAAAGCCATGCTTTGGGTCAACAAATGATCAACCTATGATCACAAAGATAAATGATCAAACAAATGATCATATCACAAATGATCAAACACTGATCATCAAATAGCAACACTCAGCATGCCACATTACCAAATTGGGATATATCGCTGATAAATTTCAACTACATAACCTCTGAGCTCGTACGTCTCAGAGAAGGGTGTTAAGCTAAGAGAATAAATTCTCCGCCACCAAACAAAAATGTATTTGAAAGAAATCGGCTTTATATCTCAAAGTGTAATGTCAGACATACAATCCATACAAGTCTGTTCCGGGTTCGAACAGAACCGAAGGCACTTCTCACGAAGCCCTTGCAAATCCGGATAATTTCCAATCACGTCCGGACTTCCCGTCACTAAGGGTGATAAAACCTCTATATCGGGGATCAGCCGATGCAGAGTAACTCGACGGTAATCCTTCCGTTTTCAAAAATATCCGGTCTTCAACACCGGTCTTCAAATGCTATCCATATACGTCGTATCACATATTCGGAATGGGTTATACGACCCAAAGGTCCTCTCCCGGCTAAACCGAATAGTGAGCGTAATATTTAAAAACATATGGATATGGGATTTCAATTAAGTCACAACTTATTACCCAAAATCTTTCTTTTCAACTGATTTCAATCGATTACCATTTTAAATCTTTAAACAAAAAGATTCAACCTTTACGGTTTAAACAGTTTCCATACTTTAATCTTTTAAACAAAAGATTCATTCACAGATTTTCCAAATTAATTTCCATTTCAATTTGATTAACTCGTTAAATCTTTAAATCAAGATTTAACTTATAGCTTTCAAAACAATCCCATTTCGAATGGTTTAAACCAATCATTATTTTAAATCTGTTAAAAATAAACAGATTCAATTCATAGCTTTCAAAAACAATTCATTCATAACTTGGAAAACCATTTTCACTTCAATATTGAAATTCCTTTAATTAAACTGGAATTTCATTTCTTATCTGAAAGCTTTTATCTTTTGAAAACAAATAGTTTCATTTCAGAAAATCTGATTCATTCATACGAGTTGAAATCCTTGGGTTAAATCCAAATTCCCAACTTATACTTTTAAAATGGTTAAATTCATACAAACACATTTTATATCATCTTTAGTCCCTAGTTTCAATCATAGGATTCAATTTCAAATTTGAATTCAAATTTAAATCTAATTATTTGAATTTTCAAAAACTCGGTTAAGTTATTCAAAATAACTTTTATCTTTGAAATTCCATTTCAAAAGCTTTTCACTTTAAACCCAAATTTCTAATTTCAAAATCAATTGAAATTAAAATTTCCATTTCAAAAACATCAAATTTAAATTATCTGTGACTTAACCGATTTCCACGTGAAATCCATATTTGTGTGTGTAAAAGTGTAGTCCGGGGGTTTCACACAATAGTGCAACATCATACAATCATCACAGATCAGAATACAGAAATATAATTCGATAAGCGGTATAAGAACAACGCTTATCGTTCATTCACAGATCATAGATATATAAAGGTCACAGATAAGTAAACTACAGATCACAACATAAATCAGGGTATATCACAAAGCATCATATATCAGGGATATCAAACAATCAAGTCATTCAATAGAATCCAAACATCCATAAGTAAGATCAATTAATTATCTGAGAGATTTAAATCAGATTAATTACTTATGAATAAATTACTAATCTTGGTTAATTAACATTAATTAATTACAAATCATCTTGATAAATTATTCTTTAATCATTTATTAATTAACCATTAATAATAAATCAATTAACCTTTAATTAAAATTCATCAACCTTTAATTATTAAATAATTAACCTTTAATTATTTAATTCACCATTTTATTAATTGTCCTTGATTAATTACATTAATTAATCCTTTGATTATTTGATTAATCGACTTACTTAATCAATTTAATCATTTATTTAATTTCTTTTAGTTAAGAAGTTATCTTTGAGTAATTAATTACCTTTAATTACTTATATTAATTATCCTTAACCATTCACAGTAATTAAACATTAATAACTTTTAATTAATATTCATAAATCTCTAATCAGTTGTTAATCGATCAAAATCATTAGTTAATTAAATTAATTAACTGTCCTTAATTAATTCATGTAATAATTATCCTTTTGACTATTTTACTTAACTGACTAACCTTTAATTAATTATTCTCAAATTAATTACCTTAATTAATTAATCGCATAGGTTTACTAATCACATTTATTAATTAATCACATAAATTAATTAATCAACCTTTATAAAGTTCAAAGTTTATTTTAAAATAACGGTTATACATATTAAACCACTTTAAACTTAATTACTTTAATATAATTCATTTAAAAACCTTTGAACTCAATTACTTAAATTTTTTAAGCTTTTAAATCACATTACATTTTTACTTGCAATTTCAAGTTTTAAAACAATCATTTAACTTTCCATTCAAAATTTAACTTTTAACTAAAAGAATTTTATCAAAATCAAATTTAAACATTCGTTTTGAAATAAATTACTTTTAACAGCTATTTAATTTAAACTTGAATTTATACTTAACTTTTAATTTAACATAGTTTAACTTTGTCATAATTTAAAGTTAAGCTTCAGAAGATTGAACAGGTTCTGGAATATGCAACAAAGCATCTACTCGAGCCTCCCCAGCTGCATCGAGTCTCATCCCAAAAACTTCGAGCAAACCATAATTTAACCCGAGTAAAACTCGAGTTCAAAAACCCCACAACGACTTCGAGTTAGATCCTGCCCTGCTTCGAGTTGAAACTTAGATTTCCCGAGACCAATACGAGGCAACCAAAATCCTGTAACCTCCCCAAAACCCAACAGCACAGCCCATCAGAAAATAGTGCACCGTGCACATGCACATCGTCAATCATCACCTCCGGTCGTCATCGCTATATCGAGCAAGTCGAAATCCATCCCTGTACCAAACTCCGATCGTCGAAACTCCGTCATGTCGCTGAGATCGAATTTCGAATGAAAATTCGAAACCTGGAAAACTCGAAAGCACCTCACCTCGAGACCTGACAACATGCTGTTCGCACCGCCTCGACCACCAGAAATGCTCCAACACCGGCTACGAACGCGTCTTCCTCTGGGCCACCATCCCTCAAAATCCCACGCAACTCGATCGGTCCTAGATGGTGAAATCACCTTGTCTACAGACACGCAAACAATCTCGGCTACAACCCTAGTTTAAGCTCGACTCGCCAATTCATACAATAGAAAAATCCTTCGACAATTTTCCTGTAACCGTCGATACCCAGACTAACTTCGTGCAAAGTTTCAGCATTCAAAAGTTATTTGATTTCTGGAAATTGGCAAAAATCCAATTTTGGTTCAACTAAAAGCTACTCCTTATACCCATCACTAAAAATTATAATGTTTGTTTTAAAAATCATAACTTTCAACACGTATTCAACTTGTAATCTTAAAACAGTGAATTAAGATGATTGATTTTTCCATGTTTAAGGTATCTCTACTGTTATTATTATTATTATTTTATCCTGCATATTTTGTTTCTTTGAAACTATTTTAAAATTTAGTTTATACCCAAACTCACACATTCGTTGTTAAGAACAAAGTCTAACAACTATCAACTGATTTGATATTTTGTTTTGATCAAGATGGGTGCTCTGAAACAAGAAGTCAGAGGTGGTTTCAACATACAGGCATTCGCACTTCCAGTAAACTTTACACAGAGGAGATATACATGTGTATATGCATCATGAAGTAATCCCAGATCTCAACTTAACAAACAGCAACTAATATACTCAGTTTAATTTAAAGTTGTTTACTCACCTTTATGTTGAAGACAGAGACCAGCTCTGTTGTTTTTATAGATGATGTTTGCTTCCATTTTTTTCTTTCCAGGCTTTTGCAAATCCCAACTTTGATTCTCTGGTTGAATTTGCTTTAAGAACTTGAATTTGTTTTAGTTTCAAGGTGGTGATTACTTCAGATTTTATTCAGTTTTAAAATGAACGAAATGAAAATGATGAAGGCTGATATATATAAAAGAGGAGTTGTACAGGGTATATAATTTATTGTACAAAAAAATAACAGGGATATTTTCTTCTTTTGCTTGCTGATACGTCCCTTTGGTGGCTGAAAGGAATTTGTATACAATCGTATAGATTTTGTTGGCTGCCAAGAATAAGAGCATTTAATGTTGTTTGTACTTGATGTTTCATCCTATACTTATCTATTTTTCCTTATACTTGCCTAAGTCTTGTTTAACAAGCTTTGCATTTCGGCTGAGAGATTTGTTTTGGTGTGCTTCTTTTACAAACTTCATTTGCTTTGCCTTCAAAAACTTTAATGCTGTGATGCTTTTAAATTTCCAGATTGCACTTGAAAACAGGGCTTTGATTTTGATCTTCTTTTGTTTTATAAACATATTATAAAAGTTGTTCTAGTTATGTTATAAATTTTCGACTTATGTGATTATACTTATGTTTTAACCATACTATTATATTTGTATATATATTTATAAGTAATTTGGAATGACAATTTCTATTTAAAAATATCAATTCATTTGTAAAGACATTCTATTATTATTTAACTCTATATTTATTTTTAAAACCATTTACTTACACTTTAAATTCAAGTCAAAATATATATCTATATATTTACAATATTTTAAATTTAAAATGATTTATTCAGAATATACTTGAATCCGGGGAAACTCGCTCCATTTTATCAATTTAATTTTACAATTTTTATTCAAAAATTCAATAAATTATCGATTTAAATGAATTTAAATCTGGGGTCGTTACACAAACATTTAAATTATTTAAACTTTATTTTATTTCATATTAGGATTCAAAAGTGAATTTGAATCCATATTTCAAACTGGATTTAAACTTTACTAAATCTGGTTCACCAATTTAAATTTCCTTTAAATTTGCTCTTAAATTTTCAAATTACAGTCAGGTTTTCAAATACCTGAAACCAGACAACTAACTCGAGGCAATACAAATATGCTTCGAGTCACAACCTCTTCTACTTCGAGTCAAGTACTCGAATAACTCGAGTCTACCCCGAGTTCAATACTTCTACACAAACTAAAGTTCCAGAATTCAAACTGCACTATCGAACCATAACTTAAAAATGAAATTTTACTTTCTAAAATCATGATTTAGTATAGGGATTTAATTCATGTTACTGAATTGTTAAATTAAATTTGAATTTTCACAAATTCAAACCTCCCTCTTACTTTTTGATTCCCAGAACAAATTTAAAGTTATTTTAACTTAATTAAAATTTAAAAACTTAACTTTATAATCAAGCAAAATATCTTGTTTAGATCCTAGGTCAGAACAACAAGTAGATCAAGCAGAGTTGAAATTTTAAATCAAACCTGAGTTTGAAATTTTAAATACAGAGATGTATTACAGGATTATACAACATGCAGATATCCTATTTCAAAAACACACAGAATTTTAACCATATATATACACAAAAACATCATTATCTTCATACTTAAATCAGGCAACCAGATACATAAGTATTAAAAAAAAATTTTACTCACATTTCAAACCTAACTTTGAAATTAATTATATTCTTTAATTCGCATTGCAAATATTACTTTGGCACTTTTATTTCATTTTATTTCACTTTATCACTTTGGTTTATAACCACTTATATTTAAACTGGATTTCAAATTCCATATAATTCAATTTATCTTTCATATATAATTATTGAATTCAATTCAATATAAACCATGTTAAATTTGTCATTCCTCAATTAGTTTCACTTACTAATCTTTATTTCAATACTTAGTCCACTTGACTAAAATTTTTCATTTACTTACAAATTTAAAATGAAATCCAACATTTCAGTTTTCAATTTCATTTACTTGCAATTGTAAATTAATTTACTTGTTCACGAATTTATTTTCCACCTTAATAAATTTCATTCCATAACTATTATTATCAGATTCCAGAGTTTTTCCATCATTTCAAATTTCCATATTCAATTCATCTCGAATTTATTTTATCAATAATAAGGAAATTTTCAAATTTATTTTCTTAGAATTCTATTTCAAATTATAAATCTCATTTACAATTTACATTTACAAATTCCATTCGTATATGAATTTATTTCCTTATACTTCAATTCATATTTATAAATTTCATTTGTTAAATGAATTTATCTCCAAATCTTTGGTTATACATTATTTCTTATTCAATTTCCATATAACAATGATAATATTTCAATTTCAATATTATCTCTTTCTAACAACCAAGCATCCATATACTATGATAATTCATAAAAACCATTTCTTTTCTATACAAAAATAGTTTTGGGAAAAATTATTTCATTTACCCTATTTAAAATAATACTGTGTCAGTTTATCTTATTTAAGAGTTTAGAAATCCCTATCGATTACAGTTGGCCACCCTGCATTGACCAGAATCTATAAACAATCAACCGATAAGTTAACACAATACAAAACAAAATTTGTATTCACTAACAAATACGCGCTCATATCTATTATTACACTCACACTCATTCTAGAGTACTACTGACTCTATCTCTAATGAGTAACACCCAACAGAGCCAGGGTTGTCGCTTAACCAACAGCTCTGATACCACATGTAACATTCCGGATTTTCGACGCTCGAAAGTCGACATTAATACGTCCACTGTATCGAATGCCGCGCAATCGAATGCTGGAAAACCGAACCATTAGGTTTAAAAAGAAGAGGTAGAAGAAGACAGAAGAAAATAAAGAACAGAAAAATAGCAACAGAAACAACATCAGAATCTCACATTCGCAGAGGAACAATATATAATAGGTGAAACAATAATCTTTAAAACAAAAGACTATATCAGTTTATACATACATCAATCAGAGTCAATATACAACTCAATACAACAATGGACAATTATATAAACTTGTCCTCATACAGAATACACAGCGGAATACATAAACAAGTACGAAAGTACGTCTCGCCATCCAGCTCATCTCCAAAGCTCCAGAATATTCGGAATATCCTGATAACATAACTCTAGGCTGCCCGTGTGGAAAATTATGGGCACCCAGAGTTTAGAAAGGGAACAATAAACTCCGAGTCAGTCATGGTGACTGGTGTAAGATCGTAAAACAGTTATTTTCACAAAGAAAATAAAACAAATTCGCAATGCTTTTTGGAAAATGAAACTATCATAAGGCCTCCCGCCACACACACAATGCAAACGAAGAATTGGAGGAGATTTCCCCTTATGATAGTCAAAAATGCTTACTACGCAAAATCAGTTTATATTATTATTATTGTCTAGTGTGGAAAACATTTTGAAAGTATAATATCAATCTTAGCCAACATACAACCATTATTGTATGTCTACTATAGCTACTACGTTCAATAGCAGGTTACCGCCACATTCCATAGCAGGTAATACAGTTAAAACCGTACAGGGTTCGTATTGTTTCTTTGGATTTCCAACAAATGGTCAGGCAAAGGAACTTCCTTACACCGAAATAGAAACGCCTCTGGAAAGACGCCCCGGATCCTAACCGGATCTCTGCAAACACAAGGCCGACGCTACCTCACGTTGTACAGTTGTAACTAGGTAACTAACACACGAGCTATGTCATCCCCCGGTCGTCACCGACCTTTATCTGAGGATCCTCAATCACAAAGCAACAACCATAAAGTATAATCAACATAGGTAAAATATATGAGCTCCATACCATGATATCACCTTTTATCCAGAAGGAAATGACATACCCTAGGGGCGCTACCCCTAACAACCTTTGTCGCAACATTCCTGTTTCGACCATTACCGGGTTGTGAGGCTCGACGAAGTCTCGTCCACAAAACTACGCTTTTTCACAAAGCCATGCTTTGATCAACAATTGATCAACAGCACTTCGTATGCCACATTACCAAATTGGGAATGTATCACTTGTAACCATCAACTACATAACCTCTGAGCTCGTACGTCTCAGAGAAGGGTGTTAAGCTAAGAGAATAAATTCTCCGCCACCAACAGAAATGTATTTGATACTTGATAGAAACCAGCTTTACATCTCAAAGTGTAACGTCAGACATATATCCATACAAGTCCGTTCCGGGATCGAACGGAACCGAAGGCACTTCCAAAGAAGCCCTTGCAATCTGGATATTCACTAATCACGTCCGGACTTCCCATCACAAAAAGAGTGATATAAATCTCTATACCGGAGCAACTCGGTGCAGAGACATTCGACAGGTTGTCCTTCCATTTTCGAAAATGCACGGTCTTCACACCGGTCTTCAATACGATCCATATCGTCGTATCACTAATTCGGAATGGGTTATATGACACAAAGGTCTTTTCCTGGCTAACCCGAATAGTGAGCGTTTGTTAAAAAAAACAAATCAAGTGCCATTTCAAAGGCAAATATTGATAGTCTGTTATTTAACTATCAACAACATTCACAACAATCAACCAATTTAAATAATTTTTCCCAAATTATTAAATTTCAAATATCTTCCCGATATATGGTTTACACTTCAACCATTTGAAAACAGATTTCAAATCACATTCATTTAAACCAATTATATAAATCCTTATCGATTTATTTCAAATTTACATTCCAAATCTGTAAATTTTATTTCCACACTTCATCACTTTGAAAACAAATTTTCAAATCATATTTTTCCACACTTTAAAAATAAATCAATATTTATTTTTAAAACCAATTTCCCTTTCCTTTATTAATTCCATTATGAATTTAAATTTCCAAATATCCACTTATATACGATTTCAAAATCGTTTTCTAAAGATTCACTTTCAAACACCAAATCAATTTCCAAATTGATTTCAAATTGATTCTAAATTTATTTCCAAAAACCAAATCATTTTACAAATCGATTTCCAAATTTCTTTCAACACAAAATTCCATTTTTATTTAAAACACCAAATCAATTTCCAAATTGATTTTCCAAAGATTTATTTTTCAAATACCAAATCAATTACAAATTGGATTTCAAACAATTTATCGCCTTTTAAAATAATTTCCTTTACCTCTTCCAAGCCATTTAAAATTCCATTTTAAATAAAATTTTCAACTTTCAAATAATACTATTCAAAATCCATTTATAAAAATCTTTTTCCATATTTTGGAAATGAATCGATAAGATTTCATAAATCAACTTTACGCCTTTAAATTCTTTCTTTTAAATTCACCAAATTCTTTCAAAAGAATTTACTTAAAATTTCCAACTTTAAATTTCAAAAATCCAATTTCATTTATTTCTAGTATCCAACGATACCAAAAATACATTCGGCTAAATTATAGCCTTCAACACATTCAATCAAAGATATAATCATTCACAGATTATAAATAACAATCACACAGCATATGAAAAAAATTCATATAACATATGAAACAAATTCATATCATTTTAAGGAATCCAATTGGATCCCTCCAACCTGTTTCCCTGCATCCACAGATGTTAGCACAATACCAATTCCACTTCGAGGTGGAATATCGCGGTATATGGGATTTATAAAATATCATCCGCTATTATGCGGCGCATAGGGTCTCATCCACTATATAATGTGGGAAATCAACAACTCCAATATATACATATGCCAATATATATATATATATATATATATTGCTATATACTACTATATATAGTATCATTCAAGCACACAATCAACACAATCAATAATTTTAAATATAACTATTTAAAATTAAACAAAACCCTTTGTTTGAGTGAGAAGATCTCACCTTAGATTTCTATTTGCAATTCGTTTCCATCTCGACTTGCTTCCATGGTTTTGACCTTGTATAACAATTCATACGGTTTATCAATATTTGAATTGATCGAATAAATAAATTTTCCATTAAATAAGATTTTATTAACCAATGATTTATTTCAACTAATTCCCTTTAACAATTTCTAAAATTCATTTACTCAAAATTTTAAATATAATTTATTTTATTTTTGAAACTTCATATACTAAAATAAAAATCTACATCGACAAAAACTGCATATATATATTTTCTTCTCTCTGCATATGTTTATCTGCAATTCAATCTCACTGGAATATTTTTTCTGTTTACATATACAAATGTTTAAATTGAAAATTAACAAACAGTTTTTATACTTTACTATATATACTTTATTCTATTTTCCTTCTTTTCCTTAACTGTATATGTATATACATACAAATCAAGATTTAAATCGAGAAGAAATGAAGTTCGAATACCTTCAGTCGTGACTGCCCCCAGCCATGCTCGAACTCGAGCTCAACTCTACTACCTACTTCGAAAACACGGCCTCCATCTCAGCTCGATGCCACGCCCAAATCGACCTCGCCACTGCCAATTGCGACCATGCCAGTCGAACTCGAAGCCCTAGGTCTCGCGAGCAACTTCTGAATTCCACACTCGAACGCCATCGCACGAGACTTCGCCAGTGCCACCCTCGCGAAAACTCAAACACGCGCCACCCTTTGAAAATCATCGCGAATGGTAATCACGGTTGCAGTCGCCATTAATCGCCGAGAGCCTCAACCCTAACTCGCGAACTCAATTTGAATTTGATTTAAGTCAAACGAATGATTCATTTTAATCTTTGTTCGGCCATTGATTTTTTAACTTTGTTCAAACTAGAGATAACAAAATAAAGGAATTCTCGCGGCCATTAATTTTTTTGATTTCGAACGAAGAAAAGTGTTTTCGTTTTATTTTTTCCTTTGTATTTTCAAATGCTCGGCTGTAAAGAAAAGAGGAGACACAATGATGATGGCATGTTTGAACATCTCTGCTACAGTAACACGAAGTGAAAGAAAAACAACGACGTGATACTTTTTTGACTGGGGACAGATATATATATTATTAATTTAAATTCGAATTCGAATCAACTCAAAATTGAAGTCAAAAATCTCGACTTCCTATCAAGGCGTGCCGCCAGGCGTTTGTAATGTTATACGCCTATTCTGAATGCAATGGAAAAGGTTTCGAGTCCAAATTCGATCGTATGGAGAAGATAGCTTTTTGGACCAGTTATAATATTAAATTTTCGATTTAATTTCAGCACGTTTGCTTATCGCATGCTCACACAACAACTCCAATCACTACGAAAATTGAAATCCGATAATAATACAATATTACGAATCCAATGGAACTGGTTTCGTCGAATTCCGAGGCTGTGCCTTGGAACGCTGTTTTTAAATTCAATTTAAACAACAAAATTTCAAAACTAAACAACACATTTCCAAATTCAATTCTGAAGCTTCTATTATCTTCAGTATAATCAATATGAATTTTTTTTAAAGCCTTCAGATTATTTTTAATCAGCTTAAAACTGAAGATTCAAATTTTTATCCAATTTCAATAAATTAAATTCAAAAATTTAATTTAAATTTAATTGCCAAATTCACTCTGATAATTGAATTTCAGATTAAACCATCATTCGAATATTTAAATTCAATTAAATATTCACATTTCAAATGTTAAAAATTCAGGGTCGTTACATTCTCTTTGATGTGCGAGAATACTTATTAGACATTCTAATGCTATGTGTTCGTTTAGGTTAGTTAATTTCATATCATCTCATATAATCAGTTCTATCTACAGATCGTATCCAATTCAATTTTACTACCAATAATTCCTCAAAGAAATTTCTTCACAATGAAGTTGGTATATCTCGAAACAACAATTGTTCCTCGGTGCAATAGAATAGTTATTCATAAACGTTTTATGAATTTCTTTATTTTATAAAAATGACTTGGTTTTAGTATACAAAAATTATGTTCGAAACATAAATATGTCATCCAATGACAGTCTTTTCAAAATCCTTTTGGGGAGATTCATACAAGATCCCCCATGAACAATTATTACGTGTAATCTTTCAACTCGCACAACCTGCCAACTCCCTTGCCTAAGATATGTTGGAGTTTCTTATAAACCCTTATCTTGTAAAATTTTGTAAACTGTTATTCATATGAAATAATATTAATCTTGTGTACTACCCTTAAGTACATTACTAGAAAGAAACTAACTCAACTTCACTCACAATTAATCGTACATTGTCCAATAAAGTTTGATTACTCCATATTGATGCATCATTATGTATCAAATTTAAGATTAAATCTTTATTCATTTTATGTACGTTCGGAACATTTTCTAGTATACTCACTCATTCGATCAAATCAAATCATTTCTATCATATGCTATTTTATTTACTTATGTTTTATGTTCTATAAGTTTACCATGGTCATACTACATGTGTATCAAACACACATGTCCATGTCAACGATAACTCATCATTGAATATGACCAAGTACGTGGAACCGTTTTGGTATTTGTAGGATTACGATTGCATACATCTATATGTATCAACCCGAAGAGTTCATCAACTCTTATGATACTCCCACTAAATGGGTGCATAGCCCTTTATTGTTTGAGATATAATTAGCAAGTATCATATGACTCAAAATAAAACCATAAAATTATTTCTCAAAACTACGGCTTAGTCTATAATTCCAAAACAACTGTAAATAATATTAGATACTTTTGTATTTTCCAATGCATCAATTTTGTTATAAAAAAATTACCACATTATAGTTTTATTTCACAAAGAATATCCATAATATTCATATTGAAATATAGCTATATCTATTTTTTTTAATTCGATACCAAAAAATAATCATTATTTCATAAATAATGTATGGTAAGTTTTACGGAAACAATTTTCGTACTATGATGCAATTATTAAGTGTTATATGGCATGCTCCCACTATTTCCACCATTACTATAATAGTGTACTAAATTCGGAGGTCCATCATTCACTTAATACAATTTGTTTATTTCATACAGTGCAACTATTTACAATGGAAAGTTCGTTGATCAAAAATCTTGAGCTTAAAGAAATAAATCTCATAGAAAACAATTTTCTATATGAAAATACATTTCAGAATAGATATCATATTTCTTATTCCAATATTAAGTATCAATTATTGTTACAATTCCCATTTCCAATGTTTCTCTATTAAGCAGAAGTGACTATTCATTCCCTTAATCTATTCTTATACATTCGTTTTCCTTTCAAATGGTCAAACTATTCAAAAGAAAATCATACTACAATATCATAACAAACTCTTTACAAAAGCGCATTTGACTATCCTTAACATTTAAGAACATCAAATATGTTGCACTTTATATAAACCGATCAAAAAGATATTTCAGCAATCGAGTTCTTATATCTATCTTGTAGTGTTTGGTCTTGTGTTACATTAACACAATACGATCCCTTTTGTAATCAATCAGATTGAATACTTGAAATATTGTACATTACAAACTTTGACCATTCACCATATAACATTTATATGCAATTGTATATGGATCAAATATCCATAGTCTTGTATTGCTTTTAGAGTTCGAAACTCAAAGAATGCAATATATGGTCTTGACCGAACAAATGCATAAGTGACAAACCATGAATGTATTCAGTAGTTGTAAAATCAGGCACTTACGTGGGTGTTGAAATGTTAACATGCAATAGGAATTTAATAGTGGGTATTATATTTCCATTTGTCAATTTTCAATTCAGTTCGTTTGTATATGTTGATTGATAAACATTTTATCAATCATATTAAATGCACAAATTTATCCTTGTATATATTTATAACATTATTTATCATATGTTCTTACAATATTAGAAAGTTTAAATGTTACCATTTAATTTTTCTAATAAGGCTCCCACTAGTCTTTTATGTTTCTCCAAATCCTAAGATGAAACATAAAAGTCATTCGACTTCACTAGTGGGTGTTAGGTTTCGTCTGTCTTGGTATTCTGACCTTAAGTTTGCTCAACAAATCATAGCCCCACAAATGATGGATAACTCCTTATCGATTGTATCACATACAACTCGTAATCTATTTTTCTCTGTCCTAATCTCATTTCGACCTTGAGTTTGCTCAATAAATCAAAAGAGATTATTCACTCGTACCTACCATATCGTGATGGCCTAAGTATAGTATATGTACCTTGAGTTTGCTCAACAAATACATATAGTTATCTTACCTCATCTGTTCAATATATTAATAATACTACACATAGCATCCCTAGCTTGAGTTTGCTAAACAACTAAGGAGTATGCAAGTAATTTATTAATATATATATGGTAGATGACAACATTATATTGAAGATTCATAATCTTCAATATATTATATTGAGTGATATCAACTTATGGAATAATGTATTTCTTATGAAATACCCTCGTGATTCAAGTGTCAAACACATCAGAAATCACAGCATACGAACATTTACGTATGTATTTATTCCTTAAGTCTATTTGGGTTTCTTTAATGTTCCACCTTTAGTTTATACATTCATATTATATAAGTTTCATTATTATATAACTTTTATATTTTAATTAACTTATACAATAATCTTATGTATAACATTTTATTAATTAAATATTATTTAATTAATTTTTATTAATTAACTCTTTAGTTAGTTTTAAATTAGTATTCCAATACAACTATTATATTGGACATATCTACTATAATCTTTATAGTAAGACACATATATCTTATATATCCATATTTTTAGTTAATTAACTAACCTTTAATTACTTTATTAATTAAATTTTTTTAATTAAATTATATTAATTTCAAAATTTTATCTTATATACATACATGTATGCTCATGTTATCATAGACATTTTAAAATAACATAACATATATCAACATATATAATACTTGCATATAAGTAATAATTAATTAACTCATTAATTAATTTATATTATTAATCTTATTAATAATTTTAAATTTTGAAATTAATATTTACATAGTTTCAAACATTTTGAACTTTTCATTACATTTTCAAACATTTTGAAGATTTATGTTATATTATAACCTTTTATAATAAACATGTTTTTATTTTAAATTTAACTTTTAAATTTAAAATCTTGTTTTAATTTTCAAAACTATTTTGAAAATTAGCCCAAGGCCCAATTAAATTGGGCCTTTTCTATTAGGGGTAACCTTTGGGCTTACTCCACCTTTTTAAGGCCAGGTAGCTAAGTAGGTAGGACAGGGTACTTGATTACCCAATTCCAATCCTAGACATCACCTTTCTAGACACCGTACTAAATGCGCAAGTTTAATTAGTTAACCCTAACATGACTAATTTAGACCGCATAGACTGTTAGGCTTTGATATCATTGAAGGAACTAGGCCAGCCCGCAGCGAAAGAAATAGGTGAATTTTAATTTTTTTTTGCCATTTTGGATCTTTAATGGACCTATGAAGTCTAAATATACTTAGAACTTTTCTAGGTTTCTTTTAAATAAAATAAATATTTTATTTAATTTTATAAAAGATGTTTTACTTTAATTTAATGTGAATGTACATAAGACTATATCAAATATACTCTTATGTACATAATTGTATGTAACAGTAACTTATTAAATTCATTTAGAGAAGGAAACTTTTCATTTTCTATCTCTTAAATTATTGAATTAATGATGGGGCATAAATTTATTTAGAGAAGGAAACTTTTTATTTCCTTCCCCATAACTTATTCAATTAACGATTGGGCATAAATTTATATGGAGAGAGAAACCTTTCATTTCTCTCTTTCTCTCTTTAATTAAATTGATTGATCATATGAATGTCATTAGTTAGCAACATGTATATGGCATGAATATAAGTATGAACAAATATGTTATAGTGTAAATTCTATAAGTGTAATATATGATAGGTGCTATCAATTAATGGCAAGGTGCAGATATATAAACAAAATTAAATGGATAGCTAATCACATAAAGAAAAAATGGGAAATAAATAAATGAAAACAATGAGATTGAATCAATTTCCCATTTCTTAAGCTTAATTAATGCAGCATATAAATGACAAATTATATGCATCATAATGTAAGGATATAAATAGTCGAAAATAAATGTATATATATATATTATTGCCTCATTTAAATTATTTCCTCCTTTTGGAAAGAAATCTAATCATACTTTAACAATATGAAATACATGTAATAAATTTTATATATGCAAACATACATATAAAATTAATCGTGTGTATAAGATTAAATCAAGTCTTTCTACATAATAAAAATTAGAGATTTATAGCAATCAATTTAGAAGTAGGTCTATTGTCAAAACATTAATTGCATGTATGTAATATTCAATAAAGTATCTCTAATTAATACAAATTAGAGACTATAGTAATGAAATTAAAACTTAGATTTATTGCCAAAACATCTTCCTTTTTTTAATTTCAAAACAATATAAACACAAAATACATACATGTAAACTTTCAAATATAAAATTACATTTTGTTTTATATGAACTGAAACATGAATCTTCAATAAAACACTATAATATTCATAAACAAATTTTAGCTTAATCTGTTAAAGTAAAATCCAATCAAAACAATATGAACATACAAAATTTTAGACCTAAAGGATTATACTTCAAATTGAATGTTTATATTATAGATCTATAATAAAACATTGTATTCAAACATATAAAAATTTTACTTTTAATTTAACAAAATAAGAACCCAATTGATAAATTGAACATACAAAATTTCTGATCTAAAAATTAGACTTTAAATTGAATGCATAGAACATAGTTCCAAAATAGAACATTATATTTAAACATATACAAATATTTGTTTTGATTTATTAAATAAAACACCAATTGATTCATTCAACAAACAAATCAAGCTACAGAAACAATTTTCAACTTAAATGAGGCAGTGATATGTGCATACAAATTATGATAATTAAATTTCTCTTTCAACAAACATTACATCAAATATCATTATCTTTTTTTTGGCAAAGCCAGCGGGGTTGACTGGACCCCTACCAGTTTTATTGCAACACAATAAAAGAGAACAATACAAAGGGAATAGGAAAGAAAAGATAAAAAAAAGAAAGAAATATAAAGCAATTGAGGAAACAACAAAAAACATCAAACCCAAACATGTAACAGACAGTCAGGGAATTTGGTGTTGTAGTTCATCAATTGCCAGTGGGTGCTTTTCCTAACTTCATGCCTTAATACTTCAATTTTCTTCCTGTGATTATCAAAATTGATTGCGTTCCTTTCCTTCCATATTACTGTAAGATATTTTTTTAAACAAACCGCCAAAACTCTGGACTCAAAATTTCTCCATCTAGTAGCTTTGTAAATTATACTCCATATCATGCTAGAACCACCAGCATTAAGATTAACCCCAGTAATGGCACTGATTCTGGCCGTTATGCTTTGGAGAGCAGGGCAGTTAAAGAAAATGTGATCAGTTGTTTCCTCTTGCAACTCACAAAAGAGACAAAAAGGGGAGCAAGCCATACCAAAATTGTTCAACTTACTTCTAGTGAGAAGAGCCTGATTTATGACTTTCCACATCATCAAGTTATCTGAAGGAACTGAATCATTAGTCCAGATTACAGTGTACCATTTGGCAGCAGGGAGGGAAGCATACACAGAAATAGATTTGTACACACCCCTGACACTGTGTGGCTTCGAGTCCCATGCAACAGCCTCCAGTTGGTGGGTAGTGCAGTAATTGGAGTAAATCTCATACCACAATTGCCTGAGCAGTTGGTTGCTACTATTAGGCATTTGTATTTTCCCTTCATGCAAATAATCAGTAGCTTTAGCATCGTAGTGAATACCAGATTGTTGAAGTTGGAGGTAGTCACAAACTTTAGAAAGGATCAGCCCCTTGCCCGACCAAGGATCATGCCAGAAGCTCACATCAGAATTAGTAGTTACTTGATATTGTATCAATGGGAGATATACATCTCTTAACTTCAAAATGTTCCTCCAGATCCAACTACTATTTTGAGGGATTTCAATGCACCAAAATTATTTTGATTTAAGGTAATATTGCCAGACCCATTTAGCCCAAATGCTACTTCTCTTGTTGATAAGATCATCAAAATGGGAACTTATGGCAGCAATGTTCCACATCCTTGCATTAATAACACCAAGCCCACCAAGCTTCAAGGGAGTTTCAAATTTTGTAAATGAGCAAGGAATCAACTTCCTGTTGTGCAAACTGCCAGACCAAAAAAATCTATTCATTGCAGACCTGACAAGTTGCTGCAGCTTGGTTGGGAGGATAATGGACCGAGCCCAATAAACTAAGGAGGAAAAAACTACAGATTTTATAAGGACTAGCCTTCCACTTTGAGACAATTGCCTATTAGACCAAACACCCATAACAGATGTAATTTTATTGTATAAAGGAATACAATCAGCATTTGTAATTCTTTTAGTAATTAAAGATAGCCCAAGATACCTCATATCGTTGTCCATGCTAGAGTAGCCAGTGTGCAGATAAAGAGCTGCAGCTTGAACATCACTCACTCCTGCTAATAACATGGAAGATTTTGCTTGGTTAATAGAAAGACCAGTCATACCAAAAAATGAATGGAGAGCCTCCATAATTCCAGACAGAGAGGGAATATCAGGCTTAGTAAACAACAGAACATCATCTGCAAACATTAAAGATTGTATTTGAAGAGCAGAGCACTTAGGGTGGTACTTAATTATCTTCTGAGAGTATCTTGAGTTTAGTAAAACAGTAAAAACTTCCATAACCAACAAGAATAAGTAGGAAGATATGGGATCACCCTGACGAATGCCTTTACTACTTTTGAAGAACCCAACAGGTCTACCATTCAAAACAACAGAGAAGGTTGGTGTGGAAATGCACACATATATCCATGACACAAATATTTTGGGAAACCCCATGACTGCCATGATCCTCACAATTGAAGCCCAGTGGATAGAATCATAAGCTTTAGATATGTCGATTTTTAGAGCAGCAGCAGGGGACACATTACCCCTAGAATAACCTTTTAGTAATTCTTGGGCAAGGAGGACATTGTCAAGTATGTTTCTAGAAGGTAAGAAGGCTGCTTGATTCAAGGAGACAACAGTTGGCATTACACTTATCATTCGGGAGGCAAGAATTTTTGTGATGCATTTATATATAACATTACAACATGATATAGGCCTGAAAGAGGAGACACTAGTTGGTGGAGAAACTTTAGGGATTAGAGCAATATTAGTGCAATTCACTTCCCCCAGCAGTTTGCATTTTGAAAAGAAGTTGTGGATTGCTTGACAGAATTCATGACCAAGCACAGTCCACGTAGCTGTGAAGAATGTCACATTAAAGCCATCAGGACCTCCAGAAGATTGCTTATTCATAGAAAATAGAGTAGCTTTTATTTCCTCATCAGTAACTGGCCTTATAAGATCTTGAGCTTCCTGGGGTGTTATGCAGGGCAAGGTAAGAGTTGAGATTAGATCAAGGTCAGGGGAGAACCCAGAATCATTGCCAAGCAATGAGGTGAAATACTCAACAAAGGCCTGATCAACAGAATCAACAGTAGAAAAAAGGGAACCCTGATCATCAAGTATGCTAAAAATATTGTCCCTGGCATGTTTGACCTTAATTGCATCATGGAAGTACTTGGTGTTCTTGTCACCTTCAACAGTCCACCTGGCATGCAGTTGTTGCTGCTTCATGTTAGCTTCCAAGCATAGGGAATTGTTAACATCACTGAATAATTTGCTTTCAACAGCAGCAGCATGTTCATCTAGGGGATGCTCCATCATATAATCCTGTTGCTTCTTCAACTGTTCCTTAAGAGTTGTAGAAAGAAGGCTGCCAGCTCCAAAGGCAGCATGTTCATCTATTAAAGAAAAACATACCTTATTACCCAAAGCCTTGAAGCACATCTTGAAAATGGACTTCCCTTAGGATGTTGCCTAAAAGTCACACATTGAATGATGATATATCCTCAGATCTTCAAGATCTTCATCCTATCCTTGCAAAAGATGGATGAACCACTTTTGCTTTGTTTATTTTTTTGATGTTTTTATATGGAGTTGAAAGAATTTCGGAAAATTTTTTTTTCTGCCATGAAAAGTTAGGAGGAGAGAAAGAAACAAATTGAAAGAATGAACTGTACATACAAAGTGAATTGGAGAATATGTTTTATTTGAAAAAATGAAACTTTTCCCATTCTTTAATTAAAACTTCCTTAATTAATTCTCCTGATTGTTTCTCTCTCTAATCCTTTCTTTACATGTATGTCATCAAATGATATAAAATTTCCACAAATTATGTCATCAAATGACATAAAATTTCCATAAATCATGTCATCAAATGACATAAAATTTCCATAAATTATTTCATGCAATTATCTTTAAGTTACATCAACATCTTATATCAATGCGCAAATATATCTTTTATAAATGCATTAAAATAATTACAAAAAACTTCCAAACATCAAATAAATAATAATTAATATTTCTCAAATATCAATTATTTTAATCAATTTACAACATTTAATAAATTAATTAAATCATGTGGTTTTTCAAAGTATTCATCATTATGGTTGTCCAACTCAAAGGTGTAAATTCAGTCAGCGATTAATATCGAACTATTCGAATATTAACGTTCACACGTCACTTAGCAGGTGGTGTGATATTTTGGCCAAATTTAACGCTTACACATCTTTTGGTAAAATCCAATTTTACTTATTATAAGCAGTACCTAATAGTGACAATTATTTACACCAATTCTCTTCGTCAAAACTATATCACTTTGGATTTATGGAATTTGGTAATGGTCGAAATTCTAATATCATCCACCTCAACTTTATAGTCCAAACACAACGTCCTTGGTTCAATAATAATTATAATTAACCGAAATGATCTGGCCAGAGACTTTGAGTTGACTTCAGTTGGCCGTGATACTGCCTTATATAACCGAGGAGACGAATCCTCTCTGCTTAACCTTAGTTATATTAACCAACAGAAAACTATCGAGTGAGTCACTCCATAGTTATCCAATAACTATCAGTACATAACTCCTTTATGCCCCCTAACAACCATGAGTAATACACTGCCCAACATTTAGAGAGAGTTACGTACTCTAGTCTCAACGAATACATCGATATCCAGTCTCGATGCATCTTGACTAGGAACATTTAAAATGGTACATTTTTTTATTGTGATAAATTACTCATGGTTACAACATGTTGTAACTACTATCACAAAACATACCATTTATGGATTTTCTATTAAATATAATTTTAATTAAATTGATTAATTAATATAACCGCATTATATCAAGTATATAATAGAAATAAAATACCTTTATTTCAAACAAGATTGGTCAACGAGTTAGATATATGTAACAAATTACATAATTGCCCCTAGAGCATAGCCTTAACTCTATCAAAGGGAATATTCATATGTGTATCCTATATAGCCTCATTCTTTGTATTATCTGACAGTATTACTCAGTGATACTCTTGGATAGTATGCATATAGAGGTGGGGTGTTTCATTTGGTATTAGAGGAGGTTCAGAACAATACATCATATATAAGAGACAGGAGTCAAAACCTTAGAGAGACTTAAAGTCCCAGTCCCCTTAGAGGTGTTGGTTAGTTACCCTATATAAAGGGGGATAGTTGGAGTATATGATGATTACTAGGGTAATCATCTAGGGGCGTACTTGTTATTTTTCCTACTATATATATATATATATAATTTATCTTGGTCATATTTGAGTGTTACTCTCCGTGTGGAATTTAAGTTGTGAATGGAGTAGTGAAATAAAGAGGTGTTTGCCAGACCAGTAATGTTAGTATTTGTGAAGGTGAATAAACCTCTATGTGGCTTTGAATAGAGTAGCCTGATTGAGTATAGATCAGAGTGCGTAGCGGATGCTGATAGATAGCTTTCCACTGAAGGTGTTTGTTTGTTGTATATCTCGTTGTATTAATTTTTTTTCAATTGGTCTAGTGTGGAATGTGGAATTAAGTAAGAGTTATCACTCAAATATATCTAAACCTACTTCAATCTGGACGAAGCTAACTATTAATAGAATCCAGCGGTTTCTTCATTTAAGAAAGAAATGTTGAGGGGATATGTAAATTTGTTTCATAAAAGCCTCCATTCCACTTCTTTCTCTTTTCATCTGACTTTCATCTCTCTACTACAGATCTAATCCAATCATCGACTCTTTCCCTCTTTCTTTCCTTTTAGCTTCCATTTTTCCTCTGTTGTTTTGTCATATTTCTATTCTTAGATCCCGTTCTGCTCATTCATTGCCCGCCTTTTCAACTTGCTTTCTTCTGACATGACTTGTTTGGAGTTATTTTCGCTACTCAGCTCTTCGTCTTCCTTTATCCTTGTGCTAAATTTTCTAGTTAAGCTGGAACACTTATGTACGAAGAAATCACTGTGCTGCCTCCGTTTGTATAGAGTACTTGTATGTTGTTTAGGTGCTGATAAAATGTTATGTGGTAATGGGTACTGTTTTCCTGAGCTGTCGGTTTGAGCTTTGTTTGTTTCTTTTATGGTTTGATGAGCAGCGGATTTGTTAGCAGTTTCCTTTGGTAGGCCAGAATGCATTTCAAGTTCCTCCTCTCCCTTTATTCTTTTTTCCTCCATTATATCCTTTGGGTCAGCTTCTGTAGTAGATCGGGTATGATTTTGGTGGTAGTTGCTGTTTTCCTAGTGATCATGGTGGTTGGTTCTTGTTGTTGTACTCAGGTCTTTCCTTGGGCAATGATCTATTGCTCCATGGATCTGGCCTCCTCCTTTTTTTTGTTTAGTGATCCTGATATCTTTCCATGAGGCCTAATCTGTTCTTCGATGCAACATAGGGAGAGTTTGATAGCGGCTCATGTTTCATCATAGGAGATCGTTTCTGGTGCTTTGTTGTTTGAGTACGATGCTTAGGTTTGCCTTTTTTTTCTTCCGTGTCCTAGTTCTTGCTTCTCATAGGATGGCTCTAGCAATGGAGTGGCTTTTCTTCTGATGCACGATGTGCTTAAATGTGGTTTTTTCCTCTGTACTTGTTCTCTACATATCTCATCGGTTTTTGATCTGCTTGTGGTCGGATCTTTGCTGTCTACTTTGTGAACTGCGGCTATATTTGGCCATGGTTCGGAATTGGTTCTCTTAAGGTAATTTGCAGCCTGTGCTGTCTTGGTAATTGTGTGGCAATGCTGCTATTGCATGCATCTAAGGGAAATATTAGTCTGATGTTGTCATAGTGTGAAGCTATATGCTTCTTTTTTTCATAGTTTGGTGATTATGTGAATTAGTGTGTGGTTGTGCAACTTGTATGTTTTATGCACCCTACATGGTGTTTGTGACTGCCTTGTGCAACTTTTATTGTATGCACCCTACGTGGTGTTTGAGTAAGCTGTGTTTAGTAGTTTACGCATACTGCCTAACTCATGTGTTTTAGCTATTTCTATCGTTTTATTAGTTGTTGAGAGATCTTTGCCTCAAACCTATGACCATTGTAAAACCAGCTTGCCAGTACGAAATAATAATACTTTGTTTTGCTTGTAAAAAAATAAAATGGAAACAAATTAAATTAAATTATTCAAATGCTTATTTGATATTATGGATGAATGGTGTGTGATAAATTGTCTTATTGGTAATGGTTGTTGAACTAAATGTATACACGAATTTTAAAAATAAATATTTTTATTCAAACACGCAAATGATTTAATAAAATATGAAAATTGTTTTATAAAATGATTGGAAATATTTAGTAGTTGGTTTTGGGTGTTAGTTTGTCCATAGAGTGATTTAGAATTCTGATCGGTACGTCTGATCGGCGTTATCGATAGTGATTCCTAAACGCGCATATGAGATAATCCCAAACAGAATTTTAGAAATGGTATAAGACATATTTTACTTATAATTATGCATTGTTTTATAAAGTAATATATTACTTTAGAAAATGGAAAAATAATAATATTATTTTTCTATATTTAAATATTTTAAACAACGTAGGCAACCATTGGGTATTAGTGTGAGGTTGAGGTCACTGGCGAGGCAATGTCGATATATTATCCTAGGTAGTCAACATTGCAGCCAACTGGTGAAACGAATCACAAAATTTATGGCATGGCAACGTTGTATACTTTGATGTAAATTAATTTATGGATTATTGTATATAACTAAAATGTTTGTTTAAGATAGAATTAAAATAAATTTTCTAACGTAATATATATGGATATATAATATATTTGTTTTGATTTGAAACTAAAATTTTCTAAAAGAGAAATAAAATGAGAAATAAATATGTTACTTACTTTATTAATAAATAAAGAATTGTCATGAAAATATCGGAAAATGTTAGGTATTTAAAACGTGTTTGGGAAAATAATAATAATATGGAAATGTATGTATGAGTTAAGAAAGTGAAGTTTCATATAAGTATTGCTAAATAAACGCAAGAGTTAAAATTAACAAATATAAAGTAAATGATTTAAAAAAAAGAGAAGAAGACGAATTGAAATTTCAATTTAAAAAAATCTTTCATATATGTATATATGTAGGCATTGCAGTGTTATGTTCTTGAGTGAATTTCTGTGTGCACGTTTCCTTATGTGTGTGCCTTTTTTTGAGTTGCCTGTGTGATATTGCCTTAGCTTTTCTTTTGCCTGTCCCTTATATGTGTATGTTTGGTCTGTGTTGCACCTGACCTTGTGTATGTTTTACTGCACCTGACTATGAACTTGGTTGAGTGTTTGTTGTGCTTCCTCTTTTGCATCTCTGAGTTATGCACTTCTTGTGTTTATTATGCCTTGATTGTGTGTGTGTCTTGTGTTCTTGCTTATGATCCTCTAAGTTTGGTGTTTCTACCTTAGCTTGGTTGTGTGTGTGTGTGTGTGTGTGTGTGTTTGTTGTTGGACATGGTTGTGTTGCACTCACTTGCTGATCCTAATGTGCTTGACTTGTGCTTGTGGTTGTATGACCTAGGATACTTATATGTATCATTTTTCCATGTATATACATCTATTTGTATATGTGTGCGTTGATGCATTTTCCCCTTGTTTAAGCTATAGAATGTTCCCGCCTTGCTTCCTTTTATGTGTGCGCTTGCATAACCTTGCTGGTTTGTGCACTTGCATGTTGCTTGCTTTATTATGGTTGCTGGTGCAAATGTGTTTCACTTTGAGCTTGTGTACTTGTCCTAGCATGTGTGTTGTGACATGTACTTGCCTTTGCTATTTCATCTCTGTGTACATTTATCTGGTCTGGCTCATTTGTTGAATGCATGTTTACTGTTGTTGGCCTGTGCGTTGCTGTCGTGCACCATGTTGCATCTTATTTTTATTGTACCTAACCTTGATTTGTTGTGCACTTTTGATGTTGTGCATTCCTTACTGCCTTATGTTGAGCTTGAACTATTTGGGCTTGACCTTATGTGTTTTCCAATGTATGCCTTGTGTTTGCTTTGTGTTTGTGAGCAACTGAATCTATGTACTTCATTTTGTGTTTGAGTTTGCTGCTTTGGTGTGTGTTTATGGTTTGTGCACGCTGTGTGTATTCACTTGTTGGTGCATTTCCTTGTGCATTGCTTTGTGCTTTTGAGCTGCTTGTTGTTGTGCACATGTACTTTGGCCTCCCATGTGCATTCTTATTAGTTTTCTTGCCTTTGTGCAGTTGCACTTGCTCCTTCACTTTAAAACTGAACTAATTTGTGGCCTAAGTATAGTGTTGTGTTCATTCAACCACAATTTTCAACGATTAATTTAATTTTGATGATATTGTACTTTCTAGAAAGCTAAAAACTTAAGAGACAACTTTTATTTTAAGCGTTTTGCAAATTTTTGGTATTTTCCAGGCTAAAAATGCAAATTTCCAAAGTGGGCATGCGCACATATTAGAAAATCCGCTATGCTTAACTTTAGAAAATCCTCCATAATTCGAGTTGTAATCCATATATTTGCAATCCAAAATTGCTTTGGAAAGTTAATTTACTATGCAACAATTATTCTTTGAAACCATTATTTATTTAGTTATTTTGACCATTAAAATTTGGATAGAAAGTGAGTTAAATAAGTAGTGATGTTGCTTTTACTTCTAATGAATGCATACTTTTTATAACTCTTTATATGTTATAAATATTTTAATTTGAGATTAAGAATAGGTACATTTGGAGCATATTGGGACTAACGGCTGACTTTGGCTTGCTTTTGCTGGTATAAAAGTTAATGGCTTGCTTAAATGCTAAATAAGAAGGTATGTTTTTGCGCAATATTGATATATGCTGTGATATTATATTATTTCCCCATGTTTTGGAATGCCTGGTATTGGGATGTATAGATATGTTGTGATATTATTGTATTTGATTTCTCGCAATGCTCTCCATACAGAGGTGACTCCGTCGAAATTTTCCAAAAATCCGACACTTAGAAAATTTTCACAAAATTTTATCATATGCGAAAATAGAAAGTCGTTGAATTGAATCTATTTAAACTGTAGCATACGATAAGAGAAATTGGAGAATGATCCACATAATGGATTAAGTAGTTTAAATTTGATATAAAATTGTAGATATGAAGAAAATTAGGGTATGGGTTATATTACATCTCCCTATAAGAAATTACGAGGCCGGAATTTTCATAAGGGGAAGTCTATAACAAACTTGCTTTCTATGCCGTAAAATAAAATAAATATAATTAAAATATAACATTTGAATTTGACTTTAGTAGCTATTATTTATGAAAATAAAATGTTACTTAAATAAATTCTATTTAATAAGAGAATTTGTTTTAATAACTTGAATCACATTAATAAATCCTTTTTGGATAATATATTGGAACCGAACAAAATGTTTTGATTAATTATAAATATTTTAAAGTGTAAATAATTTTTATATGATCGAAGTAGTTGGGAAATAAATTTATTTTGTAATAATACAATGAATAATTAAATAAAAATAAATAAGGAATGAATTGAATAAAATATTCCAACTGTCGGAATATAATTAGTAGAATAAGTACCAATCAAATTAGATTAGATTGGAATTTGTTTACAAATAAATAATAAGAATTAATTAAAAGGAAAATTAATTTATATAAACAAAGCCCAATCCAATTAAGCCCATTTAAACTCTTTCTTTCTTTCTCTAGAAGCCTCTGTTCTTCTACTTTGTATACAAGCCCGAACTCGATCCCTAGTTTATTTCTGCCCTAAAAATCAAAATCACAACATCGTCAGAAAGGGGAAAAAATTAAAAAAAAATGAAAATCATGATCGATTTTCGCAAGTGACTTGAATGCAAAACGAGTGGGTAAGACTGCGACAATGATGATGGCGGTTGACGTTAGTGCATCGCGGCAGACACTGGTGGCTGGCGCTATTGTCGTCGCAAGGAGGAGATAATTCGTGTGTGTGCGTGCGTTCAAGTGATAACAGATGGCGATGAAATAGCTGGTGCATGGTCGATGACGACAATATAGGTGTGCAATAGCAAGAAATGGAGCGAGCGGTGGTTTGTTGGCTGTTTGAGGAAGCGACTTGGTGGTGGGCTGTGCATGAATTTTAAGGGGAGTTGCAAGGCAGGATGCAACACAAATTGAAGGTGGTTAAGTTGAGTTTCTAACTCACAGCTACATTTATAATTATCCCGAATATTGATTAAATTGTATAGTTGAATTGTTTGTTAGTATATTGATATGGAATTGGATGATGTTGTGATAATGATTGTTTATGTTGGTTGGAAGTGTCAATTCGCAAGCGAAATTATATTCGATTACGAATTGTACTATATATATATATACATATTAGTATGTCGATATTTGTATTTTTATAGATGGCCGGAGTTTGATGGAACTCAACTCGGGTCACACAATAAATTCATAGTGTCGATGGGTTGATAAATATTTTGGAGTAATTTTACACCATAATTTATATATTTAGATATTTATTTATTTTCTTATTTTGAAATATGTTTTGAAATTTTTTTTAAGGGTTTTTAAGTTTTACTGGAAGTACTTTATAAATAATTTTCTAAATTTTATTCCATAAGCTATTTTATACTTACAAATATAAACTAAACTATAAATATAAATACAGTTTTCTTTTGGTTATAAAACTCTTTTTAAAATCAATATTATAATATAATATAAGTTTGGAATTGTTTTAAAGGAAAAGTATAATATATTACTATTTTATAAAGTATAGTATGGAAATAATAATATTATTTTAAATGATTTTTATTTTAAACGTTATTTAAATACATTATGAAAGAGTTTTCAAACCTTGGGAAAATATAGAATTCTTTTTATGATATAATTAAATGATTTCTAATATATTTTGATTAAATAATAATCTCCTTTTTATAATATGAGAATTTCTACTTTGATTATTTACGATTTACTAAAGTGTGTTGTGTGTGTGTGTGTGTGTTTGTATATCTGATTTAGTTGTTTAAAGAAAGATTTATTTTGAACTTTATTATTATTTCATTTTTGAATTGAATTGGGAATTTTATGTATGATTTCTACAATTCCTGATTTCTCATTTTTCCATATTGATTCCGATGTCATAAATGATTTATCGTTGATATTGATTTGATTAGTGATTTTGATATGATACGGTGGTGACATGCTTTTGTTTGATTTTGTGATATTCTATTCTACGTGACGAGAATCTGAATAAATAGAGTTATAGTACCATTAAGGAAGGGGCATTGGATAATATTTCTTTGGTTATTCTTTGGACTCGTTATATAGAATTTTGTGGAAATTGAGTGTAGTTTATAAGCAGCAAAGAAAGGTTTGAGTATCACGTAGTGGTATAGAACACTATTGTGATATTTATTCCATTATTCATTGTGACACATGACAAGGATTTTTGGTGAGACTCGCCACGATGAGTCACATTTATAGCCATGTGTTAGCGATTATATCGAGCTATGTGTCGGCAATTGTATTGAGCCGTTTGTCCACAACATATATGTGACGACATTTGTATGGAGCTATGCGTTAGCCATAGAGTATAGATACTATGTGGTCTATCTATCTTTTTCCAGCTTCCTTTATGTTTCGAGAGTGAACCAGATTAGCCCGTATCCGCCCTGGCGGCCTGATCGTGAGGTCATGCCCTAGATCTATGACACCCTTATACATATTGCTATGTGTTATTGTTGTGTGCATTCGCAACTATGTCACCTAGGGCAGTATTTTTTTTAATTATAGGGGCATGTGCCAGGTCACGATCGAGTAAGTCCTTGCATAGACGAGCATAAAGGTGGATCTTGTCATGATACCGAGGGGAGGTAACCGATGAATGTAGGAGTTGTGTCAAACGGATACACATGTGGCTCCTGAAGCAGGTGGACGTGTTGTCAGTCTCCCTTCTAGTTCCTATGAGTGGTGGATAGACATATATTATTTATATTCTTATAAGGTATAGCTATACTTGGGACTTCGTATCTGTCGTACATTCGTTCCCCATCATGATATATTCTAATTTATTTATATATAAGGAGATGATATTATATGTGGATAGGCGTCCAGGTTATAGTGGATTCTCAAATCTTTTATTATACATGATTTTTTGGATAGGCGGCATATATTTCATTTTGATGTTGGTATTCTATTACTCGAGGTTGAGAGATGTACTTGGGCATTTTTGTTTGCTAGCCTAATTATACTTGATGATATCTCATATTTTGATGATTTCTGGCTTTGATGATGATTCTAGATATGGATGATTCACTCATTTGTTATTATTTCGACTGAATAATATTTGGTGTGATTTTTTATGGGTGATGACATCTTTATGCTTGATTTCATGGTTGTTGCTATTTTGTTATACTATTGTTTTATATGTCATCACTATTATACTATGCATATTCCATACCTATGTATGTGTTGACCTCTATATATAGAAATAGTCTGATCCATGTGTTATTTATATAATACTCAGGTCAGTCCGAAACTTTTCAGGTACAAGGACGATGAGACCAGCTCATGCATATTTCTAGGTATAGAGGAGGCTAAAATATTGTATTGTTGTATTTAGTTTGAGAATTGTATGGTTTCATGTATGTATATTCTTGCAATGTATATTGGACATACCTTATATATTTTTGTATTATATATTATTGCCTCATTATCAACTCTATGATCTCTAATATTTATTGTATATTGTGTATTGTTCTATCCTGGAGGGACACATGTTTATTGCTTTGTGCCGATATTGTGTATGTATGGGGTAAGTTATTTATTCGATGTTTAAATATATACCGGTGTTAGCCCAAGGGAATATTCACATGTATACCTCATATAGCCTCATTCTCCATATCATCTGATAGTGTTACTCAGTAATACTCTTGGATAGTATGCGGATAGAGGTGGGTTGTTTCATGTACTTTTTATTTTCTTTTAGTACAAAAGACAAGTCTTTTGTCAACTTTATATGAGAGCCTAATAGATGGCTTGCCAGCTTGGTGTTCATCATACCAAAATGAGTTGGAGGTTCTCAATATACTAGGCCCTAGTGGGCTTTAAACCTCTCTCCTTCATGTCTATAATTATCTCAATTCCTAAAAATCCTTATGCTTTTCCTAGACCCTTCATATAAAACTCCCTATTAAGTTTCGCCTTCAATTTTGATGTCCTAGCCATATTCTAAAATGTGTTAAAACCACAAACGATAGATGATATACCATATCACCATCACATCGTCTGAAAAAGATACACTATTCCTTGAAGCTTTTGGAATATCCTTAAGAAATAATAAACTTTTCAAATCATTTATACCATAGTTTAGGAGTTTATTTTAGTTCATAAAGAGATTTTTTTATGCTTACGAACAAGACCAGACATGCTACTATTTGTGAACCCCTCCAGTTGTTGTAGATAAATATATTTATTAAGATCACCATGCAGAAAAGTCATTTTGACATCTTGTTTCTCAAGTTCCATCTAAAAATGAACAACTAATGCTAATAAAGTATGAATGGAAGTATGTTTAGTTACTGGAGGAAAAATTAAATGGTACCCAACTCCCTTCTCTTAAACATACCCCTTTAGTACTAACATTAACTTGGACCCTCACTGGAACATCCCATATTTTGGAGTGTCATAATATGGAATTAAACTAATAGTAATAATTAGTTAAATAATAATCAAAAGGATTTAACTAAGGAAACTACACAAGGGAAATTTAATTAGTTAAGAAGGGATACTTAAAAGATTAATTGAAATGACCGAGGAGATTTATGTTAATTAAATTCTGCCATTAATTAAATGAATTAAATAGAATGTTTTAAAGAAGGGAAACCCAAGCAAAAAGAGGAAGCTTTCATTTAAAGAAGAAGGAAAGGTTTATAATCAAGTTTTCTTTTTAGATAATAAGAGTGGTATTTTTATTCAAGCAGAGCACGCATGGATTATAATCAAGTTTTCTAATCTTAAGTGAGTAATACTAACCTTATGTTGTCCAATGTTTGGCCTGAGCAGCTTCTAAGTGAATCTAAACATCTAGATGAAGATGGAATGGATCAAGAACTTGGGGTGTACTTGGAATAGCCAGATGAGGCAATAGAGGAAGTGTGGATCCAACTGGGGCAAGACAACATGGTTAGTACCGACCACAATAATGGCGGTACCGAGTTTATTCTCAAGGGGGTCCCATCTGGGAACTTTGGAGGACTAGGACATGTGTAATATGGGATGTCAACTATGCATTATGACGATCACTATGGTCAGTACCAATACAATTGGGGTCGATATCGATAATGATTTTGTTGCTCCAGGTTTACACGTTCTTCCTCCATATCTTATCGAATCTGAAATCTTACATGTTCTTCCTATTCTAGCGACAATGGCGGACAATTCCAGTTATAAATAGAGAAATTTGAGCAACATGGGTACTTTTAAAATCTTAAACCTCTGGCCGATATTCTTCATCTCCTTGTCTCTACTTTAACCATTGCGACTAAGAGCTATCAAATCCAAGCATATTTTATTTTCTAGATTTGAAAACCTTATAAAAGTGCTTGTACTTGTGACAAATCTATAATCAACAATATTAAATAGATGTAGGCACTTAATTTGACGAAACCACTATAAATTTTGGTGTTCTTACTATTTTCACTTGCTTGTATTAGATCTATTCTTATTTGTAGTCGATTGGGTGTCATGTCAATTTTTGACCCAACATTTTGGTGCTTTTACTAAGAAATGGGCCTTTTAAGTGAATATCCAGCTTATACCTTCGGATTTCAAGCATCTAGAAGTTAGACCTTGAAGTTTTCTATTGTAGATCTGAATTTACTGAGATTTGAAAGGAATCTACCTAGATCCAAAAGATATGGCATCTAAAAGACATTCCACAAGATCTAGAGCCTCTATCGGAGAAGATGAATCTTCTCATCATCCCTTGCTTTGCCATGATCTTCTTCCCTTCAAGATATGGTACCCAAAGTCGAGTTTGATAAGCTAGTGGCTTAGATGAATTAGAGAATGCTAAACAGTTAGAAAGACCTCTTTGATAAGATGGAGGATAACTTCACTTTACTAACCCAATGGTCACAAAGGCATAGGAAGAGTAGCAAAGATTCGTCGTCTTTGAGTTTGGAGGAAGAAAGTTTGTCTCTGTTAGATTAGAACAGAAGAGAAGGCAAGTAGAAGTTGAAGGAAAAGGCTATTGGGACATCAAAGAGGTGTACTAGAGGAGGTGGCCAAGTTTTGGCCATGACCAGCATGCGTAGTCCCAATCAAAATCATGTTGGTACCGACTGTCTTGATGATGGTGCCGGTGCACAACAACTTGATGCTATTAACTTGTATTACTGTGCAGAAGACTTGCTGGATACTGGCAATGACATTGGGCAAAATGCTGGTGCACAAATCGATGGTATCTGAATGAACGCTATAGAGCCAGCAAAACATCGTAGTAGATTTGGAAAAGTGGCTCCCCTAGAGACAGGAGGGCCTAGACATCATAAGACGAACCGAGAGTGTTCGCAAGTCAAACGCTCGGGGTTGTCCCTAACAATCACCATCAAGTAGCCCAAACCAGAGAAGAATATCTCAAAGATATGGTTAATAGTTTTCCAAATAAGGATCAACATAGGAGCAAGGACAATGAGGTTCAGTGCCTAGTAGAACTCTATTCACCGATGATATAATACAGGAGAGCTATCCTAAAAAAATTGTTATGTCGAAGATGCTGTCTTATAGTGACGGACCTTAGACAACATCTATTGAAATACTAGTGGCACATGGACGGTGCTCATGCGACAGGTGCAATGAGGTGAAGATATTTCCAAATATTCTTTGATATGGTGGCTACAATATGGTTCACTTAGCTTGCGCCGAGGTCCATATCTTTGTTCGATTAGTTAGAAAAAAAGTTCCTTGAGTAGATCAAGCTCCATATAGCTCGATCAAAGTATATGATGTACTTTTCCAATATTATCAGAATTCAAAGAGACTGAAATATTTTCTAGAGCGATTTAACCATTCAACACTATAGTAACTGAAGTTAGCAATCCGAAGGAATACGTAGTTCTAATCGCATTGACTCAGGAGTTCACCTAGGTACAAACTTTGGTAAGTGGTTTAAATCGAAGCAACCATCCATGGTTGAGTAAATTTATTGGAAAGTGTCCCAATATCTACACTTAGAAGATCCAGGCCTAGCATAGGGCCAATTGGTGGTAGACTATCAAACGAAGTTGTGTAGAGCAACGTTTCTAGTGCTTTCACCGGTTTGCGGTGAACATCAAAAATAATAATAACAACTAGAAAAGGAGAAACCAGGGTGCTAGAGGGAAGAAGAACGACAGCAAGAAGCATCCAAGGTACATGAGACCGAGCGATTATACTCCCCTAAATGATACTATTATGAATATCCATCTTGTCATGCAAGGAACGGAGAATTATAAGAAGCTGCCTTGGAGGGAGGCGACTGAAGCTAAACGGAGAATATCTATCTTATCTTACACATCCTATACTATATCCTACATAGAATACCCCCAACTGTAGGCCCGAAGGCCTTTCCAGTCCAACTCCATAACTTACACTCCTCCAGTCCAACTCTATAACTTACAGTCTTTCAATCCAACTCTATAACTTACCTTTAACAATAAGCCAAAGACCCTTTCTAGTCCTACGCAACTACCGTTAGTCATGTCCTAAAAATGTAAGAGATTGTACCCAAGCCACCCAATACATTTTTAATGGGAATTAGGCAGGCTCTGACCATTTAATATCTATATCCTAGGCAGGTTTCCGTCATTTAATACCTAACTCAAGATGGACCCATCTTTAGTACTGCCTAACTGATATCGCTCAAAATCTCATCAGGCCACTTAATACTTCTTTATAGAAAGAGGTAAACCCTACAATAGCCACTTAATACCTTGACCACAAAGTAGACCCCTCCTAAGATTCCCTACTACTGCACCTAAATCGTAATCTCGACCATTAAATACTTCTTACGTGGGAAGGAGGCGGACCCTACAGCAACAACTTAATACACCAAACCAAGAAGCAGGTCCTATGTCATATGACCCATAACCAAACTATGACGTCTCACATTAGTTTGACTATTTATAGGTGCTGCTAGCTAAATTAGCTGGGCTGACTTACCTTATAGAATTGGGACAAATCTTGTATCCACCGTTAGTACTTGTTATAGGCGATGTCTCGAATCAGTCCCAAAGTCACACTGCTAGTAGCCAGATTAGTTGGACAGACTTTCATGTGCTTTTGACTGACCTCGCATCCTCATAACTTAGTCATATTTCCTCACTCCTAACATACTACCATATATACCTCACTGCATAACATATTAAGGTCATATAAGGAAAACTCCCTATTTTACCTTTAAATATAGATTAATTTCCATAATTATCTTTACTTCTTTTTTATGGGATTTATTGCGAATTACTAACCTATTTACACTACGTGATTTATACGTTGTTAATTATATGTTAATAATAAACTTATAGGCTAATATATTTATATAGGCTAACTAAATACTCCTAAACATCGGAAGATTTTTGCGTCCTATATTAATCATTTTAAATGTCAGAACTTCCAAATCATACATATCTACCTTCATATAGTAACTTGCAAATTAGCTAATATCCTTAGCTAAATAATAGATTTGCATAAAAAGGAATCAAATACTAAACTTATACTGATACAATATCATCAGTACCTATAGAACTTACAATTTAAACCCTTTATATTATATTCAACTTTTACATGTACAATGAAAAAGTTCATTTTTAAATTATAGAAATAGGCAATGGAAACTGTGAATAGGAGAATTCATACTTGACACACTATTTCCTAACTTATTTTCTTTTAAGATTCTTTTATCATAACAATATAGAAAAGTTTAAAGTGGAATAGAACATAAAATATTCAAATTGCAATAACAAAAAAATTCTACTATTTTAATATAAAACAATTGAGATTCTAATAAAAAAAAGAATTGACATTTCATTTTTGGAAGAATTTAGGGTTTTAGTTTTAGGGTTTTCATGTACAGTACTCTCCAAGACATGAAACCAATCTAAACTTCTACTATACAAATACTAAAATCTGAAAAACTAAGATTTCCATTCATTGCCTACCTTCTTCTGGATTTGATTCTCCTAATTTCCCCTTCAGATCTCTTCTCTTTGAAATATACAATAATTGAATTGTATATAAATTAAATTCAGAATTCAGGGATTATCAAAGAATGAAAATGAATGCATGAATATGTGTGTGTGTGTCTATATATATGTATATCTATTACCTTGTTCCTTTAGATTTGAAATCTTTTATTTAATCGAGGAAGAAGACCGATAGAGTTTCGCTAGCATTCAATTTGTGAATAAAAGTAAGGGGGCTAACATATTATTTATAGTAGTTAGAAGGCACCAGAACCGTCGAATTTAAGTCTGTTTAAATAATAAAATCTGGGTCGTTCGCACCTAATAAATCCCGACTTGTTGTCATGTCACGAACCGGGATTTTTGACCTCCGAAAATCGACATCAATACGTTCACTGTATTACATACCGAGCAATCGAATGCCGGAAATACCAAACCGTTAGGGAAAAGAAGAAGGAGGTAGAAGAATAAAATAGAAACAACAACATAGAATCTCACAATCGTAGCGGAACTATATATAATAAATAACAACCAATCTTTATACAAAAAGAACTATAACTGTTTATACATTACATCATCAGAGTACAACACGAATCAATAGCACAATACTGGACAGTTATAATAACTTGTCCGCACAAATGCTAAATATACAGCCTACAATACACAGCGGAATAAGATCAAATACGTGTAATACATCTTCGTCATCCGGCTCGTCTCCTTAGCTCCATAGCATGCTATCCTGTATCTGTAATACTCGGTCTGACCCGAGCATTAAAATAAAATAACACCCGAGTTAGTCTGGAAAACCAGCGTGAGAAAACACACTCAACTTGAATTATTAAAGTTTCAAAATCCTTTGAAAATCAAAGGTATCTCGTAAGACCACACCACAAATAAACACGACGGTTTTTTACCTTACGATAACCAAAACATTTCATATCAAAATCATCTGATATTATAATAGTCTCTAAGTACAAATACTTATTCAAACAGTTGAAATGCTTGCATCTCACGTTCCAGCATAGTTGGGTACAATCAAAACTGTATGGCACTTATTGGAGAATGAATTCCTTACTACATAAGACCGAACTATCCCTGACCTGGATAGACCGAATATGCTATCACCCCGGGTGTTCCCACCCTCTTTCGAGCTCCTTCCATACATTGTAGTAATAAAATAATATTCGAGGTTATCTATAAGGGTGATAAACATACCCTACTTGGGTGCGACCCATTTAGCCTTGCTGCATCTCCCCTGATTTTCAGTCATTCCCGGTTGATGAGGCTAGAGGCTACGATTACCTTTTTAAGGAATTTTCACTTAGAATGCTCATTGTCCTCCGATGACAATGTTCTGATAGCATTCATCCATACAAGTCCATTCCGGGTCCAAACGGAACCGAAGACACTACTCCTACTACATCCATTTTGCAATCACCCTTAGGATTAGTAGCGATTAGCCCTTGCACTTCACTGCTCCATCTTCGACTCCATGCTCTTGTCTTCATTTCGAAAACGTACTCGTTGGATCGAAGTGGTTTTCGGATAATAAATCCGATCCCGGTCTCTTCGAAAAAACGTTCGCTATTTCCGGTAAACTCAACCTCGGATCTTTAGGAAATAAACAGGCGAAGTAAGATCGGAGATCACCTCATAACCGTTAGTGGACAGATTTCCTTATCATCGTCCTAGAAGAACGAAACGAGCTTATACGTACAGTATAGCACCTCGAACGGTAACTGTACCATATAATTCCCGTATTTCTCCTAGATATTTCCAAAGTTATATTTTGGTCCAGATTTGATAGTCAGTTATTTAACTATCAAATAAACAATCATTCAACCAAATATTTCATTTTTCACTGAATAACTCCAAATCTCTCCTTAATTAAATTTTATTAAATTAAATCTCTTCATCCAAAATATATGCTTATCTTATCGAGTTAAATAAATTCACCAAAACTATTCTTTCAAAGATATTTGGAAAACTTTTTAAAATAATTTGGAAAGTACCACTACGGTATCAAACCGTGGATTCACAGTTCAATGGTTACGTCTCTATCGTAGAGAAATTCAAGACTTAACTACAGGCACTCACAGTCTCCGATTACGCCACACGAGTATACCAATACTTCCCGAAAACTCTATTTAATAATTTTCAAAATAATACTTACGAAATTTCTATAATAATTTTCCAAGTTAACTTTAGACAAAACTACTTTTTAAATAAAAGCTATTATATAAAATATTAATATTGAATAATTATCCTTTTAAAATAATAATAATGATTAAACCATTAATAATAATTAACTACTATAACTAACTTAATTAATATTTGCTTTAACAATTTTTAAACAATTAATTAATAATTTTTTCTAAAACATTCTTTTAAACACTTTTAAATTTCTAATTAATACTTAAAAATCTTTCTTTTAAAATAAACTTAACTTTTTCGAAAAGTATATTTTCAACTCCAATATAGCCAGTCTAATTATTTTATAAATCTCTCTCGATTTATTTCCAGCTTGATTTACGTTCCATTTTCGTAAATTCCCTTTTTCACATTTAAAAAAAAATATACTATTTATTTTTAAAATGATTTATCCATCACCTTATAAATTCCCACCGTGAATTTATAATTTCAAATTATCCAGTGATAATTACTTTACTTTATTTATAAACTTCGTTTAAAATTCTCATAGTCTCATTTCTCGTTTATAACTATTTTCACAGCACTTAATCGATTTTTCATCGATTTTCAAATTAAATTCCATTTTTAAATTAATTTCTTAGTTAACCCAAATTTATTCCAAAACCACTAATTCCAGATTCACTTCCTTTTTATAACTTTAAGTCTCGTTTAAATCTGAAGCATCAATTTCATATTTTATTTTCAAATTTCGTTTTTATTTTTATTTTTTTCAGAACTATTTTAAACCTTGATTTTAAAATCTTGTACACTTAACAAATCACTTAAGTTTTATTATTAAAAATTCTTTTGCTTACATTATTTCAAAAATCTCTATTTACAATATTCCAAAATTATTAAATATAAATTCGAATCAACCTATTTATTTCTCCAAATTTATTTCTTTAAATAAATTCCAATTTCACTATAATTATTTTTACTTCAAAACTCCTTCAAATTCTTTTTAAATTCAATTTTCATACTTATGGCATTTTAAAAATACCAAAACCTAAACCAACAATACCATAGCGCCAAATAAATTCAAATCATGCTATAATCTATCACAGATTATTCAATATATCATATCACTGCACATGAAAAATAATTTAAACATTCTTGAGGAATCTAGTCGGATCCCTCCAACCTATTTTTCCCTGCATCCACCGATGTTAATACAATATAAAAATACCAATCCTAATTCGAGGGGGATATCGCGGTATATAGTGTCATCCTCTATTATGCAGGGCAGATAGGGTCTCATCTGCTATATATATGCGGGAATATCAATCACTCTAATATATATATATATATATACACATATACTACTATATATATATGATCATCCAACAGATAACAATAAATTTTCAATCCAAATCAAGCATTAAATAATTTAAATTAAAACTTTTAAATTTAAATCTGGCAATCCGAATGAGTGAGAAATTCACACCTTGTTTTAAATCTATAGACCCACTCCCATTCCCCTTCGTATCCTATGAATTAAATGCCACGACCTCGTACAAATAAATTTACAACGTACATACGTTAGTTCTGAAATTAACTAATTATACTTAAATTAATTTTCATTAAAACTAAATAAATTTTATAAGTTGATGAGGATTTAATTTAACTAAACATTAACTTAATATCAGATTCAAACCCATACCCAGAGAAATAGAGCTCGGCCCAAACATCGTCTTCCCAAAATGAACTGAATTACCTGAAACTCCCTCCCCTCTACGACGTATGCCACAAACATCGAGCACCACCGCCCAACCAAGCTCCGACTTCGCCTCACTTCACCTTACGACTTTGCCCAAAGCAAAAATGCGATCTTCTCTCACTGCAGCAGCCTTTGTCACCACCACGCCTTTACCGACGTCGCCATCAAACCCCTAAAGACAACCCGACATCACCACGAATAAATACCACCGATCACCCAAGTTCGCCTCGCACAGTGAAGCCGGGCCCCATCGTCGACTGCCAAAAATCGCCGCCCTCGACCTGACAAATCATAACTCCCTCAATCGCGTCGCGCTCGACCAATAACCCTACAGCAGCACTCGCGATGCTAAACCCCCCTATGCCGATCGACTCGATCGCGCTCCTCCCTACTTGCTGCCCTAGACTTCACGAGTAGCCACGAATTCCCTTCGATTGATCTGATGATTTTTTTATCTTCGATTCGATTTCACGAATCAATTGAAGAGGGAAAAGAAGGAAATGCAATTTTGATTTGGTGAGGAGGGAACAAGGCTCGCGACTGAACTGTATAAAGTTTTCAAAAAAAACGTTTCACTGTTCAGCCATGCTTTGTTATATTTTTTAACTTGCAGTTGTGTGCTGTTTTAAAAGAGAAATGGAGGGAGACAAGAAGTGATATTGGTGTGTACAAGAAGGGCTACAGTGCTTTGATAGGAAGGGGGAAAAGTGCTGATGTGAACAAAGGTCGAGTCAACATACAATTATTTTATTTAAATTTTATACCCGTCTCGATTTACGCCACTCAAATCTTCGAACTCCTATCAAGGCATGCCGCTAGGCATTTATAATGTTATACCCCTATTCCGAATGCAATGGAAAAGGTTTCGAGTCCTAACTCGATCGTATGGAGAAGATAGCTTTTTGGACCTAGTCATTATATTTAATTTTCGATATAAATTTCAGTGCGTTTCTAACCCGTACGACCAAACGATGACTCCAAACACTACAAAATTTGATATTCGATAATAATACACTATTATGGATCCAATGGAACTGGTTTTGTCGAATTTCGAGACTGTGCCCCGGAAGGCTATTTTTAAATGTCAATTTAAACAATATATTTTTAAAGCTGGACAAATCACTATTAAATTCAATTTTAAAACTTCTATTATATTCAGTATTATTAATATAAATTTTATAAGCCTTTAACTAATTTTTAACAAGCTTGAAACTCAATATTCAATATCTTAACCAATCTCAGTTATTAAATTCAATAATTTAATTACCCAATAAATGATTATATTTGAAATTCAAGTTAAAAATTAACTTTAAAATATTTAAAATCAATTAAATATTCCAATTTCAAATATCCGAAATTCCGGGTCGTTACATGTCACAACACTGATCGACCGTTGACCATTAATCACGATCGACTGATCATGGTGAGGGAGTCGACCGATCCTTATTTGGGAACGTGAATATATTTTGTTGCCGTTACTTTTTTGTTTAATTCTTTTTATAACTAACATTAATGTTTTCTTCAACGTTAAGTACCCCTTAACGTTAAAAATATTTATTATCCTATTGGATTACTTTTACGTTAATGTTATTTAAATTCAAGTTTAGAATTCGTTCGAATTATTTTAAATTCGAAAACTTCAAACGTCAATAACTTTTCCATTTGAAATCCAATTACAAAACTTTATATATGAAAGTTGATTAGAATATCGCCACGAACGCAATAGTATAACCTTTGTGGAAAAATTCCAAAATTTACAAAATTTCTATTTTAGCCTTATTATTTATAATTAATTTCTTATAAATTTTCATGGGGTGTTATAAGAAGTTAAAGCTGTAAATAAAAAATTCGCAGGATGGTGGACAAAATAATATACCGCAAGGGCAGAACACCCATAGAAATCAAGCTTGGTTTAGTGGAGAGGGGCCTAGGTGATCGGAGGATAGGACTGTGATTAATATTAAACGGTAGGACCTCATCCATTGGAGGAAAGCTGGAATGAGATGGAGTGGTATGGAAATCTGCTGAGCCATGTGCCGCAAGTGAGTTTTTTTACTGTCGATGATGGAGCTCTGGCCAAACAACTAAAGATGATGAGTGATGAGTTTTTTTTGAAATAGGGATGTTGATGGTGTGCAAACGCCGGTGCTTGACCCCATAGTGACTACAGTTGTTGTTATGCCAGAAATCGTGCGTCGGGTTCTAGTGACCATAAAAGCTCGATTAATACTCTGTTCAAAAAGACGTATGATCAAACGAGGATTAGTGCAAAGGATATAAAGCCATATAAATCATGTATCTAAGGATTTATCAAATAGGCCAAAGAGCAAGTTGGATGTATTGGCTTGTCCATGGAATTGGGCAAGGGAGACTGCAAGATGGTGCAGGTGTAGACCTTGTGATAGTTAATGAATTTTTTTCTTACAATGCTTTTTAGGCCTATTGATCTTTGCTAATTTCAAAATAGCCCTAGCTCCATGGTGTTTGATGATGAAATTTTCCATCGAGAATAGGGTTAGAGCTATTCAAGGCAACCAGAGCACTGGTCGGGAATGCTATGCCATTAAGCTCAAAGAGGAAAAGCGATGTGCGAAAGGGAAAGGTGCAAAGAAGGTGCTTTGCATCAAGACTGCGAATGCATAGAAACTACTTTCCAAGCCCTGGCTTGGGTCAAACAACAAGTTATGCAAGCCTATGGATCCCAATCAATGATGAATATCCCACTCGAGTTCTCAAGGTCGAATCTCAGCTTGGCTTGAAATTGAAAAATGAGTTGGTATGGTTTCTCCAAAAAAACTTGGATGTGTTTTCCTGGATGCATTCCGGTATGTGTGGAATTTCATTGGGATAGCATGTCATGCATTGAATGTGGACTCAATGTTATCCGGCCTTTTGACCTGCTATATCCAAGCTGATTGGACAAATTAGATTTGATGATAGACAAAGCAAGCAGCCCGGAGAGGCGATCACAGAGGCCAGAGATCAAGTATAGACAATGATATGAAGTAGCGATCAAGCAAAGCCAAGAGATAGACTCTACAAAACATTCCAACTATGGAATAGTGCTTCCCCTAGGTAGGGTATCGGATTGGATCACTATGGCTATGACTAACTTGGATCAGTAGTTCAACTTAATGGGAATCAATGGATATCTCCAAAAACCTGAAAGCAACTATGCAAACAACATTAGGAACATAAAGCTAGCATAGAAGGGGACCTACCTGATCGATCGCAGCTTGCCACGTGACCAGGAAGACCTATCTACCCAGACCGCTAAATATTGGGAATTGGGTCACGAAATTTTTTGAGTGACCTCGTTTGCATCTGGAGATTCTACCGACGAAGTTTCGAGAAGATATTCGGTTATCTACGCCTATAAATACAGGGTACGTAGCTCATTTGAGGGATCTTTACGCAGTTGATTTCTTTGTACTCCATTGTAATTACGGATTCCAATATGATCCCTCTTGTACTCAGAAATTCAGGTCACTAATAAAATTCTCACTTCAAAGCGGACGTAAGCACTCAACGTCGAGCCACTATAAATCCTTTTGTTATTGTTTTTTACTTGTTTTCTGCTTGTGTTCGCAGTTTTAATTTTGTTTTCTTCATTTATTTCTATACATGTAATCTATTGGGTATTTGTGCCAACTTTTTAAAGAAGATCTAAAGGAAGCTATTAGCTATGGCCAGAGGAAAGTCTACTACTTCCCATGCTGTTGAAGGAAATAACGATGCTTGTGTTCAACAGGTTGATCAAAATGTACAACCGGCGACTGCCGATGCCCAGACTCCAGCTGAATATATCACTAGAGCTAATATCAAAGTCCTAATGAAGGAACTGATAGACAACCATCAACGGCTCAACCAGCAAATCCAGGCTAACATTGACCTGATAAACCAGTTGAAGGACTAACATGGGAAGACAAGGATGGAGCCTACTTCGTTTTTAGGATTAGAAAATTCCTTCTCATCTGACGACTATCACCGAAGCAGACATCACAAAATGGTTCCATATGCACCTGGAACATCGGGATGGGAGGTGTTGATCGAACATGGTCGATCGACAGCAATCGGTGCCAAACCCCCTAGAGGGCTCGGCATGTAGGTGGATGCGCTTACTCTAGAGGTGTCGCGATCAATCAAAGTGCTGGAGCTTGAGAAAATGTGGTTGAACCACAGCTAAGAGACAATGATAGAACTGCTATCGAGGAAATGCATCAAGAGCAAGAGGAGCCAAGGCAATGTGGCACTGCTTGGAGGCATGGATCGGGTCGTTCACATAAGGTGGAGCACGACTACCGCTTGGCACCAACTTTCCAAATACCAGACTTAATAGCTATGGTGAGGCAGCTAGTGGAAGAAAGTCAGGGCTTGACCAATGATGATTGGGGACCCTCTAGAAGTCATACTCCATTTACCGACAATATCCTACATGCAGAATATCTGTAGAGGTTCCATATGCCTATGATGCCTACCTATGCGGGAAAAACCGACTCTAGGTTGCTTCTTTTGAAGTACGAATGGCAAATGGACTCCGCCCGAGCCACTGATACAGTCAAGTGCAGGTGTTCCCTATTTTCCTGGAAGATGTTGCGACCATGTGGTTTATCAAGCTACCATCGCGGTCAATCTCTTCATTTGATGAGTTAGCAAAGAAGTTCCTGAAGTAATTCTGCATGCATACGACTTGCCCCAAGGATGTAATGGTACTCTCCAGCATGGTTTAGGCATTGAGGGAGTCACTGAAATATTTTCAAGAGAGGTTAATAAAACTGTTACGGAAGTTAATAATTCGAATGATGATGCAATAGGAATGGCACCGACTAGGGGAGTCAACCTCGATTCTGACTTTGGCAATTATTTAGCAGGAAAGCCTCCTTCTACATTGGACCATTTCTTTACAAAAGCGGCTCAGTTTCTAAGAAAGGAGGAAGCAAAACAAACTAGGAAGAGAGATATTGTAGGCCTAAGTGCCATGGGAGTACAAAGTAATGTAGCAGTAATGTGGTCCGTTGATAGTTCTAGAAAAGTTCAGATCAATGTTCAAAACAAACCGAATGAGCAGAAGAAAGGCGGTGATAGAAGCCATGACCGAAGATGGGATTTCGGGAGAGGGAAGTCGAGGATCCCATTGTTCGATACATACATGCCATTGAATACATTGCTAGAGAATGTTTATATATCGACCTGTAACACCATGTAGTATAGGAAACCACCTTCGAAGGAACCAACGAAGAAGCAGAGATAGTTCGAAAAGCACTATAGATTTCAAGAGAGTTATGGACATACCATGGATGAGTGTCACCACTTCCATGATGTTATTGAGAAGTTAATTCAAGAAAGAAAGTTACACCAGTCTGTGACCCCATAGGATGGTGGGCAAGGGACATCCGATCCTAATCGAGGACAAGCTTCGCCCAATGCTGAAAAACCTCGATGGACAGCAGGGAGATAGTTATTAATACCATTGTTGGAGGACAACATCTGACCTATGAAAGCTAGAATGAAATGGAGCATTACGTGAACACTATCAGACATGTTGACATTGAATGTTGCTCAAACATAGAGGACGGTGCTCTAACAAAGTAGCAGCGAACTATGATAGATGATATCATGTTTCGGAGTAGAGATGAAGATAAGGTGGAGGCCCCTATGATCAATCCAATGGTGATTTTAGCCATGATCGGCCCCACCTTGGTGAGAAAGATTCTGATTGATTGCGGAAGTTCCGTGAATATCATTTTCTAGAAGGCATATGACCAAATGTTACTGGAAGCCAAAGATCTAAAACCATGCAAAGCCTGTATTCATGGATTTAATGGTATTGCAACTGAAGCGGTAGGCTATGTTGAGCTACCAGTGGAGTTAGGAGACGACAGCCGAAGGAGAGTGCAGGTGCTACTGTTTGTTGTGATGGATGTGAACTCTCCGTATAATGCTTTTCTAGGCTGACCAGCCCTTTCTGAATTTAGGACAGCTATCGCCCCTTGGTGCTTAACACTAAAATTCACGACAAAGAATGGCATGGGAATTATCCATGAAGATCAAGAGACTGGATGTGCCTGTTATGTGGCTGAGTTGGGGGACACTCAATGAAGGGAGAAAGGAAAGGATGTGAAGAAGCCTCTTTGCATCAAAACTAATGAAGCTTAAGAATCCACATTCAGGTCTTGGCTCGGGCACCACGGTCGGTTATATAAAGATATAGATCCAAGAGATGAAGAAGATGAGCCGAAAGAAACAAAGGCTGCACCCGCTGAGCTGACGATTGACATCACGGTCAACCATGATGACCCATCACGGGTCCTGAAGGTCGGACCACGGCTCAGTGCAACGATGATGAAGGAGTTAGCTGGTTTTCTCCAAGCGAATCTTGATGTGTTCGCTTGGACTCATTCTGACATGTGTGGGATCTCGCCGACCATCGCGAGCCATGCATTGAATATCAACCCGAGGCATGTCCTGGTGAAACAAAAGCAACGCGGCATAGATCCGAAGAGATCTGCTATGCTTAAAGTGGAGGTGGATAAACTCAAGAACAACTGGTTTATTCGCGATGCCCTCTACTCGAAATTGGTATCTAATCTAGTTCTTATGAGAAAAGCTAATGGAAAGTTGGGGACATGCGTCAATTGCTTGGGCCTGAACAAGGCATGCCTGAAAGACAGCTTTTCACTTTCGAGGATCGACCAGCTGGTAGACTCAACCGCTGGACATGAAATACTTTCATTTATGGACGCGTACTCCAGATACAATCATATTTTGATGTACATTCCAGATCAGAAACACACCAGCTTCATTACCGATATGGGATTATACTACTTTGTTGTGATGCCTTTTGGACTGAAGAACGCTAGAGCTACTTACCAAAGACTAGTCAATCAGATGTTCAAAGACCAGATCAGGCGATCGATGGAAATATATATGGGTGATATGCTCGTGAAGTCACATCGATCAAATGACCATATTGATGACTTAGCAGAGATGTTCAGTGTTCTTCAGAAATATGGAATGAAACTTAATCCCTTGAAATGCTCTTTTGGCGCTACATCATGAAATTTCTTGGGTTTCATCATGAACTTTCGTGGAATTAAAGCCAATCCCATGAGGATTCAGGCGATAAGGAATATTCAGGTGCTGAAGATAGTTAAGCAGGTGCAAAGTCTAAATGGGAAGGTCGTTGCTCTAAGCTGATTCATCTCTAGAGCCACCGGCAAGTGTATTCCTTTTTTCAACCTTATCGGGAGAGGGAAGAGGAACTTTGAATGGACGCAGGATTGTATTGATGCATTTCAAGCTCTAGTACATCACTTAGAGAGACCCTCCATCTGGTCCAAGCCATTGGATCATGAAGACTAGTATATTTACTTGACAGTGTCGATACATGCCATAAGTGCCGCAATGCTACATGAAGAGAATTTAATCAAAGAGGCCAGTGTATTATGTTAGCAAGTGGTTGATAGGTGCTAAAAGGAACTATTTGAAACTGGAGATGCTTACGTACTGCCTGTTGATTACGTCAAGAAAGCTCCACCCTTATTTCCTGGCTCATCCTATCAACGTCTTCACCAACCGTCCTCGACCTTAGACATTTAGAAGGTTACTTAAATGGAATATTGAATTAAGCCGGTTCGATATCACTTATCTCCCACGAAGAGCTATCCAAGGACAAGCACTAGCGGACTTCATGGCCGAATTTATTAAATAAGATGACTCTCTATAGAGCAGTGAATAACCTACCATCCAATGGAAGATGTACAGAGAGGAACGCTCGATCTTCTATGCCCTGAAACTTGACTTCCCTACATTAAATAACGAAGCTGAATATGAAGCCTTGATCGATGGGCTTAAACGGCTAGAGAGCTGAGAGTAAAAGCTTTGCAAATTTTTTATGATTCCCAGTTAGTAGTGTATCAATCATGCAAGAATATCAAGTCAAAGGAGCATGGCTTGCTGTTTACCTCGGTCGGGTCCAAGAGCTGCTAATCGATTTCAAGCATTATACCATTACACCCATCCCTGGAGAACGGAATCGAAAAGCCGACTCATTGGCCAAGCTGGCCAGTTTCGGATATGCACAACAAATGGGCTTAGCTCTAGTTGAAATAATCAGGGCTCAGAGCATTGACTAGATGGAGATTGATTGGGTCTTAGAAATGGAGTCCGAGAAGAAGTCGTGGATGACTCCGATTAAAATTTCCAAAGGGGGATCCTTCCCAAACGTAGGAATAAAAAATGACAAATCCTTCATAAAGTGTCACGATACATTCTCTAAGAAGGAGTCATGTACATGAAGGGTTTCTTCGGCCCCTTGCTTCGGTGTACAACCAATGATGAAATCAAGCGCGTATTTAAAGAAATCCATGAAGGAGAAGGTGGCGATCACACCAGGTGGCAAACCCTGGCAAAGAAGATACTCCGCTATGGTTCTAGCTAACTGTCAATTGAGACGCAACTGATTATGTTAGACGATGCAACAAGTGCCAGATGTTGCAAAAATTCCGAGAGCCCCATCAACGAAAATCACTAAAATGGTCAGTCCATGGCCATTTGCTACTTAGGGTAAAGACATCATCGACTCCTTGCCAATTTCCAAGGGTAGTGCAAAGTACGCCATCGTGGCAGTTGATTGCTTCACTAAATGGGCTGAAGCCATACCTTTGGCCATGATCACTACGAAGAAAGTAATCAATTTTGTTATTCAAAACATTACCTGTCGTTTTGGTCTCCCCTGAACAATCATAACAGACAACGGGACCCAATTCGATAGTGCTTAATTCAAAGACTTCTATCGTCGACATCATATCGAGAAAAGATTTACGACAGTTGCTCACCCTCAAGCTAGTGGATATGTCAAAGTTGTCAACAAAATCATAAGTCCATTCTTAAGAGCGTTTGGAAAGGCTAGTGGCAAGTAAGTTGACAAACTACCATTAGCATTATGGGCATACAAAACCACCCACAAGTGTGCGACTAGCCATACTCCATTCTCCCTTGCTTACAACTCCAAATTCGTAATTCCCGTAGAACTCGAAATCCCTTCTCATCGAGGGACTTACTTTGACCTCATAACTAATCGAGATCTCCTTTTGGAATTGCTATACATGGTTGATGAGAAGCGCGAAGAAGCTGACTTGAGGGCAGCTGTACACTGACACTGAATCGCCTTGTACTACAATGTTAAAGTCCAACCTAGGACCTTTGAAATTAGCGACCTTGTCCTGAAACAGATCTTTCCTAGCTCCGCAAACATGGGTCCGAGATGGGAAGGACTGTATGTCATAAATTGAAGCTTGGAAATGGAACTTTCAAGCTAAGGACTGTCAATGGCATCACACTTCCTAGAGCATTAAATTACGAGCATTTACAACACTATTTCACTTAGTTTTGTTTCGTTCAGTTGTATTTCATTTAGAATTTACTTTTTCAGTTGAATTCAAAGCCGTGAAATAAGACAGATTCTGTCTCTTCGTTTTCAGTTTGCAATAAAATCTGAAGTTCCTTCCATATTTGTGAATTGTTTATGCATAATATAATAGTTGTGATGTACGACCAACTTACATCTATATATGCACAATATAAACCAACAAGCACCTGGAATTTGGTGCCAACCAAGTACTCGGGTCCATAATCAAACTAAACAAAATGAACGTGACTTAATCGTTCATCCATTAACTCTCGCTTGCAATCTAACCAGCTAAGTATAAAGCAGAGAATGGGTGTGACTCGACCACCCATTAACTAACTTCGTCTCCCGATTCGACGAGATGAATGTGAAGTAAAAGTGGTCGTGATACGACGAACCACTCTTTGAATTTTGCCCGGACTTGGGGGCAAGGGAATTATCCAAAGGGAATGTGATTCGATCATTTCCTAGAACAACTTCAGTCCTAGAGTGTGGGCTAGGTTATGAACATCAAATGGGTGCGATTGACGGGCCATCAACTAACTATGATCCCCAGAGTGCGAATGAGAGTATAAACAAAATGAATGTGTGATTCGACCATTCACTCTTCAAATCTGACCTGAACCCGACAGGAGGAGTATGAACTCATCATGGATGGGACTCGACCGTCCATGAACTCGTTCCGCCAACCTAAGACTGGGGCCAGGTGTACAATCACTTAACCATTGAACACAACAGTGTAACATTGTTGATTCCACCTAGTGTTTGATATGACTTAAGGCCATGACTGAAAGGAGGCTTTGAGTTGGATTTTTTGGGTCGACGTCCGAAGCAATGGACGACCGAAAGACATTGCAACTTGAATGATGAACGATGAATACAAGTACATCGAATGGGAAATGTAATAGGTCGAACAACTTAGACATATTTTGTATGAAAGATAAACAGATATGAAAGAATCTTTATTCACATACTGAAACATGGAAACTAAGTACGAGTTTATCTTAGAAATAAATAACTAAAATAAAGGCCCGTACCCGCACAATTGTAGTAAACAAAAAGAAAATGGCTACCTAGCTATGCACTGCCCAAGAGGTTCGATGGCTATTTTTTCCCTTTTCTGGGCTTCTTCGGGCTGGACTCTTTAGAGCTACCACCTCATCCTCTCCTCTTCAACTCTTTTTTTCCCTTGCTACCCTTAGGAGAGTTCTTTCAAAGGCAGAGGCTATCTCACTTTGGGATATAGAAGGATCGACCTCCTCAGGAGTGACACTGCTTGGCAATATAACTTGAAGAGGAGTAACATCCACTTTGGCACTCTCCTTCTTGGCTTGCAACTCTAGCTCCTTCTTTTCAATGTGCTCCTTCATACTAGGTTTACCAGTATGCTCAAAGGTATGGGTCACTATGATGTCCTCTATTTCATCCTTCCCTTCTAGTCATCAGCCTTTTCTTCATGCAAAGCTCCTATGACTTCAACATCTAGGCCTGGAGTCTCAGTAGGTTGATCGGTAGGAGCCACCTATACAGTGACGGTCATAGTAGGCCCGGCAGTCTACACCCGCTATCTCAAACATCATCATTGGGAGCATGGACAGACGCAGCTAGACGTGCAATTTCATAAAGACTAATGGGTAATCCCATAAATATCGGTTGTGAGATGTAACCTTCTTGAATGTTGAAGAAGTAAGAGATATACCTTCACCAGATTGGCCTTCGGTCGTAGCTGGAGTGCCGTCTTCCAAAATCGAAGACATCCCAAAAGATGTGTGTATCGCTGGTTGATCTAGATCGTAGCCCGCATCATTCTTTGGGGCAGGAGAAATTGAATCGTAGGCTGCTTGTGTGATATAGGGTTTTGGGAATCAGATCCCGAGGCTTCGCCCTCATCTTTCCACTTTTCGGTGATCGTTGGATCATTGAGTAAACTAAGCCAAGCAATCCTGAGCTCATCGAGCTCTTCATCACGCTAAATTTCATGCATAAGCTGCACTTCATCCACTATAGCACTACCGAGGAACTTCTTTTTCAAATCTACAATATGATCCCAGGCTTCAATAAGCGACTAAGGATACCCCTCTCTAAGGAAGCGGAGGTTGTGTTTCATTAGGACGCATGCAATGTAATATATCAGTAGCAGATTGAACTCGTCCTTTATCTCTATTCGGCCCACCTCCCTAGCCTCTTCCTTGAGGGCCTCTATCTGTGCAAGTTGATTGACGACTTCTATTTTAGCTTCGCAAGCCTCAACGATCTTCTCACAGTATCTTTAAGACTCTACCCGAGCCTTAAGCTTCTTTGGTTTTCCTTCTCAAGCACTTCCTTGAGCTATTTAATATGAAGGGAAAAAGCATCGGTGTCATTTTTCAATGCCTCCTTCTCCTTTTGTAAAATGTCTTTTTCAAGGGCTAAAGTACCGCTACGATGAACTGTAGTGTCTAGTTCAGCTTGGTGCACTTTCATTAAACGCTCGATGGCTTCAGAAGACTCGCTGGCTTTTTTCTCAGCATCGGCCAGTTTCATACCCCACTACTTGACCTCCTCGTTCAAGCACTTGATGATGTCTTTGTCGTGGATTGCCTCAAGAGTTAAGCAATCAATTTTGTATTTCCTTTCCATCAACACCTTAGAGATTCTCTCGGCCACATGGAGAGTTATACTGTGCTAGACATAGACATTATTAACGTGAGAGAGCACTGTGTCCTTGGTCTCTGAAGGAATTGGATGCAAAGCAGGAACAAATTTGAACTTGTCAAAGCACAACTTAGGAAATGCGACCTTTAGCTCGACCAACTTCTCGGCAACGGCGACATCAAGAGTAGTCAGGGCTGAGAGGGCCCATTTGTTGTGCTTGCAAGATGAAGTATCAGGACCCTCTGTGCCAAACTAGCGTTTTGAAGATCGACGGGTGCCGAAAGAACCCAAATGTTGCTCGGGCGCAGTGATCGAAGTGGGCACGTAAGGCAGTGATTTACTACTACTATGTGTAGTAGGGTATTGATCGACACCCTTGTGGTGAGAAGACTGAGATTTTGATTTATGTTTGGATGATGAGTCCTTGGATTAGTAGCTTCAGCCTCGGTCTTCTCTTCCTTCATACCCTTCTCTGTCTTGACCAGGGTCTGGACCTCGATCGGTCTCAAAATAAGACAGCTGAGAGTACGCTGATCTCTTTAGGCGATCATAGTTACGAGGGCATCCCATCGAGCCTACAAACCAAATGAAAGTGTATAAGAATCATTGGAGTTAGAGGTGGATAGTGTTGTGCGGTGCAGTGCATGTGATCGTGGGTGTCCTAGTGTCCCCCCAACGGGTTAGTTGCTGGAGCTTTGCTCGTTGGAGCAATCTCCTTATGTCAGTAGGGGGAATGTCAGTACCAAATCGACTAGGAGATTCAGATTCTCCAAGGTTTAAGTTGACAAAATCATAATTTTCGACATCGTCCGAAAACCGGATGTCAGACTGCCCCTTAAATAGATTTTCTAGAGGCAAAGAGCTAGACCGATCTGTAGTAGTTGAGGTTGATTTGGATTTCTTGGAGACCTACCCTCTACAAAGCTTATAATGAGTCGTTTTCCTTTTCTCTTCTCTGAGGCAGGGAGCTATAGGCCTTTGGAGGATCCAACCGTAGGCTCGTGGCTTAGGCTTACAATGTCATAATTGGGCTTAATAGCATCGCCCCTCACCTCGCCTTCCTCGGCGATAGCCTTGGCCCCTTCGATTGGGGCACGACATGATCAGCTTCGTCACCTCCTTACCCAACAGCGCCTCTTCTCTCTACAATTTCCTCCTTGACGTTTCTAGGTAGTCCCATGCTGCGGCTTTCTTCAAGTAAGCCGAAGATAAAAAGGTGCTCATCAGTAAGAAGAGATCTGATGTCTCTATCCGCCACTGGTACGTTTTTGAGCGTCGAAACCGTATCTGAATATGTGTCGTCGGCATGGATGGCTACCTGCAACGTTCAATAAAAATATACTTAGTTCAAGATACAGCTTGGATAAATGCACTTAAAGTTAAGTTTGGAGCAACACTTACGTCCTTTCAAACATCGTCCTACGAAACCAGGTGAGCAAGGCATGTAGAACCATTTGTTCTTTAAAGCGCTCAGTTTGTTTCAAGTGTCGGTTACAACCAGGCAGTTTGTAACTGACTCGAGGAAAGTGTACGAGAGGCTTCCCCTTCATCGCTTGAGGTTGTAGATGAATCTAATGTCTTCTAGAGTTGGCTCACAATATAAGAACTTGAGGAATATCATGTACCTGTAGTGCAGAAACATGTAGTTATTCGAATGCAGCTGAGCCGGCGCCAATCTTAAATAATGCAACATTTTTCGAATGAATGGATTAAAGAGTGGAAAGCAACTAGCCGAACACATAAACTTGTTGCATGCAATATACCCCTTCGGGGGCAAGTGAGCCCTATCGTTACAAGATGGGACTTGCACATCTTCGTATGAAATCCCGTCTTTAATGCAAAGCCTGTAGAGAGAGACCCCATCAACCTTTGAAACCACTGGATCCTCCGGATATTTCAAAAATATGGCATCTTCTAAAGTGTAGGGAGCTGCTCAATTTTTGCTTCAGGATTCAAAGGAATTTTAGGCATATGATGAGAAATTTCGGACTATTCAGGTTACTAGCCTAGAGAGTTTCAAGCAGATATCGTTGTTGAGCTTGATCCAGTGTCAGGATTGTTGTGTGAAGAAGTTTGTTCAATGCCCATAGTAGCTAAACATTCTGAGCATCTAGAACCCATACCTATCAAACTCAACAGACAGTAATCATTAGGAAAATAAACCTGTTCCCCTCATGCTAAGTGTAAACTAGTGTAGTGTGGTACATTGTTGTGTAGTGTAGAGATGGACAGCTTAGAATTAAAACGATAGTTATAACAAGACTCTGGGATTCGACTGGAGTGATCATAATCGTTGAACGTCCCAGCCGGTTTTCACATCGATGAATGTGGATTTTATCTAAGAATATGGGATCAGTCATCGACATACTAGAGTATGAATTTTGCATCCAAGTTCATTCGAGACTATAATTTCCAGTACAAAGTCCAATAAAGTTCTAAGTCATGTCCCATTGCAAGGTCCAAGTGTTCGAGTTAGAAATCATATGTCATATGCAAGCTTACAAGGCAAATGCTTATGTTTGAGTAAGTTCAAGTATTCAAATTCAAGTGCACATATTCGACAGTTGAAAATGGCTAAGTCTCCGTAGGCAGAGGGATCGTGCCCGATCACCCCCTAGGTAGATTTGCCTTATGCATCTTTGAACTCCCAAATGCCTAAACCGATCCCTATATTCACAACCTAATCCCTATAACCGATCACTACTCCAGTGTCCATCACTGATCGGTCCTCACTATCACTTCACTTCATCTTCCATATATTAGAACCGATCCCTTGGAACCATCTCCCACCATCACCAATCGCCTCCCACCACTCCATTTCATCATCATTTTATACTACAATCGAACCGACTATAAGCAATCGCTCTGTTCCATCCACACTGATTCCCACCACATTATTAACGATCCTACTTTTTAACTTTGTCCCTAATACATCATAATCTTCACCACACTACCAAACCCTAGTTTCAAATCTACCAACGCGGTTCGTCCCATCATCACATCATGTAAAACACTAAACCGCATACTACAAGGTTGAAAACCCACATATGTATGTAAGGATGAACACGAGCAAGGGTTAAGGGAAGGGATAGGTGCAGTTCAGATTCAAGCTTAGACCCAAAATTAAGCTTGCAAGATCAGAAAGAGATTTGATTCGAGGTATGTTGAATGTTGAGTTTGCAATCTTTTTAATGGCAGCTATTGAAAAGGAAGGGAGATCGGCTCGATTCCTAAAAAATAAAGTGAAATGAAGAAGATAAGCTAAGTGTTTAGCTTATATACAAACGCAGCCGCTTATTTAGGCTCGAAACCTATTGAGTCCATTTAGACAAAGGGATCGGTACTGATCCGCTGCTTAGGGGATTGGTACTGAATGCCCCTTACCAATGTTAATAAAATGGATGAATAAAAATGATCAAAAATTGCAATACACTTGTACTTCAACTACATGATATCAGCAACGGCCCATGAACATGCACATGTACATACCCAACATTCAATTTCTTGAATCGACGAAGATTAAATTATTACTTGGAACTCGTAGAAAAGATATCGATACAGATAACCAAAGTCTTCTAACTCAATCAACAAGCTCAATGGAACCAAGCATAGACAAAGGTTGGGGATTACACTCCGAATTTATATTGATAAATATCGACCAAGCACAATGATGAATGGAGAGAGACATGACTCTTTAGAAAGATAATTCAATGGAAGGATAACCACTATTCAGGAAACTAAATGGAATTCCTCTCCATGACTCTAACTTTCTTCGATTCAAAGCACGTCATGTTTGAAACAAGACGTACTTTGGAGGGCAAGTGTTATCCAGCATTTTGACCCGGCTATATCCATGTTGATTGGACAAGTTAGACTCGATTATAGATAAGGCAAGCCACCCGAAGAGGCAATCATAGAGGCTAGAGATCAAGTATAGACAATGATATGAAGTAGTGGCCAAGCAAAGCCAAGAGATACACTCTACAAAACATTCAAAGTATGGAATAGTGCTTTCCCTATGCAAGGGATCAGATCGGATCATTATGGCTATGAATAACTTGGATCAGTAGATCAACTCAATGAAAATCGAGCGATATCTCTTAAAACCTGAAAGCAACTATGAAAACAACACTGGAAACATGAAGCTTGCATAGAAGGGGACCCACCTGGTCGATCGCAGCTTACCACGCAGCTAGAAAGACCGATCGACCCAGATTGCTAAATATTGGGAATTGGTTCATGAGATTTTTTGAGTAACCTCGTCTGCATCTGGAGATTTTGCTGATGAATTTTAGGAAGATATTCGGTCGTCTACGCTTATAAATACAGGGTTCATAGCTCATTTGAGGGATCTTTACGATTTGTTTTCTTTGTACTCCATTGTAATTACGAATTCTGATCTGATCCCTGTTGTACTCAGAAATTCAAGTCACTAATAAAGTTATCTCTTTAAAGTGGATGTAGGTACCCAACGTCGAACTACTCTAAATCTGTTTGTAATTGTGTTTTACTTGTTTTCTTCTTATGTCCTCAACTTTAATTCTGTTTTCTACATTTATTTCTCTATATATAATCTATTGGGTATTTGTGCCAACTTTTGGTGCAAACACTCAAGATGCCATTATGTGAAACATAAGAGAAGCAACCTAGGTCCGGAGAGATCCGGTACGCTAAAGGAAGAAATAAATAAGTTGAAGGCAAATGGATTTATCCATAATGCCTTATGCCATGAATGGGTATTGAATTTTAGTGTCAAGAAGCCAAATGGAAAATGACAAACACATGTCAATTATTCCCAATGGAAGTTGTATGTAGATGGAGCTTCCAATAAACGAAGTTCTAGGGAAGGAGCGATTCTCATGACCTCGGAAGGATGAACAATATGCTAGATACTAAAGCAAGAGGCTCCGACAATGAATAATGAAGCCAAATATTAAGCATTAATTATGGGTGCTCAAAATAGTGAAATAACTAAGGGTCAAGACACTACATATATTTAGTGACTCCTAATTGGTCGTCTTTCAAGTCAAGAAGGAATTTCATTCTAAGGAAGCGAGACTTGCCCCTTACCTGACAAAGACACAAGAACTATTGAATGATATTGAAAATTATACGATCATGCACATTCTCAAAGAAGAAAACATGAAATCTAATTCACTAGCCAAACTGGCTAACCTGGGGATGCACAATTTATAGGGCTTGTTCCAGTGGAAGTTTTTATGGCTCCATACACTGACCAAATGGATGTAGATTGGACCTTAGAGGTCGAGAAAGAAAGGAGTCGTGGATGACTCCAATCAAAGAGTATTTGTTGGAGGGAATTATCTAAAATGGAAGGAATGAATGACAAATACTCCTTTACAAAGTACTATGATTATTATAAAAGAGGGAATATTGTATAAGAGAGGTTTCTCAATCCCTCTACTATGGTTTGTCACCAAAGGTGGAGCTAAGAAGATAATTTTGGACATACATGAAGGATGCTATGGTGATCACACATGGGATATACTTTGGGTAAGAAGATACTTTGTTATGGATACTTTCGGACATCAGCTTCATGATTTCAAAATCTGAGAAAATATCAAGACTTAAGGTTCAACTTCATGATTTTCAATCCAACAAGTCATTGTCTTCTGAAAAAACTATAGTTACGACCCTTTTGGACTTAGAAAAGAAAAGATCCCAAGAATTATAAAACAAGGTGAAAGCTTTGGAAGACATACTCACCCTCAAATTGAAATTTCTAATCTTAAAGTGACTTTACCTCGGGTCCCTGCTTTAGAAACATATTTGGACAAGAAGGAACTTTCTACTAGTAAATTGAAGTCGTCCTTACATGCTGCCAGATCTAAAAAAATTTCTTGCTTGAACGATTCCCTTCCTGGTGGAAGGATAGAGTTTTGAGGATGAGCAATGGCTTCATCATTCTGACTTGCTGTAAGTCGCAATCCCACAGCCTCGGTCTCCATGCTCTCAGCATATTCAAAGATATACTCAGCCAACTCCTCCAAATGAAGTATTGATTTTACACGTCGTCGACAAACGTCGCTGTCTAATCTTTAACCGCTAGAGGAATATTCTTAAATTAGGAGCAAACTTATAGCCTTAAAAATTGATTTTTAGGAAGCGATGTTGCAATTCAACTATCTAAGGGTTGGATGCGATCGGCCGCTCTGCTTCGATAATGGGCTATTCAATAGGCTTCTAAATAGACATTTTACCAGCTCCATGTTGAGAAGAATCGAAAACAATGGGCTTTGATGGATGATTGGAATGTTGGGAAGCGTGAGACGGTGTCGTTTGCTTGGTAGAAAGGAAAGCACGAGAGGTGTCATCATGAGGAATGTCATTATGGAGACTGGAGTGCATGTTTGAATCCTTGAATATGGGTGATCTGGATCTAGATTGACACCTTGACGATGAGTCGTGTGACCTTTAGTCCTTCTCTCTGCCTCCTCTATCATGGCTTGAATGCTGGCTAGAATCAAAATCATGACTGGTCCTGTGTGTTCACATGGTTGGTTTGCATCTCGGCAGCTAAGCCATTTGATCCTCGAGAACCTCATACAAACCATGTCATTCCATTGAACCTGCAAATGAAATGAAGATAAATCAGCCTTGACAAGACAAGAACACAACATAAGCTGAGCAAAGTGCAATGCATGTGTGTATGCATGCAAATATCATCCCCCGATGGACCATGGGTTTGAATTTTGCTGAAAGGGGTAATCTCCCATGCTCGAGTTGAAGGCACATCTTCTTGGAAATGAATAAGGGATCCAACATCCTCAATGCTCATATTAGTGAGGCCATAAGAAGGAATATCATCCATAATTGGCCTTAGATCAACGTACATATCCTCAGATTTCTGTATGGGGTTTCAAATGCTACTATAGCTGGTCGAGGAGAGATTGGAGTCTACCTTTGGGCAAGTTTAATATTGAGACTTCTTCTTCAAAGAGGTTGTTGGTCGTCGTCGCCCTCATCAATAGATGCATCATGGCCAACATCATCGTCATTACAGCCAGCTCTGTCACCTTTCTCAAAGTGTTCTCGTGCTTCTTCAGTCTTAATAACTGGACTTTGGACTAAGGGCACCGATGAATGGCCTACATTATCTCTAGATGAAAAATCATCCTCATCACTATTAATGGCTTCTGGAGCAGGACCGACACTACGATCTGGGTCCAACAGGTTATAGGCTCATAGATTCTCATCATTAAGCAGTGTCTTAGCCTCTCTTTTTGCCTTTGGAATTTTATCAAGTTGTCGAAGAGTCTCTACCAGAGCAGCTATGCTAGGCATGCACAACATCTGCAAAGAATCATTCGGTGATAGCAGAGCTATAAAGCTGGACTTGTATGGAAAGGAAAAGAACGTAACTAACATGTATACAACCATCACTGTGCAAATCCAGAAGGACAGTGAACAAAATCGAATTCATTCTTGAAATAGCTCAGTTTATTCCAGGTGCCAATCACAATTGGCAGCCCCTGGATGGCTCTAAGAAAATGTGGGAAGGATTTCCCTTGCTGTGCTTGAAGCTAAATGGATATTGAATCTCTTGATTACTAGGAACCTGGTTAAAACGGCGAGGGAATATGATGAACAGACTATGAAGGAATGTGCAGCTGTTTGGATGGAGCTGAGCTGGAGCTAGTATCATAAAATGTAAGACTCATCGGATAAACTAATTAAACGATGGAAAACATACTGCCAGACACATGTACTTATCACATGCCGTATACCCAACTAGTGGATGGTGTGCACTCTAGGGGCATGTGGGATTTAACATGTCCTCGAACAGAATACCGTGTTACTTACAAATTCTCCTAAGTGATTCTTCCTTAATCTTTGAAGTGACGGAGTTAGCAGGATCATCTAATATGACGACATCATCAAGTGTGTCAGGAGTAGTGTCGACTTTTGAGCCTTCTATAGGCTCTATTGGAACTTCAGGAGCAAGTTGTTCTACTTGTGGATTTTCAGGCTGAGGTATGGGCTGAGCTAGAGTTTGTCGTGCAGACAGGACCATAGTTGAGCTTGACTCGATATCTGATTTGGCGTATCTGGGAATCGATGGACCTATAGCTTGAGCGGAGAGATGCTTGGAATGTCTATGACCCATAGCTATTAAAACTCAATACATAATTTATATACGAAAGATAAAAATATATACCCTCATGCTAAAGTGAGAGCATAGTGCAATGCGATCTAAGTAATAGTGTCGTGCAGCGTCTGATATTGTGCAACAGTTCATTTAAAAATCTAAAGGCTATCCGAAGTGACCATCATCGTTGATCGTCCCAACGAGCTTCACGTTATCAACCACGCTTTAGAAATGCTTTAGAACTAAGGAGATGGAGTTTTACACGACTCGAGCAATTAGTCAAGAAGGCAAATTTTTCGAAGGAGTTTGAAACAAAAAATCCACCAAGGGTTGGATTGGTATGGATCCATGCCCTTAGATGGATTTCATACTTTTCTTCAATCTTCTTCCCCGGTCCAAAGCATAGCCATCCACATAAAAGCCAGTCAACCTCATCAATTTCATCATTGGATCAGTATCGATCCATACCTTTGGAAGGATTTTGGTCTTTTCTTCAGTCTTCTTCCCCGATCCAAAGCACGACGTTCACATGAAAGCCATCCAACCTCGTCAACTTCATCGCCACCTATCTAGAATCATCAAAACTTAATGGAAATGGTTGATTCAAGTTCTGGACTTCGAATTAAGGAGTTGGTTCAAGTACGAGATGGATTGGGTCCAATCCAAATAGGGCAAGCAGTGGCGTCTAGTGTAAGTCAAAGATGGGCAGCGACGACGGTAGTTCAAGGTCAAGCAGTTGTGTGAGCTTTGGTTTGGCAGCGAAGAAATACTAATCGTAGATAAAAGCTAGAGCTTAAGAAGCAGGAATAAAATGAAGAGCAAAGAGAAGATGGTTCGAGTATATACCCCCCGATCTAGAAAAATAGGCGATTGAATCGCCTAATCTTAAGGGATGGATCGGTACCGATCCATGCCTATGGATTGGTACCGAACGATCCTAATAAAAAAAGAGAAGAGAAAAGGAGAAGATCCATATATGCATGCATGTGTATATGCATATACTCAGAGAACTCCATGAGAATGTGCATATATATACCTGTACATGTGCATATTCGACATTCCATAACTGAAATCAGAAGAAAGCTGATTCAAACCTAAAATATCTAGAAAAGAAACCAATTCAAAATTACTAAGCTTGGAATGACAGATCAAGAGAGCATGCTCCATTTACATTGTGCCAGATGCTGGTAAAACATCATAATAAATGGATAAATATGTACCACTTCATCAAAATGGTCCGAAGGAAGGAGAACAACTATTCAAAGCACGGATTGGAGTCAGATATGGCAATCCCGACTTGTCTCGATTCAAAGCACATCATGTTGGAAACAAGATGTACTTTAGGGGGAAAGTGTTATCCCCGGTCAGTATTTGGATGGACTTAATGAATCAAACTTGAAAGCTATCAAGGCAAGGAGCCCAAAAAGATAGCCAAAGAGTCCAAAAACCAAGTGCAACCAGAATCATTAGATGGAAACAATACCATCTCACAAAAATTCCAAGGGAAGGTCCATCATAGTGTTGCACCAGTACTGATCCATCCTCATGGATCTGTATCAATCCATAAAACTCCATCAGAAATGCCCCATTTTCCTCCTACTACCAAGTTATGATGCCAGCAACTCATTTCAAGCTCCATCAATCGATCGCATGTTGTTTGCTATCGAACGGCTCAAACACCTGAACTTACCTCTACTGATCTATCTTATTGGCCTAGAAACAAGCTCACAACAGTGCAAACAAGGTGAAAACCATGAAGCAATCAACAAGTTGTCATGTCGTAAAGTATCAAAATCGATCCATGCCTGTGGATCAGTGCCGATCCATCAACATTGCTGACATGGCCAAGATATCTCAAGAGGAACCGCTACATGAACATGGAGATCGTGGTGGAAGACGTGGCGGAGCTTAACCTGACGACCCATAACTATAAATAGAAGGCTAATGGGCTCATTTTCGAGGATATTTTTGCTTCTTTGCAATTTTTATATATTTCCTTGTAATCACCCGTGGAGTTGTACCGAACCATAAGAACTGTACTTGTAAAACAATAAGACAATCAGTAGAAATCTCAAGTGGACGTAGGCAATAGTTGGCCAAACCACTATAAATATTTTGTGTCTTGTTTTTACTCATTTTCCATTTGCATTTCTTCATTTTCATTCTCTACTTAATCACTTGGGTGTCTGTGTCATTTTTTTGTACAAACATATATCGATGTTTTAATTTAATTGATCAACTTTTAATTAATTAATTACTTACTTATTTATTTAATCCAATTAATTAAATAATTAAGATGAAAATTTTGAAATTTATTTTATTATCTTTCGAAACTAATTTTGAAAAGTTTATAGCATTTAAAACATGTCAAATTTTTTAAAATTAAAATACAATTCTTAAATTTCCAAAACATATTTTGAAAATTAACCCAAAACCCAAATCAATTTGGGCCTTTCTATTGGGGATAATGTTTAGGCTTGCTTTATCCTTCGAGCCAAGCCACTAGCCAGTAAGAGCGGAGTACTTGATTACCTAATCCTAACCTTTGACACTACCTATCTAGATACTCTATTAAATGGGTGGGCTTTAATATGTTAGCCTAACATATCTAATTTAAACCACATATACTATTGGGCTTTAATACGATTAAAGAAACTAGGTCAGTTAGAAGTGGGTTAAATGAGTGAATTTCATAAAGAAATTCCATTTTGATCTTAGTTGAGTCTATAAAGCCAAAATGGATTTTAAATCCAATCTAAAATATTTTAAATAAAGTCTGTATTTTATTTATTTGGTTAATATACATACATACATACATACATACATATATATATATATATAAATTTTTGTTCACAAGTGTACTAAACAAACTTGTTTGTGTAAAGAGCGTGTGCGGTAGATAAGAAGTGCACATAGGTAATGTGATAGTATGTAGGTGCCGAGGTTTACACCACCACAAACCATTTTTGCTTTACATAGGCTTTTGTTATCCCAGATTTTGATTACATACATACATACATACATATATATATATATAATAGATATGTAGAAGTATGCATATATACATATATATTGAAATCGTATTAGACAATTTTATACGATTTGAAATCAAAAAATAACAATAATGAATTTTTTTTAAATTATAAAAAGTTCGATATTAATTATTACATTGTTGCACAAGATCCATCTTTGTTTTTGAATTAAATCAACATATGCATGTTTCCATATATATATAAATATTACAATTAATGTTTCAAATTTAAAAAAACTTATGTACGTAAATATTGCAATTTATAGTATGTATATACATACACATACACATGTACATATATATAGATATGAGGATGTTAGAATTTAAAGTTAACAATTTAAATCAAACTATTAGTTTAGAAAGAGTTTAGGATTTTACATAAAACTTTAAATTTAGAAAATATACTATTGACGTCAAAATTGGCCACCAACACCTAGTTGTATGAAAGCACCAATATCCAGTCACAGATCTCAGATAGTATCTAATGTAGAGAATATAATATGAAGAACAAAGAAATTAAAAATGAAAGCAAGTAAAAAGAGACAAGATTTATAGAGATTCGGCTAACTACGGCCTATGTCCGCTCTAGAATAATCCTTTTTATTATATTTTAGTTTGTTTACAGTTACAATCCAAAATCCAAGAATAAAATTGTCAGTGTGTAGCCTAGGTTGAAGATAAAGAGAAGCAGAAAGAAGATCCCTTTTCGAACGCCATGCCTGTTGAATTTATAGGGGAAGATATGCACGGATCGGGCTGAAATTTCGATAGAAGAACCTCCAGGTCATGACGAGGCCACACAAGAATTTTCAGGCCCATTGGAGCCCACAATAAGGATCAGCCATGATCCCTATATTGATGTCCAAATAGGGTGTAATCCCTCTACGGAATTCCCCATGATGTAAGCTACTCGCCCTTCAAATGTCGTGCTATTCTGACTTACGGTTTGTGAAATATCGTGTTTTCCGTGAAGTGATGTTGCATGTATTCTGATTTCAGCTGACCCCTTTGGAGAGATAGAGGCCGATTCCTTCAAATTATCCCATTTGATGTGCGATTTTTATGCTGTGTTCCACATATTGTAGTAAGCTTGTGCTCCAAGTTTCATATCAATTGGATGTGTAGATGTTGAGATATTGATCGATCATTGCTGCAAATCCAACTAAACCAATCCTAAATAGGGATAGGGGATGATCCCTCCAAACTCCCCCAAATGATCTGCAATCCCTAGGAGAGCTCCTTGATGTTGTATTATGCTTAGCCTCCATGTTTCATGCTAATTGGATTAGGAAAACTCAAGTTATTGATCGATCTTTGCTTCAATACGAGTTGTCCTCTATTTTCAGCCGATCTCTATTGAGGGAAGAGGGATGATCCCTCCTACTTCATCCTTTTGAAGTGCAACCTCTAGGGTAGGCTCCTTAGGGCCCCCACATCTTGCTCACAAAATTTCATATGCATTGGACTTATGATTTTGAGATATTGATTGTTTTCCATTGAGTTGCACTTGTTTGGCTAAAATATGCCGATCCCTTTTATACGATCCCTTTATATCGATCCCTTTCTTAGGTGAAGTAATTTGCCCATAACTTGAGCATACAAACTCCAAACGATTTGAAATTTGAAATGTAGCCTCGTGGGTCCTTTCTTGTCACTTTATACCAGTCTCACCTAGTTTGGGACAAAAATTGAGGATATGTACTGATCCCTTAGGGGAAGGGATAGGCACTGATCCCCTGCCTGGGGGAGGTACTAATCCGTACTTAGAATATTCTGGAGAGTCTATCTCTTTGTCTCAGTTGATCGTCGCTTCATATCATTGCCTACACTTGATTTTTGTGCCTCATAACCATCGCTCGGGGCTACTGGCCTTGATAATCGTGAAGTCTGTTGGGTTAAATCTACCTGTATACTGCGTTGGCAAAAGGTGGGTTAACACTTTGTCCCCCAAAACATGCCTTGCGAAGGTGTGTTTTGAATTGCCATACATCCAAAATCCATAATCCATTAATAGCCGTATTTTCCAATCCAGAATCCAATCCAAATCCACTATCTCTCCTGATCTTTTTATCTGAATATGCATCTACCCAAACCTATTGTTGTTCGAAGCCGATATCCAAATCTAAGATCTCTCTAGGTTGTTATCCTAATCCAAATCCTCGATCTCACTGAATCATTTCATAGCAAAATCCATGCTCGACGACTTGAGTAGGTTGATCCATCGCGTTCGAGCGAAGCGATCTACCCCTTGCCAGGCATAGTCCATACCCGATGACCTTAATCTTTCCAGATCCTTGCCGAGCACAATCCATAATCAATGACCTGAGTAGGTCGATCCATCATATTCGAGCGAAGCGACCTACCCCTTGCCAGGCATATTCCATACCCGACGACATGTTGGGTTTTATTCTTTGACCTCAATACCCCGTTAAGGACTTAATCCATGATGTGCGAGTCAGTTTCGTCATGTTCGGCCGATGAAAAGACTTGTAACTTGCGATTGTTATCCCATCTCTCCGGACAGGACTACAACCACGACCTATATTATATATTACATTGATCCAAATTTAAGCATTCCTACGTCCATTTGTCAATATATAAATTAAGAGTCCATACAACCAATAAACCAGAGTTCAAAAAAACTAGAAAAACAAGAGTTTAAACAAGAAAAAAAATTCACAAACCCGAGCACTACGGTTTATCATCATCTTAGAGCATACCTAGGGACCGTCCTCGATCCCTTAAATGTGTAAGTGACTTAGCCGTCCTACTGCGAAGTTTGTTACTTATTCCATCCCATCCCGATCAATTGATGACAAGTTGATGATGATGCCTTGATCTAGTGCCATTTTCATTCGAGGTGGACGGTGGCTGCTCCTGTTCCACCGCTATAACCGAGTCCTTACGTATTATTGTAACTGACCATTACTTACATTTTCCTCAATGATATCCTTCAAATGTCTACAGTCATTTGTATTGTGCCCATCTAGTTCATGGAATAGACAGCGCTTTTGTAACGAACCCGAATTTTATATATATTTAAATTGATAATTTAAATAAATTTTTGAAAAAAAATTGTGAAATAAATCGATAAAGTGATGCGAGTTTCCCCGAATCAAAATAAATTTGGTATAAATCATTTACATTTTTAAAGTAACATTAGCTAGATTCCAACAACATATCAAAATAGAAGTTAATTTTAGTTTAAAGTAATGAGATAAAGTAAAAGCAAGCTTGTATAGGAAGAACTAAATACATACATACTATAAAAGTTTTATATGAAGCATAAAGAACAAGAAACAAAGTAAATGAAACAAGATTATTTCATATTAGCAAACAAATATAAACATATATGTGAAAGCTTATAAACGAAGACACTAGTATTATATGTAAATTTGTACAAAAGTAATTAATGCTTGTACGCGACATTATCATTTCAGCCGAAATAAAAAAATTAGCATAGTCAAAGCAAGTGAATATAAATATAAGTATACAAACAAAGTACATATGCATTAAAGGGTTGCATCTTTAAGTACATACAACATTACCCTCTCATCCACCAAAGTGAACGAATCAGCCTAGTCAAAGAAAGTATCTCTGATCTTGCTCTGTACAAACAAGCAAAACAATATAATCACTTGTACAAATTACCCTCTAACCTCATTTTCTTATATCAAGCTCTTCATTCCATTTTCGTTCATTTCAAGCTGAGAACAATCCAAAGTAAACATCATCTTAAAAAAAACTTAAATAAACTTCAACTAAAACATCAAACAAATCAAGACTACCAGAGATCAAAGGGATGGTTTCAGCTAGCAGATTCAACATCTCAAACTCTGTTTTCTTTCTCTGGAAAAACAACTGTGAGTAACTAATTTAATCCAACTAAGAATGTATCTGTTTATTGCTTATGAAGTTGAGTTTGCAGTTGCTATGTATGTATATATATACATGAATTTTTCCTCTGCAAATAAATATATACAAGTGCATATGCCTGCTCATATGAAAATTTTCTGTTTCTTTAGTTTCAGAGCATCCAACTTGATCACACCCAAATATCTAATCATTTGATCTCTGTTAAGCTAAAGGCTTCAAATACAAAATGTTGTTTGTTCATAAACCAAAGTAGAAAAAAATTGTTTGTAGCTGGACAGTGATATATGACTCTGTAATTTCAAATTTTACAGTAAAAAGAAATCAAATGAGTTTATTCGAGTAGTTTAATTTATTGAATTGATTTGATAACTTGAATAAGCAGCCGAAGATATGATTTTTAAAATCAACATGATGATTTTTAATGGCGTATTCCAAGAGCAGCTCACGGTTGAACAAAAGTTGTTCTTTTACCATTTTCTAGTAATCGACCAAACAATTGTTGATGAAAATTGGTTTGGAGCTAGTTTATTGATTTAAAATTTCAGGAAAATTGTTGAATTTTTTTTCTATGGAGTAAATTGATGAATCGAGACGAATTTAGGGTTTGACTGTTGCTTTTGATAACCGTTGAAAACGAGACAGTGGGGTGGCCATCGACGAACTGGAAGCGATGCACCCCAGGGGATCGACGCATAGTGGTGTGACGGAGGTTGGGACGGAAGGGCGTTGTCTCCGGTGACGTCACGCGATGGGACGAGGCGATTCTCCAGCGATAGTTACAGTTACTTTTTGGTCGAGGTAGCTCGATTTCGCTTCCGATGTTGGTTGGCGTTTCTGGGTGGTCAGATGGCAAGTATGGGTAGAAGGCAACTTGTCGTAGATGAACTTGGTGGCTGGATGGTCGGCGGTGGCCGGTGCATGTGCACGTGTACGCGTGTCAGAACGTGTCAGTGGATTTGGTAGTGGGTGACTCGAAGGAATACTCGAGGAAGGGAAGTCGTGGACCGGGTTTGATCTCGTGTAGCCGTGAGTGTTTTCCTGGTATAATAAGTTTTAACTTAAACTAAAACTAAGGTTGAAAAAGAAGTAGAAGAAGGAAGCACGGAGAAGATAGAGAAGAGACTCGGGGAAAAGATGAGAAGAACCCGAGGGTGACTCGAGTACGAACCTGGGTTTACCGGGTTTTGTTAAAAGTTTTAGTTAAATTTATTTGTTTAACAAAATTAATTACCTGAAGTTAATAACCTAATAAAAGTGATTAAAATTTATTTTTGGTTAAGGACACTCATTTATTAATTAAGAATAATTAATTAAAATGATGATCAATTAGGAGGTTGATTTATTAATTAAAGATAATTAATTAAAGGATGATTAAACAATTAAGGTTAATTATTTAATGATTAAAGATTGATTCAATTTTTAATTACGGTTGATTTATTTATAATTAAAGGTTAATTAATTTGTTATTAATGATTAATTAATAAATGACTAAAGAATAATTAATCATGATACTTTGTAATTGATTAATATTAATTAACCAGGATTAATAATTCATAAGAAATAAATCTGATTTAAATTAATCAGACAATTAATTGACCTTACCTATGATGTTTGGATTTCATTGAATGCTGCATATTGGATTTATATCTCTGTTATGTGATTATGATGCTATGAATTGCTTTATGCCGAACTGTGATACCTGTGATGAATATACTGCTATGTGAATATGAAAACCCTTGACCCGTAAATGACATTTGAATTTCGATGCGACAGGGAGTCGGATTCCAGTTGGTTATCCGAAACCCACATCGAATTGTAATAATGAATCTTTGTGACTGATAAATTTATTTTATCTATGAATCTGTGAATGAAGATAAGCGTTATCGATTTTACCGCTTATCGATGTATCTGTGATGATTGATGTTGCACTATTATGTGTAAAACCCCTGGACTACACCATACACACACAAATATGGATTTCACGTGGAAATCGGTTAAGTCGCAGATAATTTAAATTTGATGTTTTTGAAATTGAAATTTTAATTTCAATTGATTTTGAAATTTGAAATTCGGTTTAAAGTGAAAAGCTTTTGAAATGGAATTTCAAAGATAAAAGTTATTTTGAATAACTTAATCGAGTTTTGAAAATTTAAATAATTTGATTTAAATTTGAGTTCAAGTTTGAAATTGAATTCTATGATTTGAAACTAGGGATTAAAGATGCTGTACAAGTTATATATGGGTTAAACCATTTTAAAGGTATTGATTTGAGAATTTGAATTTAATTCAAGGGTTTTAACTCGTGTAAATATAACTGGATTTTTATGCAATGAAACTATTTGTTTTCAAATAGTAAAAGCTTTCACATAAGTAAAGGATTTCCAATTTGTGTTGAAAGGATTTCAAGTTTGAAATGGAATTGAAATGTTTTGAAATTTATGAAATGAGTCTTTGATTCAAAGACCGAATGAGTTAATCCAACTTGAAATAGAATTGTTTTGAAAGTTATAGGTTAAATCTTGATTTAAAGATTTAACGAGTTAATTCAAATAAAAATGGAAATCGATTTGAAAATCTATGAATGAATCTTTGTGAATGGGTTTAACTTTGTGAATTAAATCTTTTTGTTTAAAAGATTAAAAGTGTGGAAATTGTTTAAACCATTGAGGGTTTTTGAAATAAATCTTTTTATTTAAAAGATTGGAAATGGTAATTTGTTTTACCATTCGAATGAAAAGTTTTAAGCTTTAAGCTGTGATTTAACTGAGACCCCAGTATCCATATGATTTTTAATTGCGCTCGTTATTCGGTTTAGCCGGGAGAGGACCTTTGTGTCATATAACCCATTCCGAATAGTGATACGACGATATGGATAGCATTTGAAGACCGGTGGTGAAGACCGGGTATTTGCGAGAACGATAGGATGACCTATCGATTGTCTCTGCACTGAGTCGCGCCGGTATAGAGATTCCCTAAGTGATGGGAAGTCCGAACGTGATTAGAAATTATCCGGATTTGCAAGGGCTTCTTTGGAAGTGCCTTCGGTTCTGTTCGAACCCGGAACAGACTTGTATGGATGTGTGTCTGACGTTACACTTTGAGATGTAAAGCTGGTTTCTATCAAATACATTTCTGTTGGTGGCGGAGAATTTATTCTCTTAGCTTAACACCCTTCTCTGAGACGTACGAGCTCAGAGGTTATGTAGTTGATGGTTACTAGTGATACATTTCCAATTTGGTAATGTGGCATACGAAGTGCTGATGATCATTGTTGGTCAAAGCGTGGCTTTGTGAAAAAGCGTTGCTTTGTGAAAAAGCGTGGCTTTGTGAAAAAGCATGGCTTTGTGAAAAAGCATAGCTTTGTGGACGAGACTTCGTCGAGCCTCACAACCCGGTAATGGTCGAAACAGGAATGTTGCGACAAAGGTTTGTAGGGGTAGCGCCCCTAGGGCATGTCATTTCCTTCTGGATAAAGGGTGGTATCATGGTATGGAGCCCAGATACTTAACTCGTGTGGAAACTATACATTTATCACTTTGTGATGTTGCTTTATGATTGAGGATCCTCGGATAAAGGTCGGTAACGACCGGGGGATGACATGACTCGTGTGTTAGTTACCTAGTTATAGCTGTACAGCGTGAGGTAGCGTCAGTGTGTTAGTTACCCAGTTACAGCTGTACAGCGTGAGGTAGCGTCGGCCTTTTGTTTGCAGAGATCCGGTTAGGATCCGGGGCGTCTTTCCAGAGGCGTTTCTATTTCGGTAAGGAAGTTCCTTAGCCTGATCATTTGTTGAAAATCCAAAGAAACAATAAGAACCCTATACGGTTTTAGTTGTATTACATGCTATGGAATGTGGCGGTAACCTGCTATTGAACGTAGTAGCTATAGTAGGCATACGATGAAATGTTGTATGCTGGCTAAGATTAATATTATATTTTCGAAATGGTTTTCGACACTATGCACTAATGATAATAATATCGAATGATTTTGCGTAGTAAGCATGTTTGACTATCATAAGGAGAAATCTCCTCCAATTCTGCGATTGCATTGTGTGTGTGGCGGGAGGCCTTATGGTAGTTTCATTTTCGAAAAGCATTGCGGATTTCAATGTTTAAAAGCCTTTCGTGTTTGTTTCAAAGATAAACTGTTTTTGTTGCTCACACCAGTCCCATGACTGATCCGGAGTTTATTGTTCCCTTTCTAAACTCTGGGTGCCCACTATTTTCCACACGGGCAGTCTAGAGTTGGGTTTTTCAGCTATTCAGGTTGAGTAGATTATCTGGAGCTAGTTCAGTTCTTGGAGTTCATGGACTGACGTTGCTTATCTTGGAGCATTCTATTGGAGACATTCTATCCGCTGTTGGTGTTATCTATTTCTTTCCGCTGCTATTTCTTGTATCATATCTCTGATGTATATTGATATTCATTGTATCACTCTGTTGTATCAGATATTGTATATCAATGTATTATTTTTTTTATTCCGCTGTGTTATTTACTTAATGTTGTTATAGCTCCGGCGAATCGGATTTGAACGGTCGAATCTGCGGCATTCTAGTACAATGTGAAGTACGGATGTTGATTTTCGAGCGGGCAAAATCCGAGTCGTTACATTTGGTATCAGAGCTAAGGTTGAACTTTAGCTCAGGAGTATAACACGTTAAGTAGCTCATTAGAGATAGAGTGAAGTAAACTCTAGAATGAGTATTCCTCAGATATCCGTTTGAATGCCTCAGTAAATTCTCTTACTATCCACTGATAGTGAGTATGAGTGCGAGAAGAGGATGAGATAGGGGACAGGGGAATACGACTGTAAATGGTCAATCTCCTGTAACAACAGAGGAAACAATCTTTTCTCTATCAATCTCTTTGTTTCGGCATCTTTTCTCAATTCTTCGATAGTTTCTGGTAGATCCAAGAAGGAAATTCGATATATTTAAATGGGACATAAACTCCAGAGAGGCCAAAATTGTTTGTTTGGATGAATTGTTTGCTTTGGTTGTTATGGTTGCTATGGTTGATAGGTATACTCTCGTTCTAAACTAAAAGTTTTAAAATTGTATCCATATATCTATTTATTTCTTTGGGTCCCGATATGTTCTACGAATGGTTAGTTATTTCTTTGAACTAACCGATGCTATTGTATATTTCGTAGATCTGGATAACCCGAGTATCGTGTGAAAGAATTCGATAGGTTCGTTCTTGTATCTATTATCGATATTCTGATTTGGTAAGCCAAATGCAGAATAAACGTTCAGTTTGATTCGATGAAACATTCTTCATCTATCTTTGTGTCTCCCTAGGACGAAATTCTTTTAAGGGGGGAAGTCTGTAACGACCCCGAATTTTATATATATTTAAATTGATAATTTAAATAAATTTTTGAAAAAAAATAGTGAAATAAATCGATAAAGTGATGCGAGTTTCCCCGAATCAAAATAAATTTGGTATAAATCATTTACATTTTTAAAGTAACATTAGCTAGATTCCAACAACATATCAAAATAGAAGTTAATTTTAGTTTAAAGTAATGAGATAAAGTAAAAGCAAGCTTGTATAGGAAGAACTAAATACATACATACTATAAAAGTTTTATATGAAGCATAAAGAACAAGAAACAAAGTAAATGAAACAAGATTATTTCATATTAGCAAACAAATATAAACATATATGTGAAAGCTTATAAACGAAGACACTAGTATTATATGTAAATTTGTACAAAAGTAATTAATGCTTGTACGCGACATTATCATTTCAGCCGAAATAAAAAAATTAGCATAGTCAAAGCAAGTGAATATAAATATAAGTATACAAACAAAGTACATATGCATTAAAGGGTTGCATCTTTAAGTACATACAACATTACCCTCTCAGCCACCAAAGTGAACGAATCAGCCTAGTCAAAGAAAGTATCTCTGATCTTGCTCTGTACAAACAAGCAAAACAATATAATCACTTGTACAAATTACCCTGTAACCTCATTTTCTTATATCAAGCTCTTCATTCAATTTTCATTCATTTCAAGCTGAGAACAATCCAAAGTAAACATCATCTTAAAAAAAACTTAAATAAACTTCAACTAAAACATCAAACAAATCAAGACTACCAGAGATCAAAGGGATGGTTTCAGCTAGCAGATTCAACATCTCAAACTCTGTTTTCTTTCTCTGGAAAAACAACTGTGAGTAACTAATTTAATCCAACTAAGAATGTATCTGTTTATTGCTTATGAAGTTGAGTTTGCAGTTGCTATGTATGTATATATATACATGAATTTTTCCTCTGCAAATAAATATATACAAGTGCATAAGCCTGCTCATATGAAAATTTTCTGTTTCTTTAGTTTCAGAGCATCCAACTTGATCAAACCCAAATATCTAATCATTTGATCTCTGTTAAGCTAAAGGCTTCAAATACAAAATGTTGTTTGTTCATAAACCAAAGTAGAAAAAAATTCTTTGTAGCTGAACAGTGATATATGACACTGTAATTTCAAATTTTACAGTAAAAAGAAATCAAATGAGTTTATTCGAGTAGTTTAATTTATTGAATTGATTTGATAACTTGAATAAGCAGCCGAAGATATGATTTTTAAAATCAACATGATGATTTTTAATGGCGTATTCCAAGAGCAGCTCACGGTTGAACAAAAGTTGTTCTTTTACCATTTTCTAGTAATCGACCAAACAATTGTTGATGAAAATTGGTTTGGAGCTAGTTTATTGATTTAAAATTTCAGGAAAATTGTTGAAATTTTTTTCTATGGAGTAAATTGATGAATCGAGACGAATTTAGGGTTTGACTGCTGCTTTTGATAACCGTTGAAAACGAGACAGTGGGGTGGCCATCGACGAACTGGAAGCGATCGCACCCCAGGGGATCGACGCATAGTGGTGTGACGGAGGTTGGGACGGAAGGGCGTTGTCTCCGGTGACGTCACGCGATGGGACGAGGCGATTCTCCAACGATAGTTACAGTTACTTTTTGGTCGAGGTAGCTCGATTTGGCTTCCGATGTTGGTTGGCGTTTCTAGGTGGTCAGATGGCAAGTATGGGTAGAAGGCGACTTGTCGTAGATGAACTTGGTGGCTGGATGGTCGGCGGTGGCCGGTGCATGTGCACGTGTACTGGTGTCAGAACGTGTCAGTGGATTTGGTAGTGGGTGACTCGAAGGAATACTCGAGGAAGGGAAGTCATGGACCGGGTTTGATCTCGTGTAGCCGTGAGTGTTTTCCTGGTATAATAAGTTTTAACTTAAACTAAAACTAAGGTTGAAAAAGAAGTAGAAGAAGGAAGCACGGAGAAGAAAGGGAAGAGACTCGAGGAAAAGATGAGAAGAACCCGAGGGTGACTCGAGTACGAACCTAGGTTTACCGGGTTTTGTTAAAAGTTTTAGTTAAATTTATTTGTTTAACAAAATTAATTACCTGAAGTTAATAACCTAATAAAAGTGATTAAAATTTATTTTTGATTAAGGACACTCATTTATTAATTAAGAATAATTAATTAAAATGATGATCAATTAGGAGGTTGATTTATTAATTAAAGATAATTAATTAAAGGATGATTAAACAATTAAGGTTAATTATTTAATGATTAAAGATTGATTCAATTTTTAATTACGGTTGATTTATTTATAATTAAAGGTTAATTAATTTGTTATTAATGATTAATTAATAAATGACTAAAGAATAATTAATCAAGATACTTTGTAATTGATTAATATTAATTAACCAGGATTAATAATTCATAAGAAATAAATCTGATTTAAATTAATCAGACAATTAATTGACCTTACCTATGATGTTTGGATTTCATTGAATGCTGCATATTGGATTTATATCTCTGTTATGTGATTATGATGCTATGAATTGCTTTATGCCGAACTGTGATACCTGTGATGAATATACTGCTATGTGAATATGAAAACCCTTGACCCGTAAATGACATTTGAATTTCGATGCGACAGGGAGTCGGATTCCAGTTGGTTATCCGAAACCCACATCGAATTGTAATAATGAATCTTTGTGACTGATAAATTTATTTTATCTATGAATCTGTGAATGAAGATAAGCGTTATCGATTTTACCGCTTATCGATGTATCTGTGATGATTGATGTTGCACTATTATGTGTAAAACCCCTAGACTACACCATACACACACAAATATGGATTTCACGTGGAAATCGGTTAAGTCGTAGATAATTTAAATTTGATGTTTTTGAAATTGAAATTTTAATTTCAATTGATTTTGAAATTTGAAATTCGGTTTAAAGTGAAAAGATTTTGAAATGGAATTTCAAAGATAAAAGTTATTTTGAATAACTTAATCGAGTTTTGAAAATTTAAATAATTTGATTTAAATTTGAGTTCAAGTTTGAAATTGAATTCTATGATTTGAAACTAGGGATTAAAGATGTTGTACAAGTTATATATGGGTTAAACCATTTTAAAGGTATTGATTTGAGAATTTGAATTTAATTCAAGGGTTTTAACTCGTGTAAATATAACTGGATTTTTATGAAATGAAACTATTTGTTTTCAAATAGTAAAAGCTTTCACATAAGTAAAGGATTTCCAATTTGTGTTGAAAGGATTTCAAGTTTGAAATGGAATTGAAATGTTTTGAAATTTATGAAATGAGTCTTTGATTCAAAGACCGAATGAGTTAATCCAACTTGAAATAGAATTGTTTTGAAAGTTATAGGTTAAATCTTGATTTAAAGATTTAACGAGTTAATTCAAATAAAAATGGAAATCGATTTGAAAATCTATGAATGAATCTTTGTGAATGGGTTTAACTTTGTGAATTAAATCTTTTTGTTTAAAAGATTAAAAGTGTGGAAATTGTTTAAACCATTGAGGGTTTTTGAAATAAATCTTTTTATTTAAAAGATTGGAAATGGTAATTTGTTTTACCATTCGAATGAAAAGTTTTAAGCTTTAAGCTGTGATTTAACTGAGACCCCAGTATCCATATGATTTTTAATTGCGCTCGTTATTCGGTTTAGCCGGGAGAGGACCTTTGTGTCATATAACCCATTCCGAATAGTGATACGACGATATGGATAGCATTTGAAGACCGGTGGTGAAGACCGGGTATTTGCGAGAACGATAGGATGACCTATCGATTGTCTCTGCACTGAGTCGCGCCGGTATAGAGATTCCCTAAGTGATGGGAAGTCCGGACTTGATTAGAAATTATCCGGATTTGCAAGGGCTTCTTTGGAAGTGCCTTCGATTCTGTTCGAACCCGGAACAGACTTGTATGGATGTGTGTCTGACGTTACACTTTGAGATGTAAAGCTGGTTTCTATCAAATACATTTCTGTTGGTGGCGGAGAATTTATTCTCTTAGCTTAACACCCTTCTCTGAGACGTACGAGCTCAGAGGTTATGTAGTTGATGGTTACTAGTGATACATTTCCAATTTGGTAATGTGGCATACGAAGTGCTGATGATCATTGTTGGTCAAAGCGTGGCTTTGTGAAAAAGCGTGGCTTTGTGAAAAAGCGTTGCTTTGTGAAAAAGCGTGGATTTGTGAAAAAGCGTGGCTTTGTGAAAAAGCGTGGCTTTGTGAAAAAGCGTAGCTTTGTGGACGAGACTTCGTCGAGCCTCACAACCCGGTAATGGTCGAAACAGGAATGTTGCGACAAAGGTTTGTAGGGGTAGCGTCCCTAGGGTATGTCATTTCCTTCTGGATAAAGGGTGGTATCATGGTATGGAGCCCAGATACTTAACTCGTGTGGAAACTATACATTTATCACTTTGTGATGTTGCTTTATGGTTGAGGATCCTCGGATAAAGGTCGGTAACGACCGGGGGATGACATGACTTGTGTTTTAATTACCTAGTTACAGCTGTACAGCGTGAGGTAGCGTCAGTGTGTTAGTTACCTAGTTACAGCTGTACAGCGTGAGGTAGCCTGATCATTTGTTTGCAGAGATCCGGTTAGGATCCGGGGCGTCTTTCCAGAGGCGTTTCTATTTCGGTAAGGAAGTTCCTTAGCCTGATCATTTGTTGGAAATCCAAAGAAACAATACGAACACTGTACGGTTTTAGTTGTATTACCTGCTATGGAATGTGGCGGTAATCTGCTATTGAACGTAGTAGCTATAGTAGGCATACGATGAAATGTTGTATGCTGGCTAAGATTAATATTATATTTTCGAAATGGTTTTCGACACTATGCACTAATGATAATAGTATCGAATGATTTTGCGTAGTAAGCATGTTTGACTATCATAAGGAGAAATCTCCTCCAATTCTGCGATTGCATTGTGTGTGTGGCGGGAGGCCTTATGGTAGTTTCATTTTCGAAAAGCATTGTGGATTTCAATGTTTAAAAGCCTTTCGTGTTTGTTTCAAAGATAAACTGTTTTTGTTGCTCACACCAGTCCCATGACTGATCCGGAGTTTATTGTTCCCTTTCTAAACTCTGGGTGCCCATTATTTTCCACACGGGCAGTCTAGAGTTGGGTTTTTCAGCTATTCAGGTTGAGTAGATTATCTGGAGCTAGTTCAGTTCTTGGAGTTCATGGACTGACGTTGCTTATCTTGGAGCATTCTATTGGAGACATTCTATTGGAGACATTCTATCCGCTGTTGGTGTTATCTATTTTCTTTCCGCTACTATTTCTTGTATCATATCTCTGATGTATATTGATATTCATTGTATCACTCTGTTGTATCAGATATTGTATATCAATGTATTATTATTTTTATTCCGCTGTGTTATTTACTTAATGTTGTTATAGCTCCGGCGAATCGGATTTGAACGGTCGAATCTGCGACATTCTAGTACAATGTGAAGTACGGATGTTGATATTCGAGCGGGCAAAATCCGAGTCGTTACAGCTTTCCTGATGTCCGTTCACGTTCGGAGGGTTCCCTCCTTGCCTGCCTTTGATACGGAAGGCGTCCTCGAGTATCCTGATATATCCATTCTAAGTTTCATTCAATTTCAAGTAAGAAGAGAATTTGGGTTCTCTCCTCTACCATTTCGATCCATCAAAGCTATTGTCCATATTCCGTTTACCCTTATCCTTCCCTGAGCTTTCACCAGGCGGTTCACCACCCCATACTGTATTAACTTCCATTGCCTCTCTATCATCTTTCACATCTTCTTGTCACAGAAACGTTTCTACTTCATGTTAAAATTCCCCAAGATCCATCGGTGGATCCCGTATCAGTGATATCTTAAAATTTGAATTATCTGCAACTCTTGACACTGCCGCCATCAAAACCATCGATGGATCTGGTCGATCAACTGAAACAACTTCCGCATTGAACCTGGTTAAAAAATTCTTGAGTGATTCTCTTGCCCACTGCTTTATTGATGTCAATGTCATTACATTCTTGGGTCTCGTAATGTGAACCCAAAACTGCTTCATAGATCTTTCAACCAATTCCATCCATGTGCTAATAGAACCGCTTTCCAACTGTTTGAACAATAGTGCAGCTACATCCATTAAGTACATGGGGAAACTTCATGCTAGGACTTCTTCTGATGCCCTCAGTATTTTCATATGCCATACACACCTCATCATATGCATAGTCGGATCCGACTTTCTATCATAAACTTCTAGTATTGGTAGTTTGAATTCTGGTGGATTCCTAGCATTCTTGATATTAGGAGCAAATGGACTTCTATTCACATCCTTCAGATGCCCATTCACCAATCCTCTATGCATAGCTTGCCTGATAATCTCTACAAACCTGTCATTTTCTTCTAGTGGTAGTCTCCTATGATCATGTCCAAGCTGCCCCCCGAGTCCACGAGGGAATTTTGGAACGTATTCCTTCGGACGAGCATCCAAATTCCGATTCGCATCGAGCTCTGTGGGATTGACCATAGATTCTCCAGCATACGATCGACCAGACCCAAGGGTATGTCCACATGCCTTTGGGGATCGGGGTCGATCCCTCTGGAGGGATCGGGACCGATCCCTCTAAGATGGCCAGGGACTGCCATCAGCTGCTCTGTTTCATTCCTTTATCCAATAGCTCCGTCTCCATGCTCCCGGTTCTGATTCCCAGCGACTTTTTCCACCTTAACTCCTTGATCCATAGCTCTAGTAGTTCCTATCATTCCAACTCCTTGGTTTTGCATTCTGCAATTCCTATGGCTCCAACCTGTCAGATCTGTCGGAGTAAATTTTACGTCATCTCCTTCTATCTTTTCAGCATCCGCTCCTACATAGCATTCACCATTGTTTCCATCTCCTTCCTAGTGATGTAGGCGGAGGTTTGATTAGCTTCAGCTCCTGAGGAAGCCTCCTGACCCCCTTCATGATGACTCCTATCCGCTACCTGTCTTCTTGTTGATTGCTTCATCATTGCTTTAAATCCAAGCTACAGGGTTCCCCATTATGTTTGCTACTTTTCCTTCGAATGTCGTGCCATTTCGACTTACGGTTTGTGAGATATCGCATTTTCCATGAAGTGGTGTTGCATATATTCTTATTTCAGCTGATCCCTCCAAAGTATCCCATTTGATATGCAATTTTTATGGGGTGTTCCACATATTGTAGTAAGCTTGTGCTCCAAGTTTCATGTCAATTGGATGTGTAGATGTTGAGATATTGACCGATCATTGCTGCAAATCGAACTAAACAGGGATAGGGGCCGATCCCTATATAGGGATAGGGCCAATTCCTCTAGACTCCTCAAAATGATGTGTGATCCCTATGAGAGCTCCTCCATGTTGTATTATGCTTACTCTCAAAGTTTCATGCAAATTGGATTAGTAGAACTTGAGTTATTGATCGATCTTTGCTTCAAAATGAGTTGTCCTCTGTTTTTAGCCGATCCCTATTGAGGGAAAAAGGTCGATCCCTCCTACTTCATCCTTTTGAGGTGTGACTCCTAGGGTAGGCTCCCTAGGGTCCCTACATCTTGCTCATAATATTTCATATGGATTGGACTTATGGATTTTGAGATATTGATTGTTATCCATTGAGTTGCACTTGTTTAGCTGAAATATGCCGATCCCTTTTATACGATCCCTTTTAACCAATCTCTTTTATATATATATATATCCCTTTCTTGAGGTGAAATAATTTGCCCATAACTTGAGCATACAAACTCCAAATGACTTGAGATTTGAAATGTAGTCTCGTGGGGCCTTCCTTGTTACTTTATACTAGCACCCAGTTTGGAACAAAAATTGAGGATATGTACCAATCCCCTAAGGGAAGGGATATGCACCGATCCCCTACCTGGGGGAGGTACTAATCTATATTTAGAATATTCTGGAGAGTTCATCTCTTGGTCTTGGTTGATCATCGCTTCATATCATTGCCTGCATTTGATTTTTGTACCTCACAATCATTGCTCTGGGCTACTGACCTTGATAATTGTGATGTCTGTTGGGTTAAATCTGCATGTATACTGCCTTGGCAAAAGGTGGATTAACAGATACAAAAGGTTTAGAGTTTACACAAAAGTCCATTCATGAAGTCTAGATCAAAACTTTTTATTTATATATAAATAGTATCCAAAACTTTTATATTCAAAACATCAATCATACTGTATAGGAAATTAATTTTAAAGGTAAAATTTAATAATTAACGTACATAGTTTATTTACGTTTTTGTATGCAAATAATATAAAATAATAAAATAGATTTCAATCAAAGTTAACCTTTTTTAATAAAAATTCCAAAAAAACAAAGGAATTGGACAAATTAGGACATGTAAATTCGTGATAAAAACATTTAGAACTAATTAATACAAAGAATAACAACAAAATCATCAAAGGAGACATATAATGTAGATTATATCAATTATGATGAACATATATTGAAAGGAGATGAAGAACAAAAGTAGATCTAAAACAAATCAACTTAATATACATACTTTTAATTGAAATAGACAAAAGGGGGTTTTAAATATATGTTGCAAGATGAACAATTAAAAAATAAGAAGAATCATATAGAGTCTAAGCATATGAATAATATAAACACTTTAAAAAAATTAAATTAGAGAATTTCCTTAGGATGTTGCCAAATGTCACACACTGAACGATGAATCGATGCTCCTAGATTCTTGAGTCAACCTTTATGTTTTGCAAAGATCAAGAGGTATGAACCACCTTCAATAAATTGATTTAACTAGTATTTGCCTTGGGAAATTTTTTAGCTATGTAAGCCATGACAATTTCAGCCATTAAGGGAGAAAGAGAAAGAAAATAAATTTTGTCAGGAAAAAGTCAGAATAAATGAAAGAGAATATGTTATAAGGGAAACATTGAAACTTTTCAATCCCCTTCTTTAAAGCCTTCCCTATTTAATTCCAAATTAAATCTCATCAAATCCTCCATTCTCCTCCCCCCACCCTCACCATGCATGGTCGGCTATAAAAAGTGGTAGAGTATGCCTAAAAAATTACCAAATGCATTTAGCATTTGTTCCATTTAAATCTAATTTAAATATTCTATCGTATATCGATACGCTCATCTATAACTTTTTTACACATGCTTTATTAAATTCTAATGGTATTAAAAAAATCAAATAAAATATAAAAATTAATATTTCATAAATATTAATTAATTTACAACGATTATAAATTAATTAAATCGTGTGGTTTTATTTGGAGTATCCATCATTTCGGTTATGCAACACAAAGGTGTAAAATCAATCAGCGATTATTATCAAACAATTCGAATATTAATGTTCACACGTCACCTTAGAAAGATACTTTGACTTTGAGTTGACTGTAGTTAACCATGATACTAATCCCATGTAACCAAGGAGATGAATTCTCTATTGAATAGTGTTTCACTTACAATGCTTCAACTCAGACCCAACCGTAGTCGTTCGATGAATGTCAGCCATGATTTAACTATAATCAAAGTGGAGTGTCTATATTAAAGTTTAACATTATTCTTAAGTTGAGAGAACTGTGTAACATCGTCACTTCGAGATTCTCTATTTGACCTTAGTTATATTAACTGACAAAAAACTCTAGAGTGAATTACGCCATGATTTAACTATAATTTGGCCTTAGCAGCCGTGAAAAATACATTACCCAACATTTGAAGAGCGTTACATACTCTAGTCTTAATGGATGTATCGATATCATATCTCGAAACATCTTGACTATGAATATTTAAAATAATATTTTATTTTAAATGTGATACGTTTCTCATGATTACAACACATTGTAATTATTATTACATAACATATCATTTAAGGATTTTCTACATAATAAACTTTGAATTAATTACTTAATTACTATATCACAATATGACAAGTACATAATAGAAAGAAAACACCTTTTATTTTAAACAAGATTAGTTATTAAGTTAGATATTTGTAATAAATTACATAATTTTTCATAAGGGCACACCCCTAACTCTATTGCTATGGATGAGAAATGTGACAACTCTCACCTCTCAACACACCAATCTAAAGCCTAGGGTGACTTTCGGACTCATGTCGGTGCCAAGAAGTATGAGCCATCGGGTTTTTATAACATTACGGAGACTAAGAATAAACAGATATGATCTAAGATATACTACACTTTAAATACGCATAGTGGAAGGAAAAAATATAAATATAAAAATAACGCTCTCAGAATATATCTCAAAATATAGTCTTAGAAAATATTACGTAGTCAAATACAAAGTACATAGAAATACAACCCTATGATGAGCTCGCCTCTCTACGTCCTGAAGTCGGACCAATCACCTGCTGGCCTATCCTCATGTGGTGGTAAAAGAAAGAAAAATGGGTGGGCCGGACAAAAGTCTGGTAAATGAGCACATGTTTAATATATGGTGATCATGTGCAGTTAACTTTAAATCCATCATATGTGACCTAGGGTGCTCTACAAGTGTTTGTGTATTACTAGATCCTTTACTTAAGGGTTTTATTTAATACACACCTACACTAACTACTAGTGCATGCTCCTGCAGGGATCGAACTACAGATCAAACCTCAATAGCTAATGATCGGCCACCGCTGCTAGAGCTACTCAACATAGGTTCATCCTACAACTTTCCCGTATGGGACTACATCTCATATTATCACCACACATAACTATCTCATATAGTTTTCCATACTATTTCCACTTGGGAATAAATTTACCACAACTACGACTACACATATCCCAACTACACATTAAGGGGGTACCCATAATGCCTACTTGCCGATGTGTCTCATTGTCTACATCCGCGTTTACCTCTCAATGGTAGTTTACGCCTCTTATTGCACACGTCGAGATCCATTAACAACACAATATCACGTCACGTCGGTATCTGTGCATACCAAGGAACTCACATTGTGTCGGGCCTACACACTTTATCAAGCATCAATCAGTGTTGCGCATCCATCGTAGAACCTCTTGTGAATGACACTTGCGATAAAATTGCCCCCAATCGAATAATCAACCCCTCATTAGGTAAAGAGCATTTACCCAACCCTGCAATGTCCTAGCATCATCTCATAAGGAACTAGCTTTCCTATTATCACTAACATCCATATATGTACATAATATAACTATACACACTACTAATATTTTTATTTTCAACCTGGGCCATAGGCTGAGGTTCAGATTACACATCCGGGTCGTATACCGGTCGATTGTTATACCCTACCGGTCGACAGCTTTCTGTCGACCGCTCGAGTTGAATGGTCGACCAGTCACAGTGTAAATTTTATTGTTTTGATTGTTTCATTACCTTTTTAATTAGTTATTTTAATAATTGTTTAACTTTAATTAGTTTAAATCGCAGAAATCTCATATTTTTTAGTTTTAACGGTATTTGTTCCAACTCTTAATCAGTGTGAATTTATAGTAATTAGTTTCACCTAGGTTTCATCCAATAGTCAAGTTACATGGCAAATAATAAGGATTTTTGGAGTTAAAAAGAAGTTTAAGCTAAGTTAATTCCTATTTAACAGGTCTGCATCAATTTAATTTATCATCAAATCTCATACATAAATGGTTAGGGTTTGCAATTTAATTACTAACATCCTAAATCAGATAGTGTAAACTAAAGTTAAATATAATTAATCAACTTATTAAAAAATATTTCCACTCACCTCATATCCAAGCTCTATTGCTATTCTTCGTTCTAAAATCAACACTCGATAGCTTGCCCTTTCCTTGGTCTGATCTTCATGTACTCTAGTTATTTTATTTTTACTAGTTTTTAAAGAAATTTTATAAGTGGAGGAGAAGAGATTTTGATAGAGTTTTGGCACACAGATGAATTTTTAATGAATTAAGGTTTAGGTTAAGTGTATATTTATAGGGGTTTTAGGTTAATACAAACCGTTAGACTAATTCTAAAGAATATTCAGCTTCATCATGTACACTCATCGTTTACTTTGGGCATAAGTAGTATATTTGGTTAAATTGGAATCATTCATCTCGCTTTAGAATTTCCAATTTACAACATCAACTGATCGATCACTAATAGAGACCGGTCGACCGCTATCGGTCGACCGATGGACCCTAAGGGTCGACTGCTTAAGTTGTTTAGTTAGGGAAAGTTTTATATTTTAATTTATTTCGTTCTCAAATTTTAAAACGCTCGTAACTTCTCCATACTAACACCAATTTCAAAGTGTTATATATGAAAATTGTCTAGAAAATTGCTATGAACCAATGACGTAAATTTCTTAGCCAAATTCAGACATTTGTGAAAGTTTTATTTTTATGCTTGTTATATTTAATTTAATTCTTTTATTAAATTTTTTGCTTAAGTTTCAAGGTGTTACATTCTCCTCCCTTAAAAGGATTTCATCCCCAAAATCTTAGAGGATGGAAAAATGTAACTCATACATACAATAATCAATAGCTACAACCATTTATTCATCCATCATACATGGGTAATCATTGTCCTTAGTAAATTTCTAATGCAACATATGTATATGCAAGCGTGAAATGCATGTGAACCTATATTAATGTAAAGAGTAGGCGATCTCCTGATCTGGTCGACCTCTTATCATCTAAGTGCTTATTTCATGTATCCAAGATGTATGCAATATCCTATGTAAATATACTTGCAATTCTATATATATGCCCAACCATTCAATCCATATACAACTTCCCTATGCATAATACTCAACAAGATAAAAAAATAAAAAAGAGAGTAGGTGAGTGTGTATACTATCTAGAGAATATATTTTCCTAAATGCATAAAGGAAGCAATCCAAATAATACATTCACTAGCATTCATCATCCAACATGTCCTAATGACACGTTCACAATGATTCCTACCATTCAATAGTCTCTACCTAAAGAGGTATACCAACTTAAGTCCTAATACATAAGCAACCTGTACTTATTGGACTTAAATGCACCAAAAAAGAGTTATGGATGGATAGCTTAGATCTTCTCCTCGGGTTTCCATGTACTCTCTACTAGATCGTCTCCACATTGGACTTTAACAAGTTTGATTTCTTTGTTAGGGATTCGCTTTGTACCATGCTCAAGAATACAAGTGGGTGCACGGTAAATAAGTGACTCCCTCTCTACCTCCACCTCCTCTAGTTGACTCGGTTCAACTACGATAGCTAAATCATGCAAGACCTTTCGCAAATACGACACATGGAAAACATCATATACTCCTGCCAACTTGTAACGACCCAGAATTTTATCAATTTGATTTGGGAATATTTAATTTATTTTAAATTTTTTATTAATGGTTTTTTAAAATTTAAATAACCCTCTTTTAATTTATAAGTAATATTAGATAATTCAATTTTGAATTCTTTTTACAAAAATAGGTAGTTCGATGAAAAATTGAAAATGTGACCGAAACCCTATTTCAAATTTTCATCTTTTTGTCGAACGATAAGTTATAGAAAGTTGTTGAACTTTTGTATACATTTTAAATAACATTTAAATGCTAGATTAAGTTAAGAAAACATGTTATTTTGAAATGTAAAGATAAATGAATAATATAATAATGGGAATTAATAAAAATAAATTATATTTAAAATTTAAGATTTGAATTTGATTTGATGGCTTAAGTGTTAAAGTAGAGAAAGGTACATGGACCTTCCTAATATCCATCATTTTATTCATGTATGTAGTAATTAGTTGACCTAGAAAAATGGGTGAGATGAAAATGTGGTAAGGGTATTTTTGGTCTTTAACATTTTTCATTCATTTATAAAAACAAGTTTTATTTCACTTCTCATTAATTCTCTTCCTTTCCTCTTCTTCTTTGTTCTTCTTCCTTCTTCTTTTATTTCCTGTAAAATGGAAAAACACTCATCTCTTCACTTCAAAAATCCATATATCACAATCCGACCAAAATTAGCAAAATTTTCGAACATGAAAGTTGTTCGTTTCCACCTCTGGTATTTTTTTTAAAATATAGCTTAAAGTTTTCTCGAGCATAGTGGCGGGATATGCTTGAAATCAGAAGATGTCAAGAAAAGATAGTTTTTTGACGATCACGAAATGGAGATTAAAGGGCATGGATAGGTTGTATCATCGAATGGAGATTTTTGGTGATGGTCGTCTGATTTTAGATGCCTAGGGTGGTCACGATGACTGAATGAACGGATTTTGTTCATGTGGCTTTTTTCGATGGTCGGATGGTCTAGAGGAGGAGCAGAGCTGCCTAAAGGATGTCTGGATGATGGCGGGGCCATGGGTGGTGGTCGTAAGTGGTCTGGGTGTCAAAATTAATGGGCTGAGCTAAGGTTTCGATTATCTTTGATTTTTGGCTTGAATTTTTGGATGTTGGCGACAATGTGGGAGACTGGGCGTAGCGGGGATGGGTTCAAAAGGAATAGCATTGAGTGGCGGTTGCAATGGGGACAGTGTCAATGGCTGGATGTTGTCTTGGTGGCGGTGAGGAGGTGCGTTCGTGCTTGAAGTATATTTCCTAGAGCGATTTTGTATTTGGTGGAACATGGTCAAACTTGGATGCGGTTGGCCGGAGGCAGAGGCGAGGGTGCCAACGTGCTGAGGGTGCGAGAAGGATTGGTGGGTGGTCGAAGTTCGATGATTGGAGGGGTCGATGGTGGTGTTAGTGCACGCGTGCACATGTGTGCATGTTTGGAAATCAATATGGGGATTTGAATTTTTAGCGGGAAGATGGAGTACTCTAGCTGTTTGGGTATAAAAGAGGTGAAGCGGGCCTTAGACCGATGCATTTGGGTGAGAAACATTTGATTTTGTTTGTTTAAATTTTATAAACTGCATTGCCAAATTTAAAGAATGATAACTCCTTCATTTTTCACCCGTTTGACCCGTGGGTTTTTGCACTAGGTTCGTATGAACTAGAAGAACAATATATATTATAACTTGTTGATAGTTTGGATGAAGTATAATTTATGATATAATAATAGGGGTAAAACTTAATTACGTTATTTTAAATAATAACGTAATCAATTAACTATATTTCATTGGTGATACCTATTTGGCTAAATAAAACACCATTCTGTTAAATTAAATTGAATGGATTATTTTGGACATCTATTAAGCAGAATAAAACATTGTTTTGCTTTAATTAAATTGAGTAAATTATTAACGACATCTGTTTAGCAAAATAAATCCTTATTCTGCTGTTATATTAAGTTGAAAATTTATTCATATATCAATTAATTAATATGTGGATTAATTAATATTGGATAAGTGATGGACTAACTAGTGATTGTGAATCGTTAATTTTATTTGCATAAATGCTTGCTTATGTACATACAAGTGATATGACTTGGAAAGTGAATTAAAAACAAATGGTAGCTTGTTTAAGTACCATTGTGGTCGTTAAGCCACTTATCGAATTTGAAAGGTTATGGATTTAAATTAACTTCAATTTTATAACAATTCGAGGTTAAGTGTTTATTTAATTATAAATGATTTAATTATTTTATAAATGATGTTTTAAAGTTAATTAATTATTTTACAAATGATGTTCAAGATAATGAATTATTTTATTAATTTTGTTTAAAGTTATTTAGTTATATTATTAATGTTGTTTAAAGATGTTTAATTATTTTATTAATAATGTTTAAGTTAATTAATTATTTTATTAATAATGTTTTAAGTTAATTAATTATTTTATTGGTGATGTTTAAAGTTAAATAATTATTTTATTAATGATGTTTTAAAGTAAGTTAATTAACTATTTTATAATTATTTAAGTTTTACTTAATAAACGATATTTTGTAAAGGAGATTTATTAATGATATTTTATTAATAAAAGAGAGATTGATAAATGGTGATTAATAAATAAAAGAATGAAATTATAAGTGATATTTTGATAATAACGAAGATTAGTGTTAAGTATATAAGATCTATAAAAATGAGTTAAAGAATTTGTATAAAGGATTTTACAAAGAATATTTATAAAGGATTTTATAAAGAATTTTTATAAAATATTTTTATAAATAGAAAATATTTTTATTAATAGAAAAGAGTTTTATAAATAGAAAGAGTTTTATAAATAGAAGAAATTTATAATTTAATTTGGAGATTTATAAAAGGATCTGTAAAATATGAAATGGGCTTATAAAAGGGAACTTTATAAAAGAAATGAGATTTGATTTTGATAAATAATCCTTCTTAATTATGGTGGTATGGAACATTCCTTTCATACTTAACACCAAAGGATAGTGGTTTTGTTTATAGTAAGTAATGTTCTAAATGATATTTATTTTGGGCCATTCAAATATAAACTTGGAAAAGAGAAAATCTTTATTAAGTTTTGTAAATATACTTATACCATTAAGATAAATATATGGATATATTTTCTAAGTATTGAAATTATAATGTTTTGTTAATATACGTATACCAGTGAGATAAGTATATGAATGTTTTTCCAAGTATTGAAAGGAGTATAAGGGGTTTATGAAAATATCTTTTGTGAAGGTATCTTAAATCAAATAATTAAAAGAGATTTAATTAATAAAGGCTTAGTGTATCCCACATAAAATTAAACCCAGGTTTGATTATTGTTGTTTATTTGATAGTTAAATAACCAAGTATCCAATCTTGGCCAAAATATAACTCTGGAAATATCTAGGAGAAACACGGAAGTTATATTGCACAGTCGTCTTCGATGATGCTATACTGTCTGTATAAATCTCGTTTTGTTCTCCTGGGACAAATGATAAGGAAATCTGTCTGCTTAAACGGTTAGGAGGTGGTCTCCACTCGTATGTATTGTCTAATTATTTCCAAAAGAACCGGAGTTGAGTTTACTGGAACTATTGATTTGGTTTTGGTGCAACCGGTAAGCGGGGGAGTGTACTTACATGAGATGACTTGAAACCATAACCACTCCAAAACCATATTCGAGTTCTACGCTTTGGAAGAGGTTCAAGACTAGTTTGAGATAATGGAATTGAAGACGGAGTTCTTTGAAATGCAAGGGCTACTTCCTACAAATCCTAAGGGTGATTCCAAAATAAATGCTGATTCCAAAATAAATGCAATAGAAGTAGTGCCTTCGGTTTGTTCATATCTTGGACAACTTGTATGGATAAATGTTGGCATTGCATTATTGCCTGGAGAGCAGTGTTAGCATTCCAAGTGGGATTTGATGAGAAAGAAAAAGATAATCGTGACCTTACAAGCCTCACAACCAGGTAATATCTAAAACATGAGATAAGCTTTAAGACTATGAGGTTTCGCTACCATTAGGAGCATCATTCCTCGATCTAGAATCGATATTTGTGGATTTTGGTATGCGTGCACACGGGAAGAGTAGGGCCATGGCCCGATGCATCTATTTGCAGCCTTGGTGCTTGGGGAATGATGTAATCTGGCATATCTTGTTTGAGGGGCATACCGGCTTGATTCGTAGGGGTTAAAAGGTTTTTGACCTCGGTACATTATTTAGAGATGTATTGTAGTAGGCGGTACCCTAATAGCCTTGTCGTTGATGAAAATCTAATCTCCAATACGTGCCCTACAGTATTAGTTGTAGAACTTGGTACTGTTGAATGTAATTATGGGTAACCATTTTAGATATTTTATATATTTATTTTCAACCCTCAGACATTATTATAATATCAGTGAATTTTCTAATAAAAACGATTTGGTTATCGTAAGGTAAAAACTCATCTGTGTTTATGTATGGCACGGTCTTACGAAATACCTTTATTTTGAAAGGTTTTTAAAATATTAAAAAATCCATATGATTGTGTTTCTCATGCTGGTTTACTAGACTGATCCGGGCATTATTTTCTTATAATGCTCGGGTCAGCCCAAGCATATTTACAAGATTTAGCTGGACACTCTGGAGCTTCAGGAGACGAGCTGAATCCTCCAAGATGTATTACCGTACTTTATCTTTTGCTATTTGTTCCTGACTGTATATATCAATAGTTGTAAGGATTGGTTGTTATAACTGTCCAGGCTGATGATAGGTTAGTTTTGCTCTGATGATAGTATGCATATTAAAGTTCAGATTTCTTTTGTAAAGATCATTAGTATATTTTATATTTCTCATCATATTGTGAGATTATGTTCTGTCTTTCCTTTCACCCCAACAACCTATCTTTTTTGCACTTGGATGTTCGACAAGTAAATACCATGGATGTTGTTATCCCACCTTTTGGTCAAAGCTAGAATATCGACTAGAAACAGGGTTGCAATGGATGTCGGCAAAAATTCGACCGGACTCCAATCGGGATGGGATCGATTGGGAAATGACCATCAGTGCTAGAAAAGGACACATTTGAAGTTTCAGGTAAATCGGAGTTCACACGGAGGAGATATGATCGATACAAGATAGGAAGAATATGCAGTTCATATCCATCGGTGAACTGAGGTAATGACCATTTCAAATCCATCAAGTTCGTATCCATCGGAATGGCATCGCCTCAGTGTGTTCATATCCATCAGGTTTAGTGCAGTTTGAATCCATCATACTCGCATCGATCATCATACTGGCTTGTTCGAATCGATCGATTTCGTATCCATCACAGGGATACCGCCTCGGTCTATTCGAATCCATCCTAAGTCTTTGTTCATATCGGTTGAGCTCATATCCATCGTGGTCAGGATACTTCGAATCGATCACAGTGATTCGAATAAAGACTAAAACAACTGGATGCGAACAAATAGTCGATACGAGCGAAACTTAAGCACTAGATGCGAGTTGCTTGGTCGAACTCAGCACGCAAAGCGGATCGACCTAGGGATTTCGTGACACATCATTGCACGTGCACGTGCTCCGATCGAGTCGAACAGGTGGATACGAAACATGGATTCGAATGCAGCAGTGTTCACGAAAGTGCAATCTCGTATCGATCATATCTCACGAACCATTGATCCAAATGCAACGAAATTTTCACAAGAGCTTATGCACAAGGTAAAGAGTATCCCAACCAAGTTTTAGCTCGATTGGATCAATTTTTGATGGATATGAAATGGTTTCGTATCGATCACATATCGAGTCGAAACTTGGTGGGGTCGGTCGCGTGGGCCCACTCACGTGCCAGAAGAAGTCTCCTGAAGTTTGAGCGTGATATCAGCCTCCTACGCCTATAAATAGCCCCCCGAAGCCTACAGAAAGGGGACCTTTTGGCCATCCAACGTCCAAACTCTGCCGGATTCAATTCTACGCTTCAACACAATCATTGTACTCGAAATTCTTCATTGTAACTGTTGTAATCATCTGTAACCAGCAAGGATAATCAATAAAAGATAAAACTTTGAAGTGGACGTAGGCCGGAGATAGCCGAACCACTATAAATTGTGTGTTTCTGTTCATTATTTCTGGATTGCTGTTTGTTGCTTGCTTAGATCTGTGATTTGTGTTTGGAATATTGCTGATCTACATTCATAACTTGGTGCTTTCACGATATTTGGGGTTTGCAACCATTTTTGGTGCAAACAGATGTATTAGTGTCCACCTCGGAGGATCGAAAGGCAAGTTGTTACAGTTGGTATCAGTGTTGAAGGTTAAACGAGAACCTTGGCACTGGTGGGGTAAACTCATTAGAGATAGGGTTAGTAACCCCCTAGAATGAGTTTGAGCATATATATATGAGACTGTGTATTTGTTAGTGCTATAAAAATGTTTTATATTGTGTTAACTGATCTGTTGAGTGGTTTATGGATTCTGGTCAATATGAGTAACTAACGTTATCGATATGGATCTCTAAACACTTAAACAATGCCAATCGACATAGTATTGTTTTAAAATTTAGTAAATGAAATATTTTTACCTAGGAGTATATTTTATATATAAAGGAATAATTATCAGAAATTAAAATAATAATTTTTGATGTTCTTGTTTGTTAGGAAATGATAATATTCAATTATTATCATTTAGGGTTTGATTAGTCATGCTCGTCCAGTTTTAGGCAAGAACTGTTGTTTGTTGATTTATTGGTAATTTTCCTTTTTAAACCACAAATTGAGTAGATAGAAATTGTAGGAACATTGAAACGAACACCTTGTGAATTAAGTTTCACAATTTGACTGTAAGGTGTTCGACTATAATGTTGGGTTAAAATTGGATTTTAATAAAAGATGTTTATTGAAAGAAAGTTAAAATATTTTGGAAATAAATGTTTGAGAAATGATTTTTATAAATGTGATTTTATAAAATTGATTTATAAAAATGTGGTTTATAAATAAAAAGGCTTTAAGTAGAGAATTTGAGGACTTAAATCCCGGTGCTTTTGAAAAATGGTTTTCAAGGTTTTGGGAAAAATAATAATAGTATTATTTGAAAGTATATATGAATAGAAATATTTCTAAGGGATTTTTTAAGGATATATAAAGCATTGAACTCACTTCTGTCATTGGGAAATAATTCTGATGATGACTACAGCATCATCGGAATTCATTTTCGAGTTTCTAAGTAGGGAAATGTTACCATAGCAAATTTGCTATAGGATTGTTTGATAAAGCAGATTTTGATTTGATCCCAAAAGCATGATTTGATTTTTTTTAAATGTATATTATTTTTTCAAATGGTTTTTGGAAATAGTAGTAGTTTACTTGAAAGTTTACAATTGTGAATGCTTTGGAAAGAGAATTTTAAGTAAATGCATTTTCTTTGAATGGGTTTAGGGAATGAGCCTTGATATTTTTTGATCTGAATAATCTTTTAAGTGACAATCGGATGCTTACCTAGGCGAATGTTGTAGTGTACTTAGTAAATTATTCTCTTTATCATTGTACGATCAAAATGAGTTTGAATCCGAATGAACCCAAAGCAAGTTGGCTACTGATATTTTATTAAAACTATTTTTATGGAAATAAATATAGTATTGTTTCAAAAAGGGAATTTTGAAAATAGAATGAGTATTTTTATGTTAACTAGTTCGAGTGCCTAGAAATAACTAAAAATGGAAAGAGATGGGTTTGGATGGTAAACACTTCTCTTATGTATTACCCTTTTGGTAAGGCAATGTATGATACTATTTGATAGTACCCGGTTCCTCGGTATCATTTTGGTGTTACTTAGGCTATATATATATATATTCTAGGATAAAGATATATAGTATCATTTCAAAATGGGTTTTGAAATAAAAATCGGGTATTTGAATCTTGAGTTTACACAAGGAAAATAAATTCAAAGTGGAAAGGTTTGAATCTGATAATGGTATGTACCCTCCGGATGTAGTAGGGTATTACAAGTTTATAAACTTAGTTGTGATTTATGAAAATGTATCCATAAATATTTATGGAAAGTAAAATGGTTAAGATTTGTGTTGGCTGGTTTCCTTCTTTGTTTGTTTGAGACAAAATTTAAGGGTCGAGATTCTTTTAAGGAGGAAAGAATGTAATGACCTGGAACTTTATCAATTTGATTTGGGAATATTTAATTTACTTTAAATATTCGACTAATGGTTTTTAAAAATTTAAATAACCCTCTTTTAATTTATAACTAATATTATAGAATTTATTTTTGAATTCTCTTTACAAAAACAGGTAGTTCGATGAAAAACCAAAAAATTGATCGAAACCCATTTTCGAATTTTCAGCTTTTTATCAAATGACAAGTTATAGGAAGTTATTGAACCTTCATATACATTTAAATGCTAGTCTAAGTTAAGAAAACATGTTATTTTGAAATGTAAAGTTAAATGAATAATACAAATATGGGAATGAATAAAAATAAAATATATTTAGAATTTAAGATTTGAATTTGGTTTGGTGGCTTAAGTGTTAACGTTGAGAAAGGTACATGGACCTTCCTAATATCCACCATATTATTCATGTATGTAGTACATAGTTGACTTAGAAAAGATGGGTGAGTTGAAAATGTGATTAAAGGTATTTTTGGTCTTTAACATTTTTCATTCATTAATAAAAACAAGTTTTATTTCACTACTCATTAAATCTCTTCCTTTCCTCTTTATCCTTATTCTTTTGTTTCCTGTAAAATGGAAAAACCCTCATCTCTTCACTTCAAAAATCCATATATCACAATCCGATCAAAATTAGCGAAATCTTCGAACATGGAAGTCGTTCGCTTCCATCTTTTGTATTTAAAAAAAATTATAACTTGAAGTTTCATTAAGCATAGTGGCGGGATTTTCCCGAAATCAGTAGATGTCAAAAAAAGTTAGCTTTTGGACGGTCACGAAATGGAGATAGGATGGCAAGGATGAGATCGTATCGTCGAATGGAGATTTTTGGTGCTGGTCGTGTAGTTCTTATAGACCTAGGGTGGTCGTGGTGGTTAAATGAATGGATTTCGTTCGTGTGGCTTTTTCCGATGGTCGGATGGTCAGGGGAGGAGAAGAGTTTCCTGAAGGAGGCTTGGGCGATGGCGAAGCCATAGGCAGTGGTCGTAGGGGGTCCGAGTGTCTCAATTGATGGGTCGAGCTAAGGTTTGGGTTTCTGTTGTCTTTAATTTTGGGCTTAACTTTTTGGACGTGGGAGACAATGTGAGATACCGGGCATGGCGAGGATGGGCTCAAAGGTGTAGCGATGAATGGCGGTTGCAATGGGGGTAGTGTCGAAGGATGGATGTTGTCGTGGTGTCCGTGAGGAGGCACGTTCGTGCGTGAAGTATATTTCTTGGAGCAATTTCGTATTGGGTGAAACATGGTTGGATTTGGATGCGGGTAGCTGGAGGCAGAGGCGAGGGTGCCAACGTGTTGAGGCCGCAAAGAGGGATTGGTGGGTGGTCAGAGTTTGGTGATTGGAGGGGCGGATGGTGGTGTTAGTGCATGCGTGCACATGTGTACACGTCTGGAAATCAATTTGGGGATTTGAATTTTAGGAGAGAAGATTGAGTGCTATTGCTATTTGGGTATGGGAGGGGTAGAGCAGGCCTTGGGTCAATGCATTTGGGTGAGAAACATTTGATTTAGTTTGTTTAAACTTTTATAAACTATGTTGTCAACTTTAAAGGACGCTAACTCCTTCATTTTTCACCCGTTTGACCCGTATATTTTTGCACTAGGTTCTTATGAACTAGAAGAATGTTATATTATAACTTGTTGATAGTTTGGACGAAGTATAATTTTATGATATAATAATGGGAGTAAAATTTTAATTACGTTATTTTAAATAATAACGTAGTTAATTAACTATACTTCATTGGTGATACCTATTTGGCCAAATAAAACACCATTCTATTAAATTAAATTGAATAGATTATTTTGGACATCTATTGAGCAGAATAAAACACCGTTCTACTATAATTAAATTGAGTAGATTATTGATGACATATGTTTAGTAGAATAAATCCCCATTCTATTACTATATTAATTTGGATATTTATTCATATGCCAGTTAATTAATATTGGATAAGTGATGGATTAACTAGAATTGTTGATTTTATTTACATATATGCTTGCTTATGTACAAACCAGTGATATGTCCTAGAAAGTGAATTAAAAACAAATGGTAGCTTGTTTAAGTACCATTGTAGTCGCTAAGCCTCTTACCAAATTTGAAAGGTTATGGATTTGAATTAACTTCAATTTTATTACAATTGTAGGTTAAGTGTTTATTTAAAAATGATTTAATTATTTTATAAATGATGTTTTAAAGTTAATTAATTATTTTATAAATAATGCTCAAGATAATCAATTATTTTATTAATGTTGTTTAAAGTTATTTAATTATATTATTAATGTTGTTTAAAGATATTTAATTATTTTATTAATGATGTTAAAATTAATTAATTAATTTATTAATGGTGTTTTAAGTTAATTAATTATTTTATTGGTGATATTTAAAGTTAAATAATTATTTTATTTATGATGTTTGAAAGTAAGTTAATTAATTATTTTATAGAATAAATTTTACTTAATAAATGATATTTTGTAAAGGAGATTTATTAATGCTATTTTATAAATAAAAGAGATATTGATAATTGGTAATTTATAAATAAAAGAATGAAATTATAAGTGATATTTGATAATAATGAAGATTTGTATTAATTATATAAGATTTATAAAAAAGAGTTAAAGAATTTTTATAAAAGATTCTATGAAGAATTTTTATAAAAGAGTTTATAAATAGAAAAGGGTGTTATAAATAGAAAAAAAATTTATAAATAGAAAGAATTTTATAAATAGAAGAAGTTTTATAGTTTAATTTGGAGATTTATTAAAGGTTTTGTAAATATGAAATGGGTATATAAAAAGGAAATTTTATAAAAGGTATGAGATTTGATTTTGATAAGTAATCCTTCTTAATTATGGTGGTATGGAAACATTCTATTCATACTTAACATTGAAGGATAATGGTTTGGTTTATAGTAAGTAATGTTTTAAATGATATTTGTTTTAGTCCATTTAAATATGGATTTGGAAAGGAGGAAATCTTCCTTAAGTTTTTTAAATATACTTATACTGTTGAGACAAATATATAGATATGCTTTCTAAGTATTGAAAGTATAATGTTTTGTTAACTTATATATACCAGTGAGATAAGTATATGAATATTTTTCCAAGTATTGAAAGGAGTATAAGGGGTTTGTGAAAATATCTTTTGTGAAGGTATCTTAAATCAAATGATTGAAAAAGATTTAATTAATGAAAGATTAATTAATAGAGGATTAGTGGATCCCACATGGATTTAAAGTAGATTTGATTATTGTTGTTTATTTGATAGTTAAATAACTAACTATCAAATCTTGGCCAAAATATAACTCTGGAGATATCTACTAGAAACATGGGAGTTATATAGCACAGTCATTTTCGATGATGCTGCACTATACATATAAATATCGTTTAATTCTATTAGGACAAATGATAAGGAAATCCATCCACTTAAATGGTTAGGAGGTGGTCTCCGTTCTTATGTATTGTCTAATTATTTCCAAAAGAACCGGAGTTGAGTTTACCGGAGCTATTGATTTGGTTTTGAAGAGACCGGTAAGCGGGGGAGTGTACTTATATGAGATGACTCGAAACCATAACCACTCCCAAACCATTTGTGCATTCTACACTTTGGAAGAGATTCAAAACTGGTTTGAGATAATGGAATCGAAGATGGAGTTCTTTGTAGTGCAAGGCTACTTGCTACTAATCCTGAAGGTGATTCCAAAATGGATGTAGTAGAAGTAGTGCCTTTGGTTTGTTCATATTCTGAATAACTTGTATGGATGAATGCTGGCATTGCATTATTGCCTAGAGGGCAGTGTTAGCATTCCAAGTGGGATTTGCTAATAGAGGAAAAGGTAATCATGACCTCACAAGCCTCACAACCTGGTAATGACTAAGGCAGGGGAAATGCTTCAGAACTATGTTGTTTGCTACCATTGGGAGCATCATTCCAAGTTCTAGAATCAATATTTATGGATATTTCTATACGTGCGCATGGAAAGAGTGGGACCATGGCCTGATGCATCTATTTGCAGCCTTAAAACCTGGGGAATGATGTAATACAGCTTGTCATGTTAGAGGGGTAGGTCAGCTCTTATTCGCAGGGGTCGAAAGGCTTTCGACCTCGGTACATTGTCTAGAGATGTACTGTGGCAGAAGGTACCACAGTAGCCTTGTCATTGATGGAAATTCAATCTCCAATATGTGCCCTACGGTTTTAGCTGTAGAACCTAGTATTGTTGAATGTATTTTAGGATAACCATTCCATATATTTTATATATTTATTTCAACCCTAGATATTATTATAATATCATTAGATTTTCTAATAAAAATGATTTAGTTATTGTAAGATAAAAACTCGTTTGTGTTTATATGCAGCATGGTCTTGCAAAATACTTTAATTTTGAAAGGTTTTTAAAATATTAAAAAATCCATTTGATTGTGTTTCTCATGCTGGTTTACCAGACTGATCCGGGCGCATATTCACTAGATTTAGCTGGACACTTTGGAGCTTCAGGAGATGAGCTGGATGCTCCAAGATGTATTACCATACTTTATACTCTGTTGTTTATTCTTGATTGTATTTATCAGCAGTTGTAATTATAAGTTGTTATAACTGTCCAGGCTGATGATAGGTTAGTTTTGCTCTGATGGTAGTATGTATGTTAAAGTTCAGTTTTCTTTTGTAACGATCAGTGGTATATTATATATTTCTCGTCACATTGTGAGATTCTTTTCTATCTTTTCTTTCTTTCACTCCAACAATCTGCCTTTTTGGCACTTGGATGTTGGACACGTGAATACCGTGGATGTACTTTTTTCGATTTCGGGGGATCGAAAAAGAAGGTTGTTACGCAATTTCCCAGGAAGCTCCACTCCATAGGATAACTTCCCTACCCCACTAATAATCGGGAAAGTTCCTACAAACCCCAGTGCTAGCTTGGCCAAACTATCAAATCTCATAACATGCCTAAGTGGCGAGACCTTCACAGACACCATGTCGCCTACTACGATCTCTAACTTTGTATGTCACCTGCTAGCATAAGATTTCTACATATCTTGCACAGTTTTCATTCTTCTACGGATCAAGTCTACTTTCTCTGATGTCTCCCTCACCAATCTAGTCTAAGAATAATCCTATCTATAGTGTCCCACCAACACAACAGTGATCTATAAGGTCTCCCGTATAGCGCCTCAAATGGTGCCATCTCAAAGCTCGCCTATAACGACCGCCCTACACCTACGATGCAGAACAGTTGTTAAAGGAAAGAAAAGAAGTAAAGATGAAGGAAATATAAGAGAAGCAAAAGGAAACATCATTTAAAATCCCCCTACTTGGAGGCCCAAAACTAACGGTTACGGATGCTGCAGTCATCCATAGTTATTAATCTTCGGCGACCAAATACGGTGGTGCTAGATATATTGATACACGGATCATAGAAATATGGAAAAAATTTAGCAATTCAAAAACACATTTCCATACAAATCAAAACATTTCATGTTCATTACATAATCCCAAATTACGTTAACCATGTTCAGCAAAATATAATTATTACAATTACGCCAAGGGCGACATATAAAGATGTCCCCTTGGTTGATCAGAGTATATAGTAAGGCTAATAAATCTGCCTTTACAAACAAATACATAGTGGAAAAAGAAAACTCTAAATAACTATCTTCCTCCTGCACGCCTCCGAAAGCTTTATTCGTCTAAGAAGAGAACCTAAAAATCCAAAACCCCAAACTACTCAAAATCAATTGAGTACCCGAGAGTTTAAAGGGAAAACAAAAACTTCGAGTCAGATATAATGCCTGGTATGAATAATAATCCAACATCTCAATCCTACATATAAAATTAATTGTGTGTATATAAGATTAAATCAAGTCTTTCTACATAATAAAAATTAGAGATTTATAGCAATCAATTTAGAAGTAGGTTTATTGTTAAAACATGAATTGCATGTATGTAATATTCAATAAAAAATCTATAAATAATACAAATTAGAGTTTATAGTAATGAAATTAAAATTTAGATTTATTGCCAGAACATCTTCCTTTTTTTATTTTTCAAAACAATATAAACACAAAATACATACATGTAAACTTTCAAATCTAAAATTACATTTTTTTATATGAACTGAAACATGAATCTTCAATAAAACACTATAATATTCATAAACAAATTTTAGCTTAATCTGTTAAAGTAAAATTCAATCAAAACAATATGAACATACAAAATTTTAGACCTAAAGGATTATACTTCAAATTGAATGTTTATATTATAGATCTATAATAAAACATTGTATTCAAACATATAAAAATTTTACTTTTAATTTAACAAAATAAGAACCCAATTGATAAATTGAACATACAAAATTTCTGATCTAAAAATTAGACTTTAAATTGAATTCATAGAACATAGTTACAAAACAGAACATTATATTTAAACATATACAAATATTTGTTTTGATTTATTAAATAAAACACCAATTGATTCATTCAACAAACAAATCAAGCTACAGAAACAATTTTCAACTTAAATGAGGCAGTGATATGTGCATACAAATTATGATAATTAAATTTCTCTTTCAACAAACATTACATCAAATATCATTATCTATTAAAGAAAAACATACCTTATTACCCAAAGCCTTGAAGCACATCCTAAAAATGGACTTCCCTTAGGATGTTGCCTAAAAGTCACACCTCGAATGATGATATCTCCTCAGATCTTCAAGATCCTCATCCAATCCTTGCAAGAAATGGATAAACCACTTTTGTTTTGTTTATTTTTTTGATGTTTTTATATAGAGTTGAAAGAATTTTGGAAAATTTATTTTTTCTGTTTTCTACCGTGAAAAGTTAGGAGGAGAGAAAGAAACAGATTGAATGAGAAAGAATGAATTGTACGTACAGAGTGAATTAGAGAATATGTTTTATATGAAAGAATGAAACTTTTCTCATTCTTTAATTAAAACTTCCTTAGTTAACTCTCCTGATTGTTTCTCTCTCTAATCCTTTCTTTACATGTATGTCATCAAATGACATAAAATTTTCACAAATTATGTCATCAAATGACATAAAATTTCCATAAATCATGTCATCAAATGACATAAAATTTTCATAATTCATTTCATGGAATTATCTTTAAATTACATCAACATCGTATATCAATGCGCGCAAATATAACTTTTATAAATACATTAAAATAATTACAAAAATCTTCCAAACATCAAATAAATAATAATTAATATTTCTCAAATATCAATTAATTTAATCAATTTACAACATTTTATAAATTAATTAAATCATGTGGTTTTTCAAAGAATTCATCATTACGGTTGTGCGACTCAAAGGTGTAATTCAGTCAGCGATTAATATCGAACTATCCGAATATTAACGTTCACACATCACTTAGCAGGTGGTGTGACATTTTGGTCGAATTTAACACTTACACATCTTTTGTTAAAATCTAATTTTACTTATTATAAGCGGTACCTAATAGTGACAATTATTTACACCAATTCTCTTTGTCAAAACTATATCACTTTGGGTTTACGGAATTTGTTAATGGTCAAAATTCCAATATCATCCACATTCAACTTTATAGTCCGAACACAACGTCCTTGGTTCAATAATAACAATTACTATTAACCAAAATGGTCTGGCCAGAGACTTCGACTTTGAGTTGACTTCAGTTGACCATGATACTACCTCATCTAACTGAGGAGACGAATCCTCTCTTGAATAGTGTTTCATTTCCAATGCTTCTACTCAACCCAACTATAGTCGTTCGATGGACGTTGTGCCATGATTTAACTATAATCAAAGCAGAGCTTCCACATTAAAGATCAATAGTATTCTCAAGTCAAGAGAACTATGTAAATTAGTCACATCGATATTCTCTACTTAACCTTAGTTATATTAAGCAACATAAAACTATCGAGCGAGTCATTCTATAGTTATCTAATAACTATCAGTACGTAACCCCTTGGTGCCCCCAGCAGTCATAAGTAATACACTGCCCAACATTCGAAGAACGTTACATACTCTAGTCTCAACGGATACATCGATATCTAGGCTCGATGCATCTTGACTAGGAACATTTAAAATGGTACATTTGTTTCATTATGATAAATTACTCACTTTTACAACACTTTGTAACTACTATCACAAAACATACCATTTATGGATTTTCTATTAAATATACTTTTAATTAAATTTATTAATTAATATAACCACATTATTTCAAGTATATATAATATAAAGAAAATACCTTTATTTCGAATAAGATTGGTCAACGAGTTAGATATATGTAACAAATTACATAATTGCTCCTAGGGCATACCCTTAAATCTATCATCTCCCACTTGCACTTAGGGTCAATTATGAAATCTTATTCCAACTTCTCCAAAAAAAATTCTCAAAACCAATTAGGTCAGTCCCTTTGTGAACCAGTATGTTGTTATGTTTTAATTATCTACTCTGTCAATCAACTCTCTCCAAAGGTAATAAACTGCTTTATCATGTGAAACAATTCGAAGTATGTCTCTTGACATCTAGTGAGCTATAAGTTCTATTACAAATTATATCATGACATTTTTATAAGATTCTGAACATTTGATATCGGTTCAGTTATAAATTTGTGCACTTATATTTTTATAATATTGTCTTTATTGTGGCGCTATTTTGGGCGATGTACTTAGCCTTTTTCATTGAATTAGCCATAGTCTTTCATTTGGAACATTTCCAACTTAAAGACTCTTAACTTGATTTATTATTGACATATTATACTCAATACCACCTATGAAGTTCAAGTCCGAACACTCCTTCATAAGGTGTTTTTTATTTCTGTAAATAATCCTCTAGTAATTCATAAATACATGAGAACACTTCAAACAATCATTTAGTGATATCAATTTGGATTTGATATTTTTTTCATGTATCAAATACATAAAAAAAATCATGATATCGTAGACAACATAACATGTATGATAATTCTTATTGCCAATGCAAAGGAATCAATCTTACATGTTCCGTATTAAACATTTTAATAAGGTGTCCTTGCATATCATTTGGAACATTCTCGACATCTTTTATACTTCTATCAAAATATTTTTTCAATTTTGATGCTTATAAAATGGTACTTTTTAACATTTCTTGGATCATATCCACAGACTCACAAACTCAATATCACTCCCCCTGACTTCGAGACATTTTGGTTATTAAGTGTAAACAGTTTATTCTAAATCATTATTTAGAATTTTCTGTTTCAATACATACGTACCAAACATAAAGTCATATCAAGTGGTAATTTTTTGAGTAAATTTGAATTAACTTGAGCGCGTTTAATACTGAATCTATTACACTAATTTATATAATTGAAATTTGCAATATTATTCTTATCAACATTGCTCATTTAATTCCAACTGCATTAGTCTTACTCATAAAGACACAATCACGGCCGATGGATCATACCTCTTAGGTTACGACTACCAAAATCATATTTTGATAGCATAATTGGAATTCTTTTGGATTTGCGCATCATACCATTTCATAAAATTAACACTCTTAATGGTTTGAACAATCGAGGATTGTATATTTTCGACATTAATAAGAAACTCATAGTTTCTCTGTAACGTTCTGGATTTTCGACGCTCGAAAGTCGACATTAATACATCCACTGTATCGAATGCCGCGCAATCGAATGCCGGAAAACCGAAACATTAGTTTTAAAAAGAAGAGGTAGAAGAAGATGAAAGAAAAGAAAGAACAGAAAAACAGAAACAGAAACAACATCAGAATCTCACATTCGCAGCGGAACAATATATAATAGATGAAACAATAATCTTTAAACAAAAGACTATATCAGTTTATACATACATCAATCAAAGTCAATATACAACTCAATACAACAATGGACAATTATATAAACTTGTCCTCATATAGAATACACAGCGGAATACATAAACAAGTACGGGAGTACGTCTCGCCATCCAGCTCATCTCCAAAGCTCCAGAATATCCAGAATATCCTGATAACATAACTCTAGGCTGCCAGTGTGGAAAATTATGGGCACCCAGAGTTTAGAAAGGGAACAATAAACTCTGAGTCATTCATGGTGACTGATGTGAGATCGTAAAACAGTTATTTTCACAAAGAAAATAAAACAAATTCGCAATGCTTTTTGGAAAATGAAACTATCATAAGACCTCCCGCCACACACACAATGCAAACGCAGAATTGGAGGAGATTTCCCCTTATGATAGTAAAAAATGCTTACTACGCAAAATCAATTGATATTATTATTAATGTCTAGTGTGGAAAACATTTCGAAAGTATAATATCAATCTTAGCCAACATACAACCATTATTGTATGTCTACTATAGCTACTACGTTCAATAGCAGGTTACCGCCACATTCCATAGCAGGTAATACAATTAAAACCGTACAGGGTTCATATTGTTTCTTTGGATTTCCAACAAATGGTCAGGCAAAGGAACTTCCTTACACCGAAATAGAAACGCCTCTGGAAAGACGCCCCGGATCCTAACCGGATCTCTGCAAACATAAGGCCGACGCTACCTCACGCTATACAGCTGTAACTAGGTAACTAACACACTGATGCTACCTCACGCTGTACAGCTGTAACTAGGTAACTAACACACGAGCTATGTCATCCCCCGGTCGTCACCGACCTTTATCCAAGGATCCTCAATCACAAAGCAACAACCACAAAGTATAATCAACATAGGTAAAATATCTGGGCTCCATACCATGATATCACCTTTTATCCAGAAGGAAATGACATACCCTAGGGGCGCTACCCCTAACAACCTTTGCCGCAACATTCCTGTTTCGACCATTACCGGGTTGTGAGGCTCGACGAAGTCTCGTCCACAAAACTATGCTTTTTCACAAAGCCACGCTTTTTCACAAAGCCACGCTTTGATCAACAATTGATCAACAGCACTTCGTATACCACATTACCAAATTGGGAATGTATCACTAGTAACCATCAACTATATAACCTCTGAGCTCGTACGTCTCAGAGAAGGGTGTTAAGCTAAGAGAATAATTCTCCGCCACCAACAGAAATGTATTTGATAGAAACCAGCTTTACATTTCAAAGTGTAACGTCAGACATACATCCATACAAGTCAGTTTCGGGATCGAACGGAACCGAAGGCACTTCCAAAGAAGCCCTTGCAATCCGGATATTCACTAATCACGTCCGGACTTCCCATCACAAAAAGAGTGATATAAATCTCTATACCGAAGCAACTCGATGCAGAGACATTCGACAGGTTGTCCTTCCATTTTTGAAAATACCCGGTATTCACACCGGTCTTCAATACGATCCATATCGTCATATCACTAATTCGAAATGGGTTATATGATACAAAGGTCTTTTCCCGGCTAACCCGAATAGTGAGCGTTTGTTAAAAAAACAAATCAAGTGCCATTTCAAAGGCAAATACTGATAGTTTGTTATTTAACTATCAACAACATTCACAACAATCAACCAATTTAAATAATTTTTCCCAAATTATTAAATTTCAAATATCTTCCCGATATATGGTTTACACTTCAACCATTTGAAAACAGATTTCAAATCACATTCATTTAAACCAATTATATAAATCCTTATCGATTTATTTCAAATTTACATTCCAAATCTGTAAATTTATTTCCACACTTCATCACTTTGAAAACCAATTTTCAAATAATATTTTTCCACACTTTAAAAATAAATCAATATTTATTTTTAAAACCAATTTCCCTTTCCTTTATAAATTCCATTATGAATTTAAATTTCCAAATATCCACTTATATACGATTTCAAAATAGTTTTCCAAAGATTCACTTTCAAACACCAAATCAATTTCCAAATTGATTTCAAATTGATTCTAAATTTATTTCCAAAAACCAAATCATTTTACAAATCGATTTCCAAATTTCTTTCAACACAAAAATCCATTTTTATTTAAAACACCAAATCAATTTCCAAATTGATTTTCCAAAGATTTATTTTTCAAATACCAAATCAATTACAAATTGGATTTCAAACAATTTATCTCCTTTTAAAATAATTTCCTTTACCTCTTCCAAGCCATTTAAAATTCCATTTTAAATAAAATTTTAAACTTTCAAATAATACTATTCAAAATCCATTTATAAAAATCTTTTTCCATATTTTGGAAATGAATCGATAAGATTTCATAAATCAACTTTACGCCTTTAAATTCTTTCTTTTAAATTCACCAAATTCTTTCAAAAGAATTTACTTAAAATTTCCAACTTTAAATTTCAAAAATCCAATTTCATTTATTTCTAGTATCCAACGATACCAAAAATACATTCGGCTAAATTATAGCCTTCAACACATTCAATCACAAATATAATCATTCATAGATACTAAATAACAATCACACAGCATATGAAACAAATTCATATAACATATGAAACAAATTCATATAATTTTAAGGAATCCAGTTGGATCCCTCCAACCTGTTTCCCTGCATCCACAGATGTTAGCACAATACCAATTCCACTTCGAGGTGGAATATCGCGGTATATGGGATTTATAAAATATCATCCGCTATTATGCGGCGCATAGGGTCTCATCCACTATATAATGTGGGAAATCAACAACTCCAATATATACATATGCCAATATATATTGCTATATACTACTATATATAGTATCATTCAAGCACACAATCAACACAATCAATAATTTTAAATATAACTATTTAAAATTAAACAAAACCCTTTGTTTGAGTGAGAAGATCTCACCTTAGATTTTTATTTGCAATTCGTTTCCATCTCGACTTGCTTCCATGGTTTTGACCTTGTATAACAATTCATACGGTTTATCAATATTTGAATTGATCGAATAAATAAATTTTCCATTAAATAAGATTTTATTAACCAATGATTTATTTCAACTAATTCCCTTTAACAATTTCTAAAATTCATTTACTCAAAATTTTAGATATAATTTATTTTATTTTTGAAACTTCATATACTAAAATAAAAATCTACATCGACAAAAACTGCATATATATATTTTCTTCTCTCTGCATATGTCTATCAGCAATTCAATCTCACTGGAATATTTTTCTGTTTACATATACAAATGTTTAAATTTAAAAATAACAAACAGTTTTTATACTTTACTATATATATATATACTTTATTCTATTTTTCTTCTTTTCCTTAACTGTATATGTATATACATACAAATCAAGATTTAAATTGAGAAGAAATGAAGTTCGAATACCTTCAGTTGTGACTGCCCCCAGCCATGCTCGAACTCGAGCTCAACTCTACTGCCTACTTCGAAAACACGGCCTCCATCTCAGCTCGATGCCACCCCCAAATCGACCTCGCCACTGCCAATTGCGACCACGCTAGTCAAACTCGAAGCCCTAGGTCTCGCGAGCAAATTCTGAATTCCACACTCGAACGCCATCGCACAAGACTTCGCTAGTGCCACCCTTGCGAAAACTCGAACACGCGCCACCCTCTGAAAATCACCGCGAATGATAATCGCGGTTGCAGTCGCCATTAATCACCGAGAGCCTCAACCCTAACTCGCGTACTCAATTTGAATTTGATTTAAGTCAAATGAATGATTCGTTTTAATCTTAGTTCGGCCATTGATTCTTTAATTTTGTTTGAACTGGAGATAACAAAATAAAGGAATTCTCGCGGCCATTAATTTTTTTGATTTCGAACGAAGAAAAGTGTTTTCGTTTTATTTTTTCCTTTGTATTTTCAAATGCTCGGCTGTAAAGAAATAAGGAGACACAATGATGATGGCGTGTTTGAACATCTCTGCTACGGTAACACGAAGTGAAAGAAAAACAACGACGTGATACGTTTTTGATTGGGGACAGATATATATATTATTAATTTAAATTCAAATTCGAATCAACTCAAAATTGAAGTCTAAAATCTTGACTTCCTATCAAGGCATGCCGCCAGGCGTTTGTAATGTTATACGCCTATTCTGAACGCAATGGAAAAGGTTTCGAGGCTAAATTCGATCGTATGGAGAAGATAGCTTTTTGGACCAGTTATAATATTAAATTTTCGATTTAATTTCAGCGCGTTTGCTTATCGCACGGTCACACAACAACTCCAATCACTACGAAAATTGAAATCCGTTAATAATACAATATTACGGATCAAATGGAACTGGTTTCGTCGAATTCCGAGACTGTGCCTCGGAACGCTGTTTTTAAATTCAATTTAAACAACAAAATTTCAAAACTGAACAACGCATTTCCAAATTCAATTCTGAAGCTTCTATTATCTTCAGCATAATCAATATGAATTTTTTTTAAAGCCTTCAGATTATTTTTAATCAGCTTAAAACTGAAGATTCAAATTTTTATCCAATTTCGATAAATTAAATTCAAAAATTAAATTGCCAAATTCACTTTGATAATTGAATTTCAGATTAAACCATCATTCGAATATTTAAACTCAATTAAATATTCACATTTCAAAAGAATTTCGTCCCGAAATTACAAGTTAAGAAGAATTTTCCAATTCCCGTTAACTATTTTACCAAAACCAAACAGTTTTATCAACTTTTCAAAACAAATCTTTCTTTTTATTAAAGATTCATTATCACTTCAGTTAACTTTCCAAACACTTTCATAGTTTCAAACAATATTGTTTTCTCAACAATTCAAATTTAAATTCAAATTCAAAATTTTGAATTCAAAATTTTCTCAAAAATTTCTAACTCTCTAAATTTTAGAAAAATTTTGCCAGCATCTCCTTTGCGCGGCTAACTCGGTACGACTACAAAATGTCCCTACGGACTCCCAAATCCCAATAGAAAACAAAATGCCAAGTGGCAAAATCAGAAACTCATCAAATTTAATACTGAAATTCAAATACATACCTTTTGTGGAGAAATTCAAATTTACCTTCGAAATCAAAATCAATTTTCCCCACTTGCTTTATAATACCTGTATATCCAATTTAACCATATCCAACTACAGATTCCAAAAATCATTCCACACATTTTCTTACAGAAGTTTTCATATCTACTTCCATTCAAATAGTTTTCCCATTACCATATGAATTCAATTCATCTACAACTCTGAATATTGAATCATCCATTCATTTCTTAAGTTCAAGATTTAAAAATTCAAATTCATTTTAGAACTTTATGATTCAAAAGTTTGATTTGAATCTATACTTTAAACTTTGAATTTAAACCATTGTTTAAATTATGTTTTTTTTCAAATTTTAAATTAAGTTTAAAAATCTGAAAACTGTCAGTATTTTTATAAACCTGAAAGCCAAACATTTAAATTATTTAAACTTTATTTTATTTCATATTAGGATTCAAAAGTGAATTTGAATCCACATTTCAAACTGGATTTAAACTTTACTAAATCTGGCTCACCAATTTAAATTTCCTTTAAATTTGCTCTTAAATTTTCAAATTACAGTCAGGTTTTCAAATACCTGAAACTAGACAACTAACTCGAGGCAATACAAATATGCTTCGAGTCACAACCTCTTATACTTCGAGTCAAGTACTCGAATAACTCGAGTCTACCCCGAGTTCAATACTTCAACACAAACTAAAGTTCCAGAATTCAAACTGCACTATCGAACCATAACTTAAAAATGAAATTTTACTTTCTAAAATCATGATTTAGTATAGAGATTTAATTCATGTTACTGAATTGTTAAATTAAATTTGAATTTTCACAAATTCAAACCTCCCTCTTCCTTTTTGATTCCCAGAACAAATTTAAAGTTATTTTAACTTAATTAAATTTTTAAAACTTAACTTTATAATCAAGCAAAATATCTTGTTTAGATCCTAGATCAGAACAACAAGTAGATCAAGTAGAGTTGAACTTTTAAATCAAACCTGAGTTTGAAATTTTAAATACAGAGATGTATTACAGGATTATACAACATGCAGATATCCTATTTCAAAAACACACAGAATTTTAACCATATATATACACAAAAACATCATTATCTTCATACTTAAATCAGGCAAACAGATACATAAGTATTTAAAAAAAAAATTACTCACGTTTCAAACCTAACTTTGAAATTGATTATATTCTTTAATTCGCATTGCAAATATTACTTTGGCACTTTTATTTCATTTTATTTCACTTTATCACTTTGGTTTATAACCACTTATATTTAAACTAGATTTCAAATTCCATATAATTCAATTTATCTTTCATATATAATTATTGAATTCAATTCAATATAAACCATGTTAAATTTGTCATTCCTCAATTAGTTTCACTTACTAATCTTTATTTCAATACTTAGTCCACTTGACTAATTTTTTTCATTTACTTACAAATTTAAAATGAATTCCAACATTTCAATTTTCAATTTCATTTACTTGCAGTTGTAAATTAATTTATGTCACATACAGAAATTTTCGACTTTCGAAAATTCGACATCGATACCCACTTTATCGACTGCCGAGCAATCGAGTGCCGAAAACTCCAATAGTGAGGGTTTTAGAAAGAAGAAAACAGAAGGAAAGATAGAAGAAGAAGAAAGAAGGAACGGAAAGAAAAAGAACAACAGAACAACATCAGAAACAGAAGCAGAACATCAGAATCTCACATATCGCAGCGGAACAATATACAATAGATAATTACTAGTCTTTTAAAACAAAGAACTATATCAGTTTATACATACATCAATCAGAGTCAATATACAACAACGGACAGTTATATAAACTTGTCCTCATACAGAATACACAGCGGAATAAATAAATAATCAGATACAAATACTACGTCTCGTCATCCAGCTTGCTTCCAAAGCTCCAGAATATCCTGATAACCTAACTCTAGACTGCCCGTGTGGAAATTGGTGGGCACCCAGAGTTTAGAAGGGAAACAATAAACTCCGAGTCAGTCATGGTGACTGGTGTGAGATCGTAAAACAGTTATTCTTTAAAATAAACAACAGGAAAATTTTAAAGTCAATTCGAAATGCTTTTGGAAAATGAAACTACCATAAGACCTCCCACCACACACACAATGCAAACGCAGAATTGGAGGAGATTTCTTCTTATGATAGTCAAAGATGCTTACTACGCAAAATCAAATCATTTTTAATATTATTATTAGTGCATAGTGTAGAAAACATTTCGAAAGTAAAATATAAATCTTAGCCAACGTACGACCAATATCGTATGCCTACTATAGCTACTATGTTCAATAGCAGGTTACCGCCACATTCCATAGCAGGTAATACAACTAAAACCGTACAAGTCACGTACTGTTTCTTTGGATTTCCAACAAATGGCCAGGCTAAGGAACTTCCTATCCACGATGGGTACGTCCCTGGAATAGACGACCCGAGAACCTAACCGGATCTCTGCCAACACAAGGCCGGGTTACCTCTGCAAAAATAGGTAACTACTGACACGCGTATGTCATCCCCCGATCGTAACCGATCTTCCCGAGGATCCCCGATTTCCAACAAACCACATAGATAATAATGCAGCAACCACATAGGTTAAGTATCTGGGCTCCATACCATGATACCACCTCTATCCAGAAGGAATGACATACACTAAGGGGCGCTACTCCCTAAAACCTTGCTGCATCCTTCCTGTTTCGACCATTTCCGGGGTGTGAGGCTCGACGAAGTCTCGTCCACAAAGCTACGCTTTCTACAAAGCCATGCTTCGGGTCAAACAAAATGATCAACCTATGATCACAAAGATATAAGATCAAACAAATGATCATATCGCAAATGATCAAACACTGATCATTTCACAGCAACACTTAGTATGCCACGTTACCAAATTGGGATATATCGCTGATAAATTTCAACTACATAACCTCTGAGCTCGTACGTCTCAGAGAAGGGTGTTAAGCTAAGAGAATAAATTCTCCGCCACCAACAGAAATGTATTTGAAAGAAATCGGCTTTATATCTCAAATTGTAACGTCAAACACACAATCTATACAAGTCTGTTCCGGGATCGAACAGAACCGAAGGCACTTCTCACGAAGCCCTTGCATATCCGGATAAATTTCTAATCACGTCCGGACTTCCCGTCACTAAGGGTGATAAAACCTCTAAACCGGAGATCAGCCGATGTAGAGTAACTCGAGGTAATCCTTCCGTTTTCAAAAATATCCGGTCTTCAACACCGGTCTTCAAATGCAATTCATAACGACGTATCACATATTCGGAATGGGTTATACGACCCCATGGTCCCTTCCCGGCTAACCCGAATAGTGAGCGATTATTTAAAAATAAGTGTGGCATTCAAATTCATCCAATTCACAACAAATACCTATCTAAAGGTAATTATTGATAGTCGGTTATTTAACTATCAATAAAGATGCGCAACAACATCAGATTCCAAATAATTTTCCAAATTATTTAATCTTCCAAAATATCTTTTACTAGATATAAAATTTCCACACTTAACCATTTGAAAACAATTTTCAAATATTCACTTTTCAATTTATCTTTAAAAGATAAAGTTTCAAACCCTTCGTTTCATATTGGAAAAGCAATTCCATACTCATTTAAAAATAAGTAATTCACAAATCATTTATTTTCAACATTTGAAAATATTCTTTATACTTAAATCAAAATTAAGTATAAATTCATTCTTTAAGGAAATCATTCTTTTAACACCTTTATTTGAGTCAAAACGAATGTTACGTAAAACATCGTTACGACAACTCAAAATCACTAGTATAGGGATTCGAAATTTAGATAGATATATAAATCCCCATACTACATAAAACATTTCCTTTCGGAAATCATTTACTATAACAACAATGTTATAGTCCACCATTTCCTTATATTTCTCGAAAACGTCTATTTCAACAATAAATGTTGAAATCTATGATTTTGATATTTAACACATTTTAAAACATCTTTAAAATGTTTAACTTCATTTAATATCACTTCTTCAAAAATAAATCCATTTTACTTAACAATATATTCACTGTCCAAAATCGTGAATATACTTTACTAACCCCATTTCAATATTTTCTACACATTTTATTTCAATAATAATTCGCTATCCAAAATCGCGAATATATCTCCTTTAACAACCTTCTATCTTTAATTTATCAAATCCAATTGATTTCGAATTTATAAAACAACGTTTATAAATTCTATTTCTATTTTCTAACAACTTCAATTTAATAAATCTCCTTTATTAACAATTCGATTCATAACTCAAATCTTATACCAACAATCCATAATTATAAGTTAAATACTTATAATTCCTTTATTTTACAAAATCATTTCCATTTGTAAGTTCACAATTTATAAATTTCATTTATTTATAAATTCTTAAAAATTCATTTTAACGCTTATAAAAACTCGTTTTATAATACCAACATTTTAATTTATAAAATGTCAACTTTATAAACCTTTTAAGTAAACCGTTTATAATATTTTAAAAATCTCAACTTAAACCATTTTATAAATCAATCGACTTTTTATTCCAAAAATCACTTTTCGATTATATTTCACAAAGATCTTAACTTTTATAACTTTAAGATTTGAATGTTTATTTATTTAAAATAAATCACTTCAAAAATTCAATAAAACATATAATTTCAAAGATCACTTTAAAAATCTTTTTAAATTAAAAAGTCGTTATTTTTAAAACTTGAATCCGATGATGCAACAGCACCAATTAGTCAATCACAACATCAAACATCATATATCAACATATGATACAGAATATACATCAATATCTGTAAATAAATAAATACTGGTGAGGAATCCAGTTGGATCCCTCCAACCTGTTTCCCTGCATCCACAGACGTTAGCATAATACCAATTCCGCTCGAGTACGGAATTATCGCGGTATATGGGTTTTATAAAAATAATCCGCTTACTAACGGCGCAATAGGGTCTCATCCGCTATACGAGGCGGGAAATCAATCAATCCAATATATACATATGCCAATATGTATATATTGCTATATATAGATATATATCCTACTATATCTAATATCTCATCCAAAACATCAATCAAATCAGTCAATAACTGTAATTCAATTATAAATCTGAGTGAGAAGATCTCACCTTGATTTTAAATTCCGTTCCAGCGTTTATTTCGAATAAAATTAAACGCGCGTTTAATTTTACCCGAAATTCAAACTAGCTCCAAACGACTCCAATCCAATTGCATCGCGTAGCATTCGCGAATACGATTCCAACGCACTTCGTTTCGTCAAATTTCAATCTCGTATGAAAGAGTTATAGAGTTTTAAACATTCGCGAATTTAAGTATAAACTAATTACATAATTTTTCTTTTATTATTTTCACAACCTCATAATCTAGCCGTGCATTTCAAATGATAGAATCATGGCCGTGACCCTCTTCTCCCCTCCCAGTTTCATACGACGTGAACGAACCCAAGAAGCCGCCTGCCCTCTCTCCATTTCGCACGCATCTCCAAACCCCTCCACCACGATCAAAGACTTCCATCACGTGCGCGCCACTCCTTCCCACCCTCAGCTTGAACGGCATGCCACTCGGTGGCTCCAATGTCTCCATTTCCGTGTTTGAACGGAGCACAAACGCACCCCCCTAGCTCCCGTGTCCGGCCACCATATCCAATCACAACCGTTCACCTCGAAGTACTCCTCGTGCTCTATAATTTGTTAGTTGAAACTTTTTTGTAATTGTTGACGGATTGAGAGATTGGAGGGGAAGAATCTTGAACGTTTTCAGCCTTCGAATTCTAGGGTGGCGGCTGCTGAAGCTTGAATTAGGGTTTGGGTTTTTCTCTTTGCAAATGAAAGTATGGAGGTGTTTATATAGAAAATGGCCAAATTTACTATTCATCGAAATTTTCCGAACTCCGAATCGAACGTGCCGGCTGACGTTTCTAGGGTTTACCCCACGTTCCGAACACAATGGAATAGGTTTCGGAAGCTAATTCGATCGTATGTGTGAGATATGACAATAAACGATCAATTTAAATTAAACCGATTTAAATCGATTTCGAGGCGTTTCGACTTGCCCCGAACAAACGGTAAATCCAAAAATTACGAAATTTGAAACCATACAATAATATCACATTACGGATCCGATGAAACTAGTTTCGTCGAAATCCGAAACTTTTTGAAAAATGACTATTTTTCAGTCGATAATTAAATATTAAAATATTCAATTTTCATAGATTAACTCCAAATTCAATTTTAAAAGTTCTATAACCTTTCTATAACTCCAGTATGATTAAATAAAATTTTACAAATCATTTTAACTCGATTTTTAATTATCTCTGGAATTTCAATCATTAAATTATCGATTTAATTATCAAATTAAATCCAATATTCGAAAAATAAATCATTCGACTTATTAATTCTACTTATTAATATTTAAAATTAATTAAATATTCAAATTTTAATTATCAAAAATTCTGGGTCGTTACAATTTACTTGTTCACGAATTTATTTTCCACCTTAATAAATTTCATTCCATAACTATTATTATCAGATTCCAGAGTTTTTCCATCATTTCAAATTTCCATATTCAATTCATCTCGAATTTATTTTATCAATAATAAGGAAATTTTCAAATTTATTTTCTTGGAATTCTATTTCAAATTATAAATATCATTTACAATTTACATTTACAAATTCCATTCGTATATGAATTTATTTCCTTATACTTCAATTCATATTTATAAATTTCATTTGTTAAATGAATTTATCTCCAAATCTTTGGTTATACATTATTTCTTATTCAATTTCCATATAACAATGATAATATTTCAATTTCAATATTATCTCTTTCTAACAACCAAGCATCCATATACTATGATAATTCATAAAAATCATTTCTTTTCTATACAAAAATAGTTTTGGGCAAAATTATTTCATTTACCCTATTTAAAACAATACTATGTCAGTTTATCTCATTTAAGAGTTTAGAAATCCCTATCGATTACAGTTGGCCACCCTGCACTGACCAGAATCTATAAACAATCAACCGATAAGTTAACACAATACAAAACAAAATTTGTATTCACTAACAAATACGCGCTCATATCTATTATTACACTCACACTCATTCTAGAGTACTACTGACTCTATCTCTAATGAGTAACACCCAACAGAGACAGGGTTGTCGCTTAACCAACAGCTCTGATACCACATGTAACGTTCCGGATTTTCGACGCTCAAAAGTCGACATTAATACCTCCATTGTATCGAATGCCGCGCAATCGAATGCCGGAAAACCGAACCATTAGGTTTAAAAAGAAGAGGTAGAAGAAGACAGAAGAAAAGAAAGAACAGAAAAACAGAAATAGAAACAACATCAGAATCTCACATTCGCAGCAGAACAATATATAATAGGTGAAACAATAATCTTTAAAACAAAAGACTATATCAGTTTATACATACATCAATCAGAGTCAATATACAACTCAATACAACAATGAACAATTATATAAACTTGTCCTCATACAGAATACACAGCGGAATACATAAACAAGTACGGGAGTATGTCTCGCCATCCAGCTCATCTCCAAAGCTCCAGAATATCCTGATAACATAACTCTAGGCTGCCCGTGTGGAAAATTATAGGCACCCAGAGTTTAGAAATGGAACAATAAACTCCGAGTCAGTCATGGTGACTGGTGTAAGATCGTAAAACAGTTATTTTCACAAAGAAAATAAAACAAATTCGCAATGCTTTTTGGAAAATGAAACTATCATAAGGCCTCCCGCCACACACACAATGCAAACGCATAATTGGAGGAGATTTCACCTTATGATAGTCAAAAATGCTTACTACGCAAAATCAGTTTATATTATTATTATTGTCTAGTGTGGAAAACATTTCGAAAGTATAATATCAATCTTAGCCAACATACAACCATTATTGTATGTGTGATATCCCGGGTTTTTGGGCAATATAAATTTAATAATCAGTATTGATAATTTAATTGGTTTGATAAATTTTCTTTATAATTTTAATTTATTTTGGTAATTTAATCTTTTAAAGGTTAATAAATATTTAATCTGGCAATATTGACAAGACTTGTTTGTTAAAGATAATAAAATTTTATTCTATTTGTAATATATATATTTGATATATATTGTGAATGGAAATATCTTTTGTTTTAAAATTAATATTTTTCAAAGTTTAGTTTAGATTAATTCCATTGTTTTCAAAATATAAGATAATTGTTTATTTTAATTATGATAGTTTAAATAAAGTTTTATTTTGTATTCTTTGAAATGTTTAAATTTAAGTGGTTATAAATATATATAGATTTAATTAAACCTTTCTTTTTAACATCTCTTAAACTAGAATAGTTGTAAACATAAGTAATATATACATAAATTACTAAATTTCACAATTACATAAATAATAGAAATTCATATTACACAAATATATAAATACTTTTGTAAATAAGGTTTTAAAATATAAATATTTTTCAAAGGGTATTTGGTTTTATAATATTTTCTCTAAAAATAGTTTATATATACATATACTAAGATAAGTGTTTATTAATTAGTAAATTAAGTATAAAGGCTTTATATTAACATTTAAATTAAATAAAAAATTTATTTAATATATTAAAAAGGACATGTGTAAATACATTAACACTTGGTAGTAACAAGTGCAGGGTAATTAAGTGATAAAGGACACATGTAAGTTTAAAAAAAAAATACAAGTGGCAAATCTTTTGTTTAAAAATTTAGTTTATAAATAAATGTTTATAGAGAAACCTGTATCCATTTTCTCAGTTCGAAATCTTCTTCCTCCATCTTCTTTTTCTCTCCATCTTTTCTAAATTCAAAAGAAAATCCTGAAAAGCAAATCTACAACCTCATATTTTCTGAAATTTATAAAGTAAGCTTCAACCTGCATTTTCAAAAATGATGATTCAATCTGCAACAAATCAACCTGAGCAATTCAAGTTAAAGATTCAACTAAACAAGCTTCCAGATTTCAACTATTAACAAGCATGCAAGGATTCAATTTCAATAACAAACAAAATCAAAAGCTTTTGCCAGATCAAAGTTTAAAAGCCTGGAAAATGCTCTGCCTGTTTTCTGCTCTGTTTATTGGTGAGTAAATATTTTTAAAAACAGTCTTTAAATCTGATAATCGACTTGATATATGTGATGGATTGTTCTGTGATGTTATATATGTTTAAATGAATATTATCTGTGAATGCATGTTAAATTTGTGGGATGTCTGAGTTTATCTAAGTCACTGTATGCATATATCCTCTTACAGGATTTGATTTCTTTAAGAAAAAAATTCAAAACTCCAAATAGAATTAATATTAGACTTTGATATTTAAAGGAAAGTTGGTTGTTAAGGCATGATGATGATTTTTAAAAATAGTTAAGGATTTTAAATTCAACAAATAATTTTAAAAATAGGAAATAACAGTGGTGAACATTTTATATCAGAAATTCAAGTGATACAATTTCTAGCTTCAGTTATATAATTAGATTCATATCTGAAATTGATGAATTTTGGAAATCAAATCAAGATTTTTGAGCAAGTATTTAGTGAGATATGTCGAGATGAACGAATTTGGTACTTTCGTCAATTGTAGTTGATCAACGTGATGATCGGAGGCAATTTCTTGATCGAAGCTAGCTTGAGTGTTGGAGATAATGGGAAAAATACTATCGAATTTTTCTAATGTCTGAATTGATCGAATTCGATCAAACTAGGGTTTTAGTTGCTGTTTTTTTGCTTCATTGTCGTGCTTTTTGCGAGATGAATATTTGATCGGAGGCGATCGCGTGTTGATGGAGGGTGGCGTGGTGATGCTGCGGTGCTATGGACGAGGTGTCGTGGGGTCCAGTGACGTGATCGTCGGCGACGAAGTAATCTTCCGATGGGGAATGGGTTCCAGTTTTTGGCGAGATTAGCTCGATTTCGTTTCGATTGAGTTATCGTCGATCTGGGTTTGGTTTCGGGATCACGTGGGTTTGTGTGACTGTCGAGGATCGCTACGATGAACTATGGTGGTCGGAGACGTCGGTGTACGTGCACGTGCATGTTTGAACATATCGGGATTTGAGGGCTTTGGGGAAGAAGGGGAAAACTCGGGACGCTCTCGTGTTGCTCGCGGGGAAGACTCGAAGCGGAGACGTGTGTGGATTTACTCGAGAGTGACTCGGGGTTTTAGAGGGGTTGACTCGGGTTGATCTGGGTTTTAATCTGATAAGCTTGATTTTAAAAATGTTTTCAAGTTAAAGTGATGTTCAAAGTAATTATAAAGGAATGTTAAATTAGATTTAAATTAGATTTAAATAAATAATTTTAAAGATATGAAATTTGGAATTTCCAAAGTTAAATTATTGTTTTATTTAATCTATTTAAGCATGTTTGAATGGATATTCAAGATTTTAAGTGTATATAAAATTATGGGTTTAAATTGTTTTGTTTAAAGGTAAAATTTTATTCAAATATAAAATTATTTCTAAATGTTTAAATGGAGTTAATGGTAGAATTTAATATGTGATTTAAATGAAAAGTTTATTTTTAAAGATGGAAATTTTATTAAGGAAATTAATAAATAAATTGAATTAAAGGTTAATTACTATTTGAAATTAAGAATAATTACTTAATGAAGTAATTAGTGGAAATGGATGTAATTAATAAATAAATGAATTAGAGATTGAGGGATTAATTCAAGATAATCAATTTATAATTAAGTGAGTAAATTTCTTAATGAAGTAATTAATGAATAATTACTTAAAGTAATTAGGAGGAGTAAATTATTCATGGAAGTAATTAGTTGAAGTAATCACTTGTTGTAATCAATTAAGGAATTAATTAAGTTAATTGTTTAAAGTTAATTAATTATGGATTAATAATTAAAGAATTAAGAATTATTTAATGATGGGATTAATTACTTGTTAAGGTAATTAGTTAAGAAAGATCATTTAATGAAGTAATTAGAAGATAATTACTTATGTAAGTAATTAAGAGTTAATTACTTAATTATTTTAGTTAATTAATTAATGTGATTAATTAAATGTGTTTAATTTAAGATTAATTACTAAGTGTAATTAATTTAAAAGTAATTAATTAATAAAGTAATTAATTAAGGATTATTTGTTAATTTAAATTGATTAATAAGTACTTAATGGAGTAATTAAAGATTAATTAATTAGATTAATTAATCAAGGTTAATATAATTAATTAAGGAGTTAATTAATTAAGATAAGTAATTACAAGTCATTAATTACTGTTTATGATTAATTAAGGTAAATTAATGAATGTAGTTGATTAAAGATTAATTATTTAATTAACTAAAAGGTAATTAATTAATGAAGCAATTAAAAGATCATTAATTAATGGAATTAATCAAGGTTGATTAATAAAAATGATTAATTAAAGTATGATTAATTAATTATAATTAATTAAGGATTAATGCAAATAATTATAATTAATTAATTAATGGAAGCAAATAAAGGATCATTAATTATTTAATGATAAGTAATCAAAGGTTAATTACTATAAATGGTTAAGGATAATTACTTAAATGTAATTAAAATATAATTTATCAGGGAAGATTAATTAAGAAGATCATTAAGAGATGATTAATTAATTAATTTGTAATTAATTAATGATAGTAAGCAGGATTAAGGTAATCCAAGTGATTAAAGAATAGTAATTAATTTAATTAAAGGTTAATTAAATTAATTTGGAGTTAATCAATTCTGATTTTGGATGATTGGTTAATGTTGGATGATTTATATTGGGTGATTGGTTGATATGTGATGATTTGGATATGATATCTCTGATATGTGATATGCTGCTTTGTGAGATGAATGTTTGATATGAATTATCTATTGTGATAATGTGATTTATCTATCTGTTTATATTATCCTGAAAATAAGTTTAAATGTTTAAACCTTTAAACAACTTGGCCTTAAAAGATACGTTTTGGATTTCGATGAGACCGGGATCGGGTTTCCAGATTTGGATATCCGAAAACCACATCGATTCCAAATTAAACGTTAGTCGATAATCCAAGTGAATCAAGTGAAGATGAAGATTCAGAGTGCAAGGGTTATTGTCGTTAACTCTGAGGGTGATTCCAAAATGAGTGTAACAAGATAATGCCTTCGGTTTCGTTCGAACCCGGAACGAACTTGTATGGATTGAATGTTTTCAGAACATCGTCAGGAGTGCGATGAGCATTCTAAGATAGATGTGTTCTATAAAGGTAATCGTAGCCTCAAGCCTCATCAACCGGGAATGGCTAAAACAGGGGAGGTGCAGCAAGGTTAGTGGGTAGCACCCAAGTAGTATAAGATTCCCCTGTCTAGAGGTCCCTTCTTTTTATTTTGGCTGTGTGGGCGGTTGCTAGCTACAACCACGGGGTTTCTTATGCGGGAATTATCCAGTAAGGGATGGTTCCGGCCTTGTGTTGCAGGGGATTGGGCGTGATCCTCGGTACGTTGATCTAGGCCACGTACTATGACGGGCGGTACCCCGGTAGCCCTGCCATTGTATGGAATCCAAAATCCAATAAGTGACGTACGATTTAGTTTTGCCCAACTATGTTGGAACGTGAGATGTAAGCATTCCAGCTATTTCTGTATTTTACTTGAAAACCCTAGACCTATTATAATATAATCAGATTTCCTATTAAATGTTTTGGTTATCGTAAGGTAAAAACTTTTCCGTGTTTATGTGCGGGAAGTCTTACGAGATACCTTTTCTTTCAAAGGTTTTCAAAGTTAAACAATTTTAGCCGTTTACTCACACCAGACCCATGTCTGACCCAAGTGTTTATTTTCTGTTTTATTAAACTCTTGGGTACTCAATTTTGTATTGAGTAGTCGAGGGATTCAGGTTAGCTTTGACGAATTCTGGAGGAGATTTGGAGCAGGTGGCTTCAGCGTGTAGATATATAGTGATTCCGCTGTGTTAGTATTGAGTCTGAATTGTATTGATATATTGGGATGTATGATAGACAGGTGTTTATAACTGTCTAATTTGAGATGTATAGATTGTGTACTCTGATGTATATGATACTATGTAATATCTTATGTGATATATTATATTTCATTCGTTCCGCTGTGAGTATCTGATGTTGTTGTTCTTTCTTCTTTCTTATCTTTTCTTCTTCTATCCCTTTCTTTCTTTATTAACGATGCGTCATTCTGTGGAGAGAAGGGCGGGTCGTGACAGTATGTCTACTATAGCTACTACGTTCAATAGCAGGTAATACAATTAAAACCATACAGGGTTCGTATTGTTTCTTTGGATTTCCAACAAATGGTCAGGCAAAGGAACTTCCTTACACCGAAATAGAAACGCCTCTGGAAAGACGCCTCAGATCCTAACCGGATCTCTGCAAACACAAGGCCGACGCTACCTCACGTTGTACAGTTGTAACTAGGTAACTAACACACGAGCTATGTCATCCCCCGGTCGTCACCGACCTTTATCTGAGGATCCTCAATCACAAAGCAACAACCACAAAGTATAATCAACATAGGTAAAATATCTGGGCTCCATACCATGATATCACCTTTTATCCAGAAGGAAATGACATACCCTAGGGGCGCTACCCCTAACAACCTTTGCCGCAACATTCCTGTTTCGACCATTACCGGGTTGTGAGGCTCGACGAAGTCTCGTCCACAAAACTACGCTTTTTCACAAAGCCACGCTTTAATCAACAATTGATCAACAGCACTTCGTATGCCACATTACCAAATTGGGAATGTATCACTAGTAACCATCAACTACATAACCTCTGAGCTCGTACGTCTCAGAGAAGGGTGTTAAGCTAAGAGAATAAATTCTCCGCCACCAATAGAAATGTATTTGATAGAAACCAGCTTTACATCTCAAAGTGTAACGTCAGACATACATCCATACAAGTCCGTTCCGGGATCGAACGGAACCAAAGGCACTTCCAAAGAAGCCCTTGCAATCCGGATATTCACTAATCACGTCCGGACTTCCCATCACAAAAAGAGTGATATAAATCTCTATACCGGAGCAACTCGGTGCAGAGACATTCGACAGGTTGTCCTTCCATTTTCGAAAATACACGGTCTTCACACCGGTCTTCAATACGATCCATATCGTCGTATCACTAATTCGGAATGGGTTATATGACACAAAGGTCTTTTCCTGGCTAACCCGAATAGTGAGCGTTTGTTAAAAAAACAAATCAAGTGCCATTTCAAAGGCAAATATTGATAGTATGTTATTTAACTATCAACAACATTCACAACAATCAACCAATTTAAATAATTTTTTCCAAATTATTAAATTTCAAATATCTTCCCGATATATGGTTTACACTTCAACCATTTGAAAACAGATTTCAAATCACATTCATTTAAACCAATTATATAAATCCTTATCGATTTATTTCAAATTTACATTCCAAATCTGTAAATTTATTTCCACACTTCATCACTTTGAAAACAAATTTTCAAATTATATTTTTCCACACTTTAAAAATAAATCAATATTTATTTTTAAAACCAATTTCCCTTTCCTTTATAAATTCCATTGTGAATTTAAATTTCCAAATATCCACTTATATACGATTTCAAAATCGTTTTCCAAAGATTCACTTTCAAACACCAAATCAATTTCCAAATTGATTCTAAATTTATTTCCAAAAACCAAATCATTTTACAAATCGATTTCCAAATTTCTTTCAACACAAAAATCCATTTTTATTTAAAACACCAAATCAATTTCCAAATTGATTTTCCAAAGATTTATTTTTTAAATACCAAATCAATTACAAATTGGATTTCAAACAATTTATCGCCTTTTAAAATAATTTCCTTTACCTCTTCCAAGCCATTTAAAATTCCATTTTAAATAAAATTTTCAACTTTCAAATAATACTATTCAAAATCCATTTATAAAAATCTTTTTCCATATTTTGGAAATGAATCGATAAGATTTCATAAATCAACTTTACGCCTTTAAATTCTTTCTTTTAAATTCACCAAATTCTTTCAAAAGAATTTACTTAAAATTTCCAACTTTAAATTTCAAAAATCCAATTTCATTTATTTCTAGTATCCAACGATACCAAAAATACATTCGGCTAAATTATAGCCTTCAACACATTCAATCATAGATATAATCATTCATAGATTATAAATAACAATCACACAGCATATGAAAAAAATTCATATAACATATGAAACAAATTCATATAATTTTAAGGAATCCAATTGGATCCCTCCAACCTGTTTCCCTGCATCCACAGATGTTAGCACAATACCAATTCCACTTCGAGGTGGAATATCGCGGTATAAGGGATTTATAAAATATCATCCGCTATTATGCGGCGCATAGGGTCTCATCCACTATATAATGTGGGAAATCAACAACTCCAATATATACATATGCCAATATATATATATATATATATTGCTATATACTACTATATATAGTATCATTCAAGCACACAATCAACACAATCAATAATTTTAAATATAACTATTTAAAATTAAACAAAACCCTTTGTTTGAGTGAGAAGATCTCACCTTAGATTTCTATTTGCAAATTCGTTTCCATCTCGACTTGCTTCCATGGTTTTGACCTTGTATAACAATTCATACGGTTTATCAATATTTGAATTGATCGAATAAATAAATTTTCCATTAAATAAGATTTTATTAACCAATGATTTATTTCAACTAATTCCCTTTAACAATTTCTAAAATTCATTTACTCAAAATTTTAGATATAATTTATTTTATTATTGAAACTTCATATACTAAAATAAAAATCTACATCGAAAAAAACTGCATATATATATTTTCTTCTCTCTGCATATGTTTATCTGCAATTCAATCTCACTGGAATATTTTTTCTGTTTACATATACAAATGTTTAAATTGAAAATTAACAAACAATTTTTATACTTTACTATATATACTTTATTCTATTTTCCTTCTTTTCCTTAACTGTATATGTATATACATACAAATCAAGATTTAAATCGAGAAGAAATGAAGTTCGAATACCTTTAGTCGCGACTGCCCCCAGCCATGCTCGAACTCGAGCTCAACTCTACTGCCTACTTCGAAAACACGGCCTCCATCTCAGCTAGATGCCACGCCCAAATCAACCTCGCCACTGCCAATTGCGACCATGCCAGTCGAACTCGAAGCCCTAGGTCTCGCGAGCAACTTCTGAATTCCACACTCGAACGCCATCGCACGAGACTTCGCCAGTGCCACCCTCGCGAAAACTCGAACACGCGCCACCCTTTGAAAATCATCGCGAATGATAATCACGGTTGCAGTCGCCATTAATCGCCGAGAGCCTCAACCCTAACTCGCGAACTCAATTTGAATTTGATTTAAGTCAAACGAATGATTCGTTTTAATCTTTGTTCGGCCATTGATTCTTTAATTTTGTTTGAACTAGAGATAACAAAATAAAGGAATTCTCGCGGCCATTAATTTTTTTGATTTCGAACGAAGAAAAGTGTTTTCGTTTTATTTTTTCCTTTGTATTTTCAAATGCTCGGCTCTAAAGAAAAGAGGAGACACAATGATGATGGCATGTTTGAACATCTCTGCTACAGTAACACGAAGTGAAAGAAAAACAACGACGTGATACTTTTTTGACTGGGGACAGATATATATATTATTAATTTAAATTCGAATTCGAATCAACTCAAAATTGAAGTCAAAAATCTCGACTTCCTATCATGGCGTGCCGCCAGGCGTTTGTAATGTTATACGCCTATTCTGAACGCAATGGAAAAGGTTTCAAGTCCAAATTCGATCGTATGGAGAAGATAGCTTTTTGGACCAGTTATAATATTAAATTTTCGATTTAATTTCAGCACGTTTGCTTATCGCACGCTCACACAACAACTCCAATCACTATGAAAATTGAAATCCGATAATAATACAATATTACGGATCCAATGGAACTGGTTTCGTCGAATTCCGAGACTGTGCCTTGGAACGCTGTTTTTAAATTCAATTTAAACAACAAAATTTCAAAACTAAACAACGCATTTCCAAATTCAATTCTGAAGCTTCTATTATCTTCAGTATAATCAATATGAATTTTTTTAAAGCCTTCAGATTATTTTTAATCAGCTTAAAACTAAAGATTCAAATTTTTATCCAATTTCAGTAAATTAAATTCAAAAATTTAATTTAAATTTAATTGCCAAATTCACTCTGATAATTGAATTTCAGATTAAACCATCATTCGAATATTTAAACTCAATTAAATATTCACATTTCAAATGTTAAAAATTCAGGGTCGTTACATTCTCTTTGATGTGCGAGAATACTTATTAGACATTCTAATGCTATGTGTTCGTTTAGGTTAGTTAATTTCATATCATCTCATATAATCAGTTCTATCTACAGATCGTATCCAATTCAATTTTACTACCAATAATTCCTCAAAGAAATTTCTTCACAATGAAGTTGGTATATCTCGAAACAACAATTGTTCCTCGGTGCAATAGAATAGTTATTCATAAACGTTTTATGAATTTCTTTATTTTATAAAAATGATTTGGTTTTAGTATACAAAAATTATGTTCGAAACATAAATATGTCATCCAATGACAGTCTTTTCAAAATCCTTTTGGGGAGATTCATACAAGATCCCCCATGAACAATTATTACGTGTAATCTTTCATCTCGCACAACCTGCCAACTCCCTTGCCTAAGATATGTTGGAGTTTCTTATAAACCCTTATCTTGTAAAATTTTGTAAATTGTTATTCATATGAAATAATATTAATCTTGTGTACTACCCTTAAGTACATTACTAGAAAGAAACTAACTCAACTTCACTCACAATTAATCGTACATTGTCCAATAAAGTTTGATTACTCCATATCGATGCATCATTATGTATCAAATTTGAGATTAAATCTTTATTCATTTTATGTACGTTCGTAACATTTTCTAGTATACTCACTCATTCGATCAAATCAAATCATTTCTATCATATGCTATTTTATTTACTTCTGTTTTATGTTCTATAAGTTTACCATGGTCATACTACATGTGTATCAAACACACATGTCCATGTCAACGATAACTCATCATTGAATATGACCAAGTACGTGGAACCGTTTTGGTATTTGTAGGATTACGATTGCATACATCTATATGTATCAACCCGAAGAGTTCATCAACTCTTATGATACACCCACTAAATGGGTGCATAGCCCTTTATTGTTTGAGATATAATTAGCAAGTATCATATGACTCAAAATAAAACCATAAAATTATTTCTCAAAACTACGGCTTAGTCTATAATTCCAAAACAACTGTAAATAATATTAGATACTTTTGTATTTTCCAATGCATCAATTTTGTTATAAAAAATTGCCACATTATAGTTTTATTTCACAAAGAATATTCATAATATTCATATTGAAATATAGCTATATCTATTTTTTTTAATTCGATACCAAAAAATAATCATTATTTCATAAATAATGTATGGTAAGTTTTACGGAAACAATTTTCGTACTATGATGCAATTAATAAGTGTTATATGGCATGCTCCCACTATTTCCACCATTACTATAATAGTGTACTAAATTCGGAGGTCCATCATTCACTTAATACGATTTGTTTATTTCATACAGTGCAACTATTTACAATGGAAAGTTCGTTGATCAAAAATCTTGAGCTTAAAGAAATAAATCTCATAGAAAACAATTTTCTATATGAAAATACATTTCAGAATAGATATCATATTTCTTATTCCAATATTAAGTATCAATTATTGTTACAATTCCCATTTCCAATGTTTCTCTATTAAGCAGAAGTGACTATTCATTCCCTTAATTTATTCTTATACATTCGTTTTCCTTTCAAATGGTCAAACTATTCAAAAGAAAATCATACTACAATATCATAACAAACTCTTTACAAAAGCGCATTTGACTATCCTTAACATTTAAGAACATCAAATATGTTGCACTTTATATAAACCGATCAAAAAGATATTTCAGCAATCGAGTTCTTATATCTATCTTATAGTTTTTGGTCTTGTGTTACATTAACACAATATGATCCCTTTTGTAATCAATCAGATTGAATACTTGAAATATTGTACATTACAAACTTTGACCATTCACCATATAACATTTATATGAAATTGTATATGGATCAAATATCCATAGTCTTGTATTGCTTTTAGAGTTCGAAACTCATAGAATGCAATATATGGTCTTGACCAAACAAATGCATAAGTGAGCAAACCATGAATGTATTCAGTAGTTGTAAAATCAGGCACTTACGTGGGTGTTGAAATGTTAACATGCAATAGGAATTTAATAGTGGGTATTATATTTCCATTTGTCAATTTTCAATTCAGTTCGTTTGTATATGTTGATTGATAAACATTTTATCAATCATATTAAATGCACAAATTTATCCTTGTATATATTTATAACATTATTTATCATATGTTCTTACAATATTAGAAAGTTTAAATGTTACCATTTAATTTTTCTAATAAGGCTCCCACTAGTCTTTTATGTTTCTCCAAATCCTAAGATGAAACATAAAAGTCATTCGACTTCACTAGTGGGTGTTAGGTTTCGTCTGTCTTGGTATTCCGACCTTAAGTTTACTCAACAAATCATAGCCCCACAAATGATAGATAACTCCTTATCGATTGTATCACATACAACTCGTAATCTATTTTTCTCTGTCCTAATCTCATTTCGACCTTGAGTTTGCTCAATAAATCAAAAGAGATTATTCACTCGTACCTACCATATCGTGATGGCCTAAGTATAGTATATGTACCTTGAGTTTGCTCAACAAATACATATAGTTATCTTACCTCATATGTTCAATATATTAATAATACTACACATAGCATCCCTAGCTTGAGTTTGCTAAACAACTAAGGAGTATGCAAGTAATTTATTAATATATATATATGGTAGATGACAACATTATATTGAAGATTCATAATCTTCAATATATTATATTGAGTGATATCAACTTATGGAATAATGTATTTCTTATGAAATACCCTCGTGATTCAAGTGTCAAACACATCAGAAATCACAGCATACGAACATTTACGTATGTATTTATTCCTTAAGTCTATTTGGGTTTCTTTAATGTTCCACCTTTAGTTTATACATTCATATTATATAAGTTTCATTATTATATAACTTTTATATTTTAATTAACTTATACAATAATCTTATGTATAACATTTTATTAATTAAATATTATTTAATTAATTTTTATTAATTAACTCTTTAGTTAGTTTTAAATTAGTATTCCAATACAACTATTATATTGGACATATCTACTATAATCTTTATAGTAAGACACATATATCTTATATATCCATATTTTTAGTTAATTAACTAACCTTTAATTACTTTATTAATTAAATTTTTTTAATTAAATTATATTAATTTCAAAATTTTATCTTATATACATACATGTATGCTCATGTTATCATAGACATTTTAAAATAACATAACATATATCAACATATATAATACTTGCATATAAGTATTAATTAATTAACTCATTAATTAATTTATATTATTAATCTTATTAATAATTTTAAATTTTGAAATTAATATTTACATAGTTTCAAACATTTTGAACTTTTCATTACATTTTCAAACATTTTGAAGATTTATGTTATATTATAACCTTTTATAATAAACATGTTTTTATTTTAAATTTAACTTTTAAATTTAAAATCTTGTTTTAATTTTCAAAACTATTTTGAAAATTAGCCCAAGGCCCAATTAAATTGGGCCTTTTCTATTAGGGGTAACCTTTGGGCTTACTCCACCTTTAAGGCCAGGTAGCTAAGCAGGTAGGATAGGGTACTTGATTACCCAATTCCAATCCTAGACATCACCTTTCTAGACACCGTACTAAGTGCGCAAGTTTAATTAGTTAACCCTAACATGACTAATTTAGACCGCATAGACTATTAGGCTTTGATATCATTGAAGGAACTAGGCCATCCCGCAGCGAAAGAAATAGGTGAATTTTAATTTTTTTTGCCATTTTGGATCTTTAATGGACCTATGAAGTCTAAATATACTTAGAACTTTTCTAGGTTTCTTTTAAATAAAATAAATATTTTATTTAATTTTATAAAAGATGTTTTACTTTAATTTAATGTGAATGTACATAAGACTATATCAAATATACTCTTATGTACATAATTGTATGTAACAGTAACTTATTAAATTCATTTAGAGAAGGAAACTTTTCATTTTCTATCTCTTAAATTATTGAATTAATGATGGGGCATAAATTTATTTAGAGAAGGAAACTTTTTATTTCCTTCCCCATAACTTATTCAATTAACGATTGGGCATAAATTTATATGGAGAGAGAAACCTTTCATTTCTCTCTTTCTCTCTTTAATTAAATTGATTGATCATATGAATGTCATTAGTTAGCAACATGTATATGGCATGAATATAAGTATGAACAAATATGTTATAGTGTAAATTCTATAAGTGTAATATATGATAGGTGCTATCAATTAATGGCAAGGTGCAGATATATAAACAAAATTAAATGGATAGCTAATTACATAAAGAAAAAATGGGAAATAAATAAATGAAAACAATGATGATTGAATCAATTTCCCATTTCTTAAGCTTAATTAATGCAGCATATAAATGAAAAATTATATGCATCATAATGTAAGGATATAAATAGTCGAAAATAAATGTATATATATATATATATATATTATTGCCTCATTTAAATTATTTCCTCCTTTTGGAAAGAAATCTAATCATACTTTAACAATATGAAATACATGTAATAAATTTTATATATGCAAACATACATATAAAATTAATCGTGTGTATATAAGATTAAATCAAGTCTTTCTACATAATAAAAATTAGAGATTTATAACAATCAATTTAGAAGTAGGTCTATTGTCAAAACATTAATTGCATGTATGTAATATTCAATAAAGTATCTCTAATTAATACAAATTAGAGACTATAGTAATGAAATTAAAACTTAGATTTATTGCCAAAACATCTTCCTTTTTTTAATTTCAAAACAATATAAACACAAAATACATACATGTAAACTTTCAAATATAAAATTACATTTTGTTTTATATGAACTGAAACATGAATCTTCAATAAAACACTATAATATTCATAAACAAATTTTAGCTTAATTTGTTAAAGTAAAATCCAATCAAAACAATATGAACATACAAAATTTTAGACCTAAAGGATTATACTTCAAATTGAATGTTTATATTATAGATCTATAATAAAACATTGTATTCAAACATATAAAAATTTTACTTTTAATTTAACAAAATAAGAACCCAATTGATAAATTGAACATACAAAATTTCTGATCTAAAAATTAGACTTTAAATTGAATGCATAGAACATAGTTCCAAAATAGAACATTATATTTAAACATATACAAATATTTGTTTTGATTTATTAAATAAAACACCAATTGATTCATTCAACAAACAAATCAAGCTACAGAAACAATTTTCAACTTAAATGAGGCAGTGATATGTGCATACAAATTATGATAATTAAATTTCTCTTTCAACAAACATTACATCAAATATCATTATCTATTAAAGAAAAACATACCTTATTACCCAAAGCCTTGAAGCACATCTTGAAAATGGACTTCCCTTAGGATGTTGCCTAAAAGTCACACATTGAATGATGATATATCCTCAGATCTTCAAGATCTTCATCCTGTCCTTGCAAAAGATGAATGAACCACTTTTTCTTTGTTTATTTTTTTGATGTTTTTATATGGAGTTAAAAGAATTTTGGAAATTTTTTTTTCTGCCATGAAAAGTTAGGAGGAGAGAAAGAAATAAATTGAATGAGAAAGAATGAACTGTACATACAAAGTGAATTGAAGAATATGTTTTATTTGAAAAAATGAAACTTTTCCCATTCTTTAATTTAAACTTCCTTAATTAATTCTCCTGATTGTTTCTCTCTCTAATCCTTTCTTTACATGTATGTCATTAAATGATATAAAATTTCCACAAATTATGTCATCAAATGACATAAAATTTCCATAAATCATGTCATCAAATGACATAAAATTTCCATAAATTATTTCATGCAATTATCTTTAAGTTACATCAACATCTTATATCAATGCGCAAATATATCTTTTATAAATGCATTAAAATAATTACAAAAAACTTCCAAACATCAAATAAATAATAATTAATATTTCTCAAATATCAATTATTTTAATCAATTTACAACATTTTATAAATTAATTAAATCATGTGGTTTTTCAAAGTATTCATCATTATGGTTGTCCGACTCAAAGGTGTAAATTCAGTCAGCGATTAATATCGAACTATTCGAATATTAACGTTCACACGTCACTTAGCAGGCGGTGTGATATTTTGGCCAAATTTAACGCTTACACATCTTTTGGTAAAATCCAATTTTGCTTATTATAAGCGGTACCTAATAGTGACAATTATTCACACCAATTCTCTTCGTCAAAACTATATCACTTTGGATTTATGGAATTTGGTAATGGTCGAAATTCTAATATCATCCACCTCAACTTTATAGTCCAAACACAACGTCCTTGGTTCAATAATAATAATTATAATTAACCGAAATGATCTGGCCAGAGACTTTGAGTTGACTTCAGTTGGCCGTGATACAGCCTTATATAACCGAGGAGACGAATCCTCTCTGCTTAACCTTAGTTATATTAACCAACATAAAACTATCGAGTGAGTCACTCCATAGTTATCCAATAACTATCAGTACGTAACTCCTTTATGCCCCCTAACAACCATGAGTAATACATTGCCCAACATTTAGAGAGAGTTACGTACTCTAGTTTCAACGAATACATAGATATCCAGTCTCGATGCATCTTGACTAGGAACATTTAAAATGGTACATTTTTTTATTGTGATAAATTACTCACGGTTACAACATGTTGTAACTACTATCACAAAACATACCATTTATGGATTTTCTATTAAATATAATTTTAATTAAATTGATTAATTAATATAACCGCATTATATCAAGTATATAATAGAAATAAAATACCTTTATTTCAAACAAGATTGGTCAACGAGTTAGATATATGTAACAAATTACATAATTGCCCCTAGAGCATAGCCTTAACTCTATCAAAGAGAATATTCATATGTGTATCCTATATAGCCTCATTCTTTGTATTATCTGACAGTATTACTCAGTAATACTCTTGGATAGTATGCATATAGAGGTGGGGTGTTTCATTTGGTATTAGAGGAGGTTCAGAACAATACATCATATATAAGAGACAAGAGTCAAAACCTTAGAGAGACTTAAAGTCCCAGTCCCCTTAGGGGTGTTGGTTAGTTACCCTATATAAAGGGGGATAGTTGGAGTATATGATGATTACTAGGGTAATCATCTAGGGGCGTACTAGTTATTTTTCCTACTATATATATATAATTTATCTTTGTCATATTTGAGTGTTACTCTCCGTGTGGAATTTAAGTTGTGAATGGAGTAGTGAAATAAAGAGGTGTTTGCCAGACCAGTAATGTTAGTATTTGTGAAGGTGAATAACCTCTATGTGGCTTTGAATAGAGTAGCCTGATTGAGTATAGATCAGAGTGCGTAGCGGATGCTGATAGATAGCTTTCCACTGAAGGTGTTTGTTTGTTGTGTATCTCATTGTATTAATTTTTTTTTCAATTGGTCTAGTGTGGAATGTGGAATTAAGTAAGAGTTATCACTCAAATATATCTAAACCTACTTTAATCTGGACGAAGCTAACTATTAATAGAATCCAGCGGTTTCTTCATTTAAGGAAGAAATGTTGAGGGGATATGTAAATTTGTTTCATAAAAGCCTCCATTCCACTTCTTTCTCTTTTCATCTGACTTTCATCTCTCTACTACAGATCTAATCCAATCATCGACTCTTTCCCTCTTTCTTTCCTTTTAGCTTCCATTTTTCCTCTGTTGTTTTGTCATATTTCTATTCTTAGATCCCGTTCTGCTCATTCATTGCCCGCCTTTTCAACTTGCTTTCTTCTGACATGACTCGTTTGGAGTTCTTTTCGCTACTCAGCTCTTCGTCTTCCTTTATCCTTGTGCTAAATTTTCTAGTTAAGCTGGAACACTTATGTACGAAGAAATCACTGTGCTGCCTCCGTTTGTATAGAGTACTTGTATGTTGTTTAGGTGCTGATAAAATGTTATGTGGTAATGGGTACTGTTTTCCTGAGCTGTCGGTTTGAGCTTTGTTTGTTTCTTTTATGGTTTGATGAGCAGTGGATTTGTTAGCAGTTTCCTTTGGTAAGCCAGAATGCATTTCAAGTTCCTCCTCTCCCTTTATTCTTTTTTCCTCCATTATATCCTTTGGGTCAGCTTCTGTAGCAGATCGGGTATGGTTTTGGTGGTAGTTGCCGTTTTCCTAGTGATCGTGGTGGTTGGTTCTTGTTGTTGTACTCAGGTCTTTCCTTGGGCAATGATCTACTGCTCCATGGATCTGGCCTCCACCTTTTTTTTGTTTAGTGATCCTGATATCTTTCCATGAGGCCTAATCTGTTCTTCGATGCAACATAGGGAGAGTTTGGTAGCGGCTCATGTTTCATCATAGGAGATCGTTTATGGTGCTTTGTTGTTTGAGTACGATGCTTAGGTTTGCCTTTTTTTCTTCCGTGTCCTAGTTCTTGCTTCTCATAGGATGGCTCTAGCAATAGAGTGGCTTTTCTTCTGATGCACGATGTGCTTAAATGTGGTTTTTTCCTCTGTACTTGTTCTCTACATATCTCATCGGTTTTTGATCTGCTTGTGGTCGGATCTTTGCTGTCTACTTTGTGAACTGCGGCTATATTTGGCCATGGTTCGGAATTGGTTCTCTTTAGGTAATTTGCAGCCTGTGTTGTCTTGGTAATTGTGTGGCAATGCTGCTATTGCATGCATCTAAGGGAAATATTAGTCTGATGTTGTCATAGTGTGAAGCTATATGCTTCTTTTTTCTCATAGTTTGGTGATTATGTGAATTAGTGTGTGGTTGTGCAACTTGTATGTTTTATGCACCCTACATGGTGTTTGTGACTGCCTTGTGCAACTTTTATTGTATGCACCCTGCGTGGTGTTTGAGTAAGCTGTGTTTAGTAGTTTAGGCATACTGCCTAACTCATGTGTTTTAGCTATTTCTATCGTTTTATTAGTTGCTGAGACATCTTTGCCTCAAACCTATATTCATTTGTAAGTGGTATGACCATTGTAAAACCAGCTTGCCAGTACGAAATAATAATACTTTGTTTTGCTTGTAAAAAAATAAAATGGAAACAAATTAAATTAAATTATTCAAATGCTTATTTGATATTATGGATGAATGGTGTGTGATAAATTGTCTTATTGGTAATGGTTGTTGAACTAAATGTATACACGAATTTTAAAAATAAATATTTTTATTCAAACACGCAAATGATTTAATAAAATATGAAAATTGTTTTATAAAATGATTGGAAATATTTAGTAGTTGGTTTTGGGTGTTAGTTTGTCCATAGAGTGATTTAGAATTCTGATCGGTACGTCTGATCGGCGTTATCGATAGTGATTCCTAAACGCGCATAAGAGATAATCCCAAACAGAATTTTAGAAATGGTATAAGACATATTTTACTTATAATTATGCATTGTTTTATAAAGTAATATATTACTTTAGAAAATGGAAAAATAATAATATTATTTTTCTAGATTTAAATATTTTAAACAACGTAGGCAACCATTGGGTATTAATGTGAGGTTGAGGTCACTGGCGAGGCAATGTCGATATATTATCCTAGGTAGTCAACATTGCAGCCAACTGGTGAAATGAATCACAAAATTTATGGCATGGCAACGTTGTATACTTTGATGTAAATTAATTTATGGATTATTGTATATAACTAAAATGTTTGTTTAAGATAGAATTAAAAGAAATTTTCTAACGTAATATATATGGATATATAATATATTTGTTTTGAATTGAAACTAAAATTTTCTAAAAGAGAAATAAAATGAGAAATAAATATGTTACTTACTTTATTAATAAATAAAGAATTGTCATGAAAATATCGGAAAATGTTAGGTATTTAAAACGTGTTTGGGAAAATAATAATAATATGGAAATGTATGTATGAGTTAAGAAAGTGAAGTTTCATATAAGTATTGCTAAATAAACGCAAGAGTTAAAATTAACAAATATAAAGTAAATGATTTAAAAAAAAGAGAAGAAGACGAATTGAAATTTCAATTAAAAAAAATCTTTCATATATGTATATATGTAGGCATTGCAGTGTTATGTTCTTGAGTGAATTTCTGTGTGCACGTTTCCTTATGTGTGTGCCTTTTTTTGAGTTGCCTGTGTGATATTGCCTTAGCTTTTCTTTTGCCTGTCCCTTATATGTGTATGTTTGGTCTGTGTTGCACCTGACCTTGTGTATGTTTTATTGCACCTGACTATGAACTTGGTTGAGTGTTTGTTGTGCTTCCTCTTTTGCATCTCTGAGTTATGCACTTCTTGTGTGTATTATGCCTTGATTGTGTGTGTGTCTTGTGTTCTTGCTTATGATCCTTTAAGTTTGGTGTTTCTACCTTAGCTTGGTTGTGTGTGTGTGTGTGTGTGTTTGTTGTTGGACATGGTTGTGTTGCACTCACTTGCTGATCCTAATGTGCTTGACTTGTGCTTGTGGTTGTATGACCTAGGATACTTATATGTATCATTTTTCCATGTATATACATCTATTTGTATATGTGTGCGCTGATGCATTTTCCCCTTGTTTAAGCTATAGAACGTTCCCGCCTTGCTTCCTTTTATGTGTGCGCTTGCATAACCTTGCTGGTTTGTGCACTTGCATGTTGCTTGCTTTATTATGGTTGCTGGTGCAAATGTGTTTCACTTTGAGCTTGTGTACTTGTCCTAGCATGTGTGTTGTGACATGTACTTGCCTTTGCTATTTCATCTCTGTGTACATTTATCTGGTCTGGCTCATTTGTTGAATGCATGTGTACTGTTGTTGGCCTGTGCGTTGCTGTCGTGCACCATGTTGCATCTTATTTTTATTGTACCTAACCTTGATTTGTTGTGCACTTTTGATGTTGTGCATTCCTTACTGCCTTATGTTGAGCTTGAACTATTTGGCCTTGACCTTATGTGTTTTCCAATGTATGCCTTGTGTTTGCTTTGTGTTTGTGAGCAACTGAATCTGTGTACTTCATTTTGTGTTTGAGTTTGCTGCTTTGGTGTGTGTTTCTGGTTTGTGCACGCTGTGTGTATTCACTTGTTGGTGCATTTCCTTGTGCATTGCTTTGTGCTTTTGAGCTGCTTGTTGTTGTGCACATGTACTTTGGCCTCCCATGTGCATTCTTATTAGTTTTCTTGCCTTTGTGCAGTTGCACTTGCTCCTTCACTTTAAAACCGAACTAATTTGTGGCCTAAGTATAGTGTTGTGTTCATTCAACCACAATTTTCAACGATTAATTCAATTTTGATGATATTGTACTTTCTAGAAAGCTAAAAACTTAAGAGACAACTTTTAGTTTAAGCGTTTTGCAAATTTTTGGTATTTTCCAGGCTAAAAATGCAAATTTCCAAAGTGGGCATGCGCACATATTAGAAAATCCGCTATGCTTATCTTTAGAAAATCCTCCATAACTCGAGTTGTAATCCATATATTTGCAATCCAAAATTGCTTTGGAAAGTTAATTTACTATGCAACAATTATTCTTTGAAACCATTATTTATTTAGTTATTTTGACCATTAAAATTTGGATAGAAAGTGAGTTAAATAAGTAGTGATGTTGCTTTTACTTCTAATGAATGCATACTTTTTATAACTCTTTATATGTTATAAATATTTTAATTTGAGATTAAGAATAGGTACATTTGGAGCATATTGGGACTAACGGCTGACTTTGGCTTGCTTTTGCTGGTATAAAAGTTAATGGCTTGCTTAAATGCTAAATAAGAAGGTATGTTTTTGCGCAATATTGATATATGCTGTGATATTATATTATTTCCTCATGTTTTGGAATGCCCGGTATTGGGATGTATAGATATGTTGTGATATTATTGTATTTGATTTCTCGCAATGCTCTCCATACAGAGGTGACTCCGCTAAAATTTTCCAAAAATCCGACACTTAGAAAATTTTCACAAAATTTTATCATATGCGAAAATAGAAAGTCGTTGAATTGAATCTATTTAAACTGTAGCATACGATAAGAGAAATTGGAGAAAGATCCACATAATGGATTAAGTAGTTTAAATTTGATATAAAATTGTAGATATGAAGAAAATTAGGGTATAGGTTATATTACATCTCCCTATAAGAAATTACGAGGCCGGAATTTTCATAAGGGGAAGTCTATAACAACCTTGCTTTCTATGCCGTAAAATAAAATAAATATAATTAAAATATAAGATTTGAATTTGAATTTAGTAGCTATTATTTATGAAAATAAAATGTTACTTAAATAAATTCTATTTAATAAGAGAATTTGTTTTAATAACTTGAATCACATTAATAAATCCTTTTTGGATAATATATTGGAACCGAACAAAATGTTTTGATTAATTATAAATATTTTAAAGTGTAAATAATTTTTATATGATCGAAGTAGTTGGGAAATAAATTTATTTTGTAATAATACAATGAATAATTAAATAAAAATAAATAAGGAATGAATTGAATAAAATATTCCAACTGTCGGAATATAATTAGTAGAATAAGTACCAATCAAATTAGATTAGATTGGAATTTGTTTACAAATAAATAATAAGAATTAATTAAAAGGAAAATTAATTTATATAAACAAAGCCCAATCCAATTAAGCCCATTTAAACTCTTTCTTTCTTTCTCTAGAAGCCTCTGTTCTTCTACTTTGTATACAAGCCCGAACTCGATCCCTAGTTTATTTCTGCCCTAAAAATCAAAATCACAACATCGTCAGAAAGGGGAAAAATTAAAAAAAATGAAAATCGTGATCGATTTTCGCAAGTGACTTGAATGCAAAACGAGTGGGTAAGACTGCGACAATGATGATGGCGGTTGACGTTAGGGCATCGCGGCAGACACTGGTGGCTGGCGCTATTGTCGTCGCAAGGAGGAGATAATTCGTGTGTGTGCATGCGTTCAAGTGATAACATATGGCGATGAAATAGCTGGTGCATGGTCGATGACGACAATATAGGTGTGCAATAGCAAGAAATGGAGCGAGCGGTGGTTTGTTGGCTGTTTGAGGAAGCGACTTGGTGGTGGGCTGTGCATGAATTTTAAGGGGAGTTGCAAGGCAGGATGCAACACAAATTGAAGGTGGTTAAGTTGAGTTTCTAACTCACAACTACATTTATAATTATCCCGAATATTGATTAAATTGTATAGTTGAATTGTTTGTTAGTATATTGATATGGAATTGGATGATGTTGTGATAATGATTGTTTATGTTGGTTGGAAGTGTCAATTCGCAAGCGAAATTATATCCGATTACGAATTGAACTATATATATACATATTAGTATGTCGATATTTGTATTTTTATAGATGGCCGGAGTTTGATGGAACTCAACTCGGGTCACACAATAAATTCATAGTGTCGATGGGTTGATAAATATTTTGGAGTAATTTTACACCATAATTTATATATTTAGATATTTATTTATTTTCTTATTTTGAAATATGTTTTGAAATTTTTTTTAAGGGTTTTTAAGTTTTACTGGAAGTACTTTATAAATAATTTTCTAAATTTTATTCAATAAGCTATTTTATACTTACAAATATAAACTAAACTATAAATATAAATACAGTTTTCTTTTGGTTATAAAACTCTTTTTAAAATCAATATTATAATATAATATAAGTTTGGAATTGTTTTAAAGGAAAAGTATAATATATTACTATTTTATAAAGTATAGTATGGAAATAATAATATTATTTTAAATGATTTTTATTTTAAACGTTATTTAAATACATTATGAAAGAGTTTTCAAACCTTGGGAAAATATAGAATTCTTTTTATGATATAATTAAATGATTTCTAATATATTTTGATTAAATAATAATCTCCTTTTTATAATATGAGAATTTCTACTTTGATTATTTACGATTTACAAAAGTGTGTTGTGTGTGTGTGTTTGTATATCTGATTTAGTTGTTTAAAGAAAGATTTATTTTGAACTTTATTATTATTTCATTTTTGAATTAAATTGGGAATTTTATGTATGATTTCTACAATTCCTGATTTCTCATTTTTCCATATTGATTCCGATGTCATAAATGATTTATCGTTGATATTGATTTGATTAGTGATTTTGATATGATACGGTGGTGACATGCTTTTGTTTGATTTTGTGATATTCTATTCTACGTGACGAGAAATCTGAATAAATAGAGTTATAGTACCATTAAGGAAGGGGCATTGGATAATATTTCTTCGGTTATTCTTTGGACTCGTTATATAGAATTTTGTGGAAATTGAGTGTAGTTTATAAGCAGCAAAGAAACGTTTGAGTATCACGTAGTGGTATAGAACACTATTGTGATATTTATTCCATTATTCATTGTGACACATGACAAGGATTTTTGGTGAGACTCGCCACGATGAGTAACATTTATAGCCATGTGTTAGCGATTATATCGAGCTATGTGTCGGCAATTGTATTGAGCCGTTTGTCCACAACATATATGTGACGACATTTGTATGGAGCTATGCGTTAGCCATAGAGTATAGATACTATGTGGTCTATCTATCTTTATCCAGCTTCCTTTATGTTTCGAGAGTGAACCAGATTAGCCCGTATCCGCCCTGGCGGCCTGATCGTGAGGTCATGCCCTAGATCTATGACACCCTTATACATATTGCTATGTGTTATTGTTGTGTGCATTCGCAACTATGTCACCTAGGGCAGCATTTTTTTTAATTATAGGGGCATGTGCCAGGTCACGATCAAGTAAGTCCTTGCATAGACGAGCATAAAGGTGGATCTTGTCATGATACCGAGGGGAGGTAACCGATGAATGTAGGAGTTGTGTCAAACGGATACACATGTGGCTCCTGAAGCAGGTGGACATGTTGTCAGTCTCCCTTCTAGTTCCTATGAGTGGTGGATAGACATATATTATTTATATTCTTATAAGGTATAGCTATACTTAGGACTTCGTATCTGTCGTACATTCGTTCCCCATCATGATATATTCTAATTTATTTATATATAAGGAGATGATATTATATGTGGATAGGCGTCCAGGTTATAGTGGATTCTCAAATCTTTTATTATACATGATTTTTTGGATAGGCGGCATATATTTTATATTGATGTTGGTATTCTATTACTCGAGGTTGAGAGATGTACTTGGGCACTTTTGTTTGCTAGCCTAATTATACTTGATGATATCTCATATTTTGATGATTTCTGGCTTTGATGATGATTCTAGATATGGATGATTCACTCATTTGTTATTATTTCGACTGAATAATATTTGGTGTGATTTTTTATGGGTGATGACATCTTTATGCTTGATTTCATGGTTGTTGCTATTTTGTTATACTATTGTTTTATATGTCATCACTATTATACTATGCATATTCCATACCTATGTATGTGTTGACCTCTATATATAGAAATAGTCTGACCCATGTGTTATTTATATAATACTCAGGTTAGTCCGAAACTTTTCAGGTACAGGGACGATGAGACCAGCTCATGCATATTTCTAGGTATAGAGGAGGCTAAAATATTGTATTGTTGTATTTAGTTTGAGAATTGTATGGTTTCATGTATGTATATTCTTGCAATGTATATTGGACATACCTTATATATTTTTGTATTATATATTATTGCCTCGTTATCAACTCTATGATCTCTAATATTTATTGTATATTGTGTATTGTTCTATCCTGGAGGGACACATGTTTATTTCTTTGTGCCGATATTGTGTATGTATGGGGTAAGTTATTTATTCAATGTTTAAATATATACCGGTGTTAGCCCAAGGGAATATTCACATGTATACCTCATATAGCCTCATTCTCCATATCATCTGATAGTGTTACTCAGTAATACTCTTGGATAGTATGCGGATAAAGGTGGGTTGTTTTATGTACTTTTTATTTTCTTTTAGTACAAAAGACAAGTCTTTTTTCAACTTTATATGAGAGCCTAATAGATGGCTTGCCAGCTTGGTGTTCATCATACCAAAATGAGTTGGAGGTTCTCAATATACTATGCCCTAGTGGGCTTTAAACCTCTCTCCTTCATGTCTATAATTATCTCAATCCCTAAAAATCCTTATGCTTTTCCTAGATCCTTCATATAAAACTCCCTATTAAGTTTCGCCTTCAATTTTGATGTCCTAGCCATATTCTAAAATGTGTTAAAACCACAAATGATAGATGATATACCATATCACCATCACATCATCTGAAAAAGATACACTATTCCTTGAAGCTTTTGGAATATCCTTAAGAAATAATAAACTTTTCAAATCATTTATACCATAGTTTAGGAGTTTATTTTAGTTCATAAAGAGATTTTTTATGCTTACAAACAAGACCAGACATGCTACTATTTGTGAACCCCTCCAGTTGTTGTAGATAAATATATTTATTAAGATCACCATGTAGAAAAGTCATTTTGACATCTTGTTTCTCAAGTTCCATCTAAAAATGAACAACTAATGCTAATAAAGTATGAATGGAAGTATGTTTAGTTACTGGAGGAAAAATTAAATGGTACTCAACTCCCTTCTCTTAAACATACCCCTTTAGTACTAACATTAACCTGGACCCTCACTGGAACATCCCATATTTTGGAGTGTCATAATATGGAATTAAACTAATAGTAATAATTAGTTAAATAATAATCAAAAGGATTTAACTAAGAAAACTGCACAAGGGAAATTTAATTAGTTAAGAAGGGATACTTAAAAGATTAATTGAAATGACCAAGGAGATTTATGTTAATTAAATTCTGCCATTAATTAAATGAATTAAATAGAATGTTTTAAAGAAGGGAAACCCAAGCAAAAAGAGGAAGCTTTCATTTAAAGAAGAAGGAAAGGTTTATAATCAAGTTATCTTTTTAGATAATAAGAGTGGTATTTTTATTCAAGCAGAGCACGCATGGATTATAATCAAGTTTTCTAATCTTAAGTGAGTAATACTAACCTTATGTTGTCCAATGTTTGGCCTGAGCAGCTTCTAAGTGAATCTAAACATCTAGATGAAGATGGAATGGATCAAGAACTTGGGGTGTACTTGGAATAGCCAGATGAGGCAATAGAGGAAGTGTGGATCCAACTGGGGCAAGACAACATGGTTAGTACCGACCACAATAATGGCGGTACCGAGTTTATTCTCAAGGGGGTCCCATCTGGGAACTTTGGAGGACTAGGACATGTGTAATATGGGATGTCAACTATGCATTATGACGATCACTATGGTCAGTACCAATACAATTGGGGTCGGTATCGATAATGATTTTGTTGCTCCAGGTTTACACGTTCTTCCTCCATATCTTATCGAATCTGAAATCTTACATGTTCTTCCTATTCTAGCGACAATGGCGGACAATTCCAGTTATAAATAGAGAAATTTGAGCAACATGGGTACTTTTAAAATCTTAAACCTCTGGCCGATATTCTTCATCTCCTTGTCTCTACTTTAACCATTGCCACTAAGAGCTATCAAATCCAAGCATTTTTATTTTCTAGATTTGAAAACCTTATAAAAGTGCTTGTACTTGTGACAAATCTATAATCAACAATATTAAATATATGTAGGCACTTAATTTGACGAAACCACTATAAATTTTGGTGTGTTCTTACTATTTTCACTTGCTTGTATTATATCTATTCTTGTTTGTAGTCGATTGGGCGTCATGTCAATTTTTGACCCAACATTTTGGTGCTTTTACTAGGAAATGGGCTTTTCAAGTGAATATCCAGCTTATACCTTTGGATTTCAAGCATCTAGAAGTTGGACCTTGAAGTTTTCTATTGTAGATCTGAATTTACTGAGATTTGAAAGGAATCTACCTAGATCCAAAAGATATGGCATCTAAAAGATATTCCACAAGATCTAGAGCCTCTATCGGAGAAGATGAATCTTCTCATCATCCCTTGCTTTGCCATGATCTTCTTCCCTTCAAGATATGGTACCCAAAGTCGAGTTTGATAAGCTAGTGGCTTAGATGAATTAGAGAATGCTAAACAGTTAGAAAGACCTCTTTGATAAGATGGAGGATAACTTCACTTTACTAACCCAACGGTCACAAAGGCATAGGAAGAGTAGCAAAGATTCGTCGTCTTTGAGTTTGGAGGAAGAAAGTTTGTCTTTGTTAGATTAGAACAGAAGAGAAGGCAAGTAGAAGTTGAAGGAAAAGGCTATTGGGACGTCAAAGAGGTGTACTAGAGGAGGTGGCCAAGTTTTGGCCATGACCAACATGCTTAGTCCCAATCAAAATCATGTTGGTACCGACTGTCTTGATGATGGTGCCGGTGCACAACAACCTGATGCTATTAACTTGTATTACTGTGCAGAAGACTTGCTGGATACTGGCAATGACATTGGGCAAAATGCTGGTGCACAAATCGATGGTATCTAAACGAACGCTATAGAGCCAGCAAAACATCGTAGTAGATTTGGAAAAGTGGCTCCCCTAGAGACAGGAGGGCCTAGACATCATAAGACGAACCGAGAGTGTTCGCAAGTCAAACGCTCGGGGTTGTCCCTAACAATCACCATCAAGTAGCCCAAACCAGAGAAGAATATCTCAAAGATATGGTTAATAGTTTGCCAAATAAGGATCAACATAGGAGCAAGGACAATGAGGTTCAGTGCCTAGTAGAACTCTATTCACCGATGATATAATACAGGAGAGCTATCCTAAAAAAAATTGTTATGTCGAAGATGCTGTCTTATAGTGACGGACCTTAGACAACATCTATTGAAATACTAGTGGCACACGGACGGTGCTCATGCGACAAGTGCAGTGAGGTGAAGATATTTCCCCATATTCTTTGATATGGTGGCTACGATATGGTTCACTTAGCTTGCGCCGAGGTCCATATCTTTGTTCGATTAGTTAGAAAAAAAGTTCCTTGAGTAGATCAAGCTCCATATAGCTCGATCAAAGTATATGATGTACTTTTCCAATATTATCAGAATTCAAAGAGACTGAAATATTTTCTAGAGCGATTTAACCATTCAACACTATAGTAACTGAAGTTAGCAATCCGAAGGAATACATAGTTCTAATCGCATTGACTCAGGAGTTCACCTAGGTACAAACTTTGGTAAGTGGTTTAAATGGAAGCAACCATCCATGGTTGAGTAAATTTATTGGAAAGTGTCCTAATATCTACACTTAGAAGATCCAGGCCTAGCATAGGGCCAATTGGTGGTAGACTATCAAACAAAGTTGTGTAGAGCAACGTTTCTAGTGCTTTCACCGGTTTGCGGTGAACATCAAAAATAATAATAACAACTAGAAAAGGAGAAACCAGGGTGCTAGAGGGAAGAAGAGCGATAGCAAGAAGCATCCAAGGTACATGAGACCGAGCGATTATACTCCCCTAAATGATACTATTATGAATATCCATCTTGTCATGCAAGGAACGGAGAATTATAAGAAGCTGCCTCGGAGGGAGGCAACTGAAGCTGAACAGAGAATATCTATCTTATCTTACACATCCTATACTATATCCTACATAGAATACCCCCAACTGTAGGCCCGAAGGCCTTTCCAGTCCAACTCCATAACTTACACTCCTCTAGTCCAACTCTATAACTTACAGTCTTCCAATCCAACTCTATAACTTACCTTTAACAATAAGCCAAAGACCCTTTCTAGTCCTACGCAACTACCGTTAGTCATGTCCTAAAAATGTAAGAGATTGTACCCAAGTCACCCAATACATTTTTAATGGGAATTAGGCAGGCTCTGACCATTTAATATCTATATCCTAGGCAGGTTTCCATCATTTAATACCTAACTCAAGATGGACCCATCTTTAGTACTGCCTAACTGATATCGCTCAAAATCTCATCAGGCCACTTAATACTTCTTTATAGAAAGAGGTAAACCCTACAATAGCCACTTAATACCTTGACCACAAAGCAGACCCCTCCTAAGATTCCCTACTACTGCACCTAAATCGTAATCTCGACCATTAAATACTTCTTAAGTGGGAAGGAGGCGGACCCTACAGCAACAACTTAATACACCAGACCAAGAAGCAGGTCCTATGTCATATGACCCATAACCAAACTATGACGTCTCACATTAGTTTGACTATTTATAGGCGCTGCTAGCTAAATTAGCTGGGCTGACTTACCTTATAGAATTGGGACAAATCTTGTATCCACCGTTAGTACTTGTTATAGGTGATGTCTCGAATCAGTCCCAAAGTCACACTGCTAATAGCCAGATTAGTTGGACAGACTTTCATGTGCTTTTGACTGACCTCGCATCCCTATAACTTAGTCATATTTCCTCACTCCTAACATACTACCATATATACCTCACTGCATAACATATTAAGGTCATATAAGGAAAACTCCCTATTTTACCTTTAAATATAGATTAATTTCCATAATTATCTTTACTTCTTTTCTATGGGATTTATTGCGAATTACTAACCTATTTACACTACGTGATTTATACGTTGTTAATTATATGTTAATAATAAACTTATAGGCTAATATATTTATATAGGCTAACTAAATACTCCTAAACATCGGAAGATTTTTGCGTCCTATATTAATCATTTTAAATGTCAGAACTTCCAAATCATACATATCTACCTTCATATAGTAACTTGCAAATTAGCTAATATCCTTAGCTAAATAATAGATTTGCCTAAAAAGGAATCAAATACTAAACTTATACTGATACAGTATCATCAGTACCTATAGAACTTACAATTTAAACCCTTTATATTATATTCAACTTTTACATGTACAATGAAAAAGTTCATTTTTAAATTATAGAAATAGGCAATGGAAATTGTGAATAGGAGAATTCATACTTGACACACTATTTGCTAACTTATCTTCTTTTAAGATTCTTTTATCATAACAATATAGAAAAGTTTAAAGTGGAATAGAACATAAAATATTCAAATTGCAATAACAAAAAAATTCTACTATTTTAATATAAAACAATTGAGATTCTAATAAAAAAAAAGAATTGACATTTCATTTTTGGAAGAATTTAGGGTTTTAGTTTTAGGGTTTTCATGTACAGTACTCTCCAAGACATGAAACCAATCTAAACTTCTACTATACAAATACTAAAATCTGAAAAACTAAGATTTCCATTCATTGCCTACCTTCTTCTGGATTTGATTCTCCTAATTTCCCCTTCAGATCTCTTCTCTTTGAAATATATAATAATTGAATTGTATATAAATTAAATTCAGAATTCAGGGATTAGCGAAGAATGAAAATGAATGCATGAATATGTGTGTGTGTGTGTGTCTATATATATGTATATCTATTACCTTGTTCCTTTAGATTTGAAATCTTTTATTTAATCGAGGAAGAAGACCGATAGAGTTTCGCTAGCATTCAATTTGTGAATAAAAGTAAGGGGGCTAACATATTATTTATAGTAGTTAGAAGGCACCAGAACCGTCGAATTTAAGTCTGTTTAAATAATAAAATCTGGGTCGTTCGCACCTAATAAATCCCTACTTGTTGTCATGTCACGAACTGGGATTTTTGACCTCCGAAAATCGACATCAATATGTTCACTGTATTACATACCGAGCAATCGAATGCCGGAAATACCAAACCGTTAAGGAAAAGAAGAAGGAGGTAGAAGAATAAAATAGAAACAACAACATAGAATCTCACAATCGTAGCGGAACTATATATAATAAATAACAACCAATCTTTATACAAAAAGAACTATAACTGTTTATACATTACATCATCAGAGTACAACACAAATCAATAGCACAATACTGGACAGTTATAATAACTTGTCCGCACAAATGCTGAATATACAGCCTACAATACACAGCGGAATAAGATCAAATACGTGTAATACGTCTTCGTCATCCAGCTCGTCTCCTTAGCTCCATAGCATCCTATCCTGTATCTGTAATACTCGGTCTGACCCGAGCATTATAATAAAATAACACCCGAGTTAGTCTGGAAAACCAGCGTGAGAAAACACACTCAACTTGAATTATTAAAGTTTCAAAATCCTTTGAAAATCAAAGGTATCTCGTAAGACCACACCACAAATAAACACGACGGTTTTTTACCTTATGATAACCAACACATTTCATATCAAAATCATCTGATATTATAATAGTCTCTAAGTACAAATACTTATTCAAATAGCTGAAATGCTTGCATCTCACGTTCCAGCATAGTTGGGTACAATCAAAACCGTACGGCGCTTATTGGAGAATGGATTCCTTACTACATAAGATCGAACTATCCCTGACCTGGATAGACCGAATATGCTATCACCCCGGGTGTTCCCACCCTCTTTCGAGCTCCTTCCATACATTGTAGTAATAAAATAATATTCGAGGTTATCTAGAAGGGTGATAAACATACCCTACTTGGGTGCGACCCATTTAGCCTTGCTGCATCTCCCCTGATTTTCAGTCATTCCCGGTTGATGAGGCTAGAGGCTACGATTACCTTTTTAAGGAATTTTCACTTAGAATGCTCATTGTCCTCCGATGACAATGTTCTGATAGCATTCATCCATACAAGTCCATTCTGGGTCCAAACGGAACCGAAGACACTACTCCTGCTACATCCATTTTGCAATCACCCTTAGGATTAGTAGCGATTAGCCCTTGCACTTCACTGCTCCATCTTCGACTCCATGCTCTTGTCTTCATTTCGAAAACGTACTCGTTGGATCGAAGTGGTTTTCGGATAATAAATCCGATCCCGGTCTCTTCGAAAAAACGTTCGCTATTTCCGATAAACTCAACCCCGGTTCTTTAGGAAATAAACAGGCGAAGTAAGATCGGAGATCACCTCATAACCGTTAGTGGACAGATTTCCTTATCATCGTCCTAGAAGAACGAAACGAGCTTATACGTACAATATAGCACCTCGAACGGTAACTGTACCATATAATTCCCGTATTTCTCCTAGATATTTCCAAAGTTATATTTTGGTCCAGATTCGATAGTCAGTTATTTAACTATCAAATAAACAATCATTCAACCAAATATTCCATTTTTCACTGAATAACTCCAAATCTCTCCTTAATTAAATTTTATTAAATTAAATCTCTTCATCCAAAATATATGCTTATCTTATCGAGTTAAATAAATTCACCAAAACTATTCTTTCAAAGATATTTGGAAAACTTTTTAAAATAATTTGGAAAGTACCACTGCGGTATCAAACCGTGGATTCACAGTTCAATGGTTACGTCTCTATCGTAGAGAAATCCAAGACTTAACTACAGGCACTCACTGTCTCTGATTACGCCACACGAGTATACCAATACTTTCCGAAAACTCTATTTAATAATTTTCAAAATAATACTTACGAAATTTCTATAATAATTTTCCAAGTTAACTTTAGACAAAACTACTTTTTAAATAAAAGCTATTATATAAAATATTAATATTGAATAATTATCCTTTTAAAATAATAATAATGATTAAACCTTTAATAATAATTAACTACTATAACTAACTTAATTAATATTTACTTTAACAATTTTTAAACAATTAATTAATAATTTTTTCTAAAACATTCTTTTAAACACTTTTAAATTTCTAATTAATACTTAAAAATCATTCTTTTAAAATAAACTTAACTTTTTCGAAAAGTATATTTTCAACTCCAATATAGCCAGTCTAATTATTTTATAAATCTCTCTCGATTTATTTCCAGCTTGATTTACGTTCCATTTTCGTAAATTCCCTTTTTCACATTTAAAAAATATATACTATTTATTTTTAAAACGATTTATCCATCACCTTATAAATTCCCACCGTGAATTTATAATTTCAAATTATCCAGTGATAATTACTTTACTTTATTTATAAACTTCGTTTAAAATTCTCATAGTCCCATTTCCCGTTTATAACTATTTTCACAGCACTTAATCGATTTTTCATCGATTTTCAAATTAAATTCCATTTTTAAATTAATTTCTTAGTTAACCCAAATTTATTCCAAAACCACTAATTCCAGATTCACTTCCTTTTTATAACTTTAAGTCTCGTTTAAATCTGAAGCATCAATTTCATATTTTATTTTCAAATTTCCTTTTTATTTTTATTTTTTTGGAACTATTTTAAACCTTGATTTTAAAATCTTGTACACTTAACAAATCACTTAAGTTTATTATTAAAAATTCTTTTGCTTACATTATTTCAAAAATCTCTATTTACAATATTCCAAAATTATTAAATATAAATTCGAATCAACCAATTTATTTTTCCAAATTTATTTCTTTAAATAAATTCCAATTTCACTATAATTATTTTTACTTCAAAACTCCTTCAAATTCTTTTTAAATTCAATTTTCATACTTATGGCATTTTAAAAATACCAAAACCTAAACCAACAATACCATAGCGCCAAATAAATTCAAATCATGCTATAATCTATCACAGATTATTCAATATATCATATCACTGCACATGAAAAATAATTTAAACATTCTTGGGGAATCTAGTCGGATCCCTCCAACCTATTTTTCCTTGCATCCACTGATGTTAATACAATATAAAAATACCAATCCTAATTCGAGGGGGATATCGCGGTATATAGTGTCATCCGCTATTATGCAGGGCAGACAGGGTCTCATCTGCTATATATATGCGGGAATATCAATCACTCCAATATATATATATATATACATATACTACTATATATATATATGATCATCCAACAGATAACAATAAATTTTCAATCCAAATCAAGCATTAAATAATTTAAATTAAAACTTTTAAATTTAAATCTAGCAATCCGAATGAGTGAGAAATTCTCACCTTGTTTTAAATCTGTAGACCCACTCCCATTCCCCTTCGTATCCTATGAATTAAATGCCACGACCTCGTACAAATAAATTTACAACGTACATACGTTAGTTCTGAAATTAACTAATTATACTTAAATTAATTTTCATTAAAACTAAATAAATTTTATAAGTTGATGAGGATTTAATTTAACTAAACATTAACTTAATATCAGATTCAAACCCATACCCAGAGAAACAGAGCTCGGCCCAAACATCGTCTTCCCAAAATGAACTGAATTACCTGAAACTCCCTCCCCTCCACGACGTATGCCACAAACACCGAGCACCACCGCCCAACCAAGCTCCGACTTCGCCTCACTTCACCTTACGACTTTGCCCAAAGAAAAAATGCGATCTTCTCTCACTGCAGCAGCCTTTGTCGCCACCACGCCTTTACTGATGTCGCCATCAAACCCCTAAAGACAACCCGACATCACCACGAATAAATACCACCGATCACCCAAGTCCGCCTCGCACAGTGAAGCCGGGCCCCATCGTTGACTGCCCAAAATCGCCGCCCTAGACCTGACAAATCATAACTCCCTCAATCGCGTCGCGCTCGACCAATAACCCTACAGCAGCACTCGCAATGCTAAACCCCCCTATGTCGATCGACTCGATCGCGCTCCTCCCTACTTGCTGCCCCAAACTTCACGAGTAGCCACGAATTCCCTTCGATTGATCTGATGATTTTTTTTATCTTCGATTCGATTTCACGAATCAATTGAAGAGGGAAAAGAAGGAAATGCAATTTTGATTTGGTGAGGAGGGAACAAGGCTCGCGACTGAACTGTATAAAGTTTTCAAAAAAACGTTTCACTGTTCAGCCATGCTTTGTTATATTTTTTAACTTGCAGTTGTGTGCTGTTTTAAAAGAGAAATGGAGGGAGACAAGAAGTGATATTGGTGTGTACAAGAAGGGCTACAGTGCTTTGATAGGAAGGGGGAAAAGTGCTGATGTGAACAAAGGTCGAGTCAACATACAATTATTTTATTTAAATTTTATACCCGTCTCGATTTACGCCACTCAAATCTTCGAACTCCTATCAAGGCATGCCGCTAGGCATTTATAATGTTATACCCCTATTCCGAATGCAATGGAAAAGGTTTCGAGTCCTAACTCGATCGTATGGAGAAGATAGCTTTTTGGACCTAGTCATTATATTTAATTTTCGATATAAATTTCAGTGCGTTTCTAACCCGTACGACCAAACGATGACTCCAAACACTACAAAATTTGATATTCGATAATAATACACTATTATGGATCCAATGGAACTGGTTTTGTCGAATTTCGAGACTATGCCCCGGAAGGCTATTTTTAAATGTCAATTTAAACAATATATTTTTAAAGCTGAACAAATCACTATTAAATTCAATTTTAAAACTTTTATTATATTCAGTATTATTAATATAAATTTTATAAGCCTTTAACTAATTTTTAACAAGCTTGAAACTCAAGATTCAATATCTTAACCAATCTCAGTTATTAAATTCAATAATTTAATTACCCAATAAATGATTATATTTGAAATTCAAGTTAAAAATTAACTTTTAAATATTTAAAATCAATTAAATATTCCAATTTCAAATATTCGAAATTCCGGGTCGTTACATGTCACAACACCGATCGACCGTTGACCATTAATCACGATCGACTAATCATGGTGAGGGAGTCGACCGATCCTTATTTGGGAACGTGAATTTATTTTGTTGCCGTTTCTTTTTTGTTTAATTCCTTTTATAACTAACATTAATGTTTTCTTCAACGTTAATTACCCCTTAACGTTAAAAATATTTATTATCCTATTGGATTACTTTTACGTTAATGTTATTTAAATTCAAGTTTAGAATTCGTTCGAATTATTTTAAATTCGAAAACTTCAAACGTCAATAACTTTTCCATTTGAAATCCAATTACAAAACTTTATATATGAAAGTTGATTAGAATATCGCCACGAATGCAATAGTATAACCTTTGTGGACAAATTCCAAAATTTACAAAATTTCTATTTTAGCCTTATTATTTATAATTAATTTCTTATAAATTTTCATGGGGTGTTATAAGAAGTTAAAGCTGTAAATAAAAAATTCACAGGATGGCGGACAAAATAATATACCGCAAGGGCAGAACACCCATAGAAATCAAGCTTGGTTTAGTGGAGAGGGGCCTAGGTGATCGGAGGATAGGATTGTGATTAATATTAAACGGTAGGACCTCATCCATTGGAGGAAAGCTGGAATGAGATAGAGTGGTATGGAAATCTGCTGAGCCATGTGCCGCAAGTGAGTTTTTTTTACCGTCGATGATGGAGCTCTGGCCAAACAACTAAAGATGATGAGTGATGAGTTTTTTTTGAAATAGGAATGTTGATGGTGTGCAAACGCCGGTGATTGACCTCATAGTGACTACAGTTGTTGTTATGCCAGAAATCGTGCGTCGGGTTCTAGTGACCATAAAAGCTCGATTAATACTCTGTTCAAAAAGACGTATGATCAAACGAGGATTAGTGCAAAGGATATAAAGCCATATAAATCATGTATCTAAGGATTTATCAAAGAGGCCAAAGAGCAAGTTGGATGTATTGGCTTGTCCGTGGAATTGGGCAAGGGAGACTGCAAGATGGTGCAGGTGTAGACCTTGTGATAGTTAATGAATTTTTTTCTTACAATGCTTTTTTAGGCCTACCGATCTTTGCTAATTTCAAAATAGCCCTAGCTCCATGGTGTTTGATGATGAAATTTTCCATCGAGAATAGGGTTAGAGCTATTCAAGGCAACCAGAGCACTGGTCGGGAATGCTATGCCATTAAGCTCAAAGAGGAAAAGCGATGTGAGAAAGGGAAAGGTGCAAAGAAGGTGCTTTGCATCAAGACTGCGAATGCATAGAAACTACTTTCCAAGCCCTGGCTTGGGTCAAACAACAAGTTATGCAAGCATATGGATCCTAATCAATGATGAATATCCCACTCGAGTTCTCAAGGTCGAATCTCAGCTTGGCTTGAAATTGAAAAAGGAGTTGGTATGGTTTCTCCAAAAAAACTTGGATGTGTTTTCCTGGATGCATTTCGGTATGTGTGGAATTTCATTGGGATAGCATGTCATGCATTGAATGTGGACTCAATGTTATCCGGCCTTTTGACCTGCTATATCCAAGCTGACTGGACAAATTAGATTTGATGATAGACAAAGCAAGCAGCCCGGAGAGGCGATCACAGAGGCCAGAGATCAAGTATAGACAATGATATGAAGTAGCGATCAAGCAAAACCAAGAGATAGACTCTACAAAACATTCCAACTATGGAATAGTGCTTCCCCTAGGTAGGGTATCGGATTGGATCACTATGGCTATGACTAACTTGGATCAGTAGTTTAACTTAATGGGAATCAATGGATATCTCCAAAAACCTGAAAGCAACTATGCAAACAACATTGGGAACATAAAGCTAGCATAGAAGGGGACCTACCTGATCGATCGCAGCTTGCCACGTGACCAGGAAGACCTATCTACCCAGACCGCTAAATATTGGGAATTGGGTCATGAAATTTTTTGAGTGACCTCGTCTGCATCTGGAGATTCTACCGATGAAGTTTCGAGAAGATATTCGGTTATCTACGCCTATAAATACAGGGTACATAGCTCATTTGAGGGATCTTTACGTAGTTGATTTCTTTGTACTCCATTGTAATTACGGATTCTAATATGATCCCTCTTGTACTCAGAAATTCAGGTCACTAATAAAATTCTCTCTTCAAAGCGGACGTAAGCACTCAACGTCGAGCCACTATAAATCCTTTTGTTATTGTTTTTTACTTGTTTTCTGCTTGTGTTCGCAGTTTTAATTCTATTTTCTTCATTTATTTCTATACATATAATCTATTGGGTATTTGTGCCAACTTTTTAAAGAAGATCTAAAGGAAGCTATTAGCTATGGCCAGAGGAAAGTCTACTACTTCCCATGTTATTGAAGGAAATAACGATGCTAGTGTTCAACAGGTTGATCAAAATGTACAACCGGCGGCTGCCGATGCCCAGACTCCAGCTGAATATATCAGTAGAGCTAATATCAAAGTCCTAATGAAGGAACTGATAGACAACCATCAACGGCTCAACCAGCAAATCCAGGCTAACATTGACCTGATAAACCAGTTGAAGGACTAACATGGGAAGACAAGGATGGAGCCTACTTCGTTTTTAGGATTAGAAAATTCCTTCTCATCTGACGACTATCACCGAAGTAGACATCACAAAACGGTTCCATATGCACCTGGAACATCGGGATGGGAGGTGTTGATCGAACATGGTCGATCGACAGCAATCGGTGCCAAACCCCCCAAAGGGCTCGGCATGTAGGTGGATGCGCTTACTCTAGAGGTGTCGCGATCAATCAAAGTGCTGGAGCTCGAGAAAATGTGGTTGAACCACAGCTAAGAGACAATGATAGAACTGCTATCGAGGAAATGCATCAAGAGCAAGAGGAGCCAAGGCAATGTGGCACTGCTTGGAGGCATGGATCGGGTCGTTCACATAAGGTGGAGCACGACTACCGCTTGGCACCAACTTTCCAAACACCAGACTTAATAGCTATGGTGAGGCAGCTAGTGGAAGAAAGTCAGGGCTTGACCAATGATGATTGGGGACCCTCTAGAAGTCATACTCCATTTACCGACAATATCCTACATGCAGAATATCTGTAGAGGTTCCATATGCCTATGATGCCTACCTATGCGGGAAAAACCGACTCTAGGTTGCTTCTCTTGAAGTACGAATGGCAAATGGACTCCGCCCGAGCCACTGATACAGTCAAGTGCAGGTGTTCCCTATTTTCCTGGAAGATGTTGCGACCATGTGGTTTATCAAGCTACCATCGCGGTCAATCTCTTCATTTGATGAGTTAGCAAAGAAGTTCCTGAAGTAATTCTGCATGCATACGACTTGCCCCAAGGATGTAATGGTACTCTCCAGCATGGTTTAGGCATTGAGGGAGTCACTGAAATATTTTCAAGAGAGGTTAATAAAACTGTTACGGAAGTTAATAATTCGAATGATGATGCAATAGGAATGGCACTGACTAGGGGAGTCAACCCCGATTCTGACTTTGGCAATTATTTAGCAGGAAAGCCTCCTTCTACATTGGACCATTTCTTTGCAAAAGCGGCTCAATTTCTAATAAAGGAGGAAGCAAAATGAACTAGGAAGAGAGATATTGTAGGCCTAAGTGCCATGGGAGTACAAAGTAATGTAGCAGTAATGTGGTCCGTTGATAGTTCTAGAAAAGTTCAGATCAATGTTCAGAACAAACCGAATGAGCAGAAGAAAGGCAGTGATAGAAGCCATGACCGAAGATGGGATTTCGGGAAAGGGAAGTCGAGGATCCCATTGTTCGATACATACATGCCATTGAATACATTGCTAGAGAATGTTTATATATCGACCTGTAACACCATGTAGTATAGGAAACCTTCGAAGGAACCAACGAAGAAGCAGAGATAGTTCGGAAAGCACTATAGATTTCAAGAGAGTTATGGACATACCATGGATGAGTGTCACCACTTTCATGATGTTATTGAGAAGTTAATTCAAGAAAGAAAGTTACACCAGTCTGTGACCCCGTAGGATGGTGGGCAAGGGACATCCGATCCTAATCGAGGACAAGCTCCGCCCAATGCTGAAAAACCTCGATGGACAGCAGGGAGATAGTTATTAATACCATTGTTGGAGGACAACATCTGACCTATGAAAGCTAGAATGAAATGGAGCATTACGTGAACACTATCAGACATGTTGACATTGAATGTTGCTCAAACATAGAGGACGGTGCTCCAACAAAGTAGCAGCGAACTATGACAGATGATATCATGTTTTGGAGTAGAGATGAAGATAAGGTGGAGGCCCCTATGATCAATCCAATGGTGATTTTAGCCATGATCGGCCCCACCTTGGTGAGAAAGATTCTGATTGATTGCGGAAGTTCTATGAATATCATTTTCTAGAAGGCATACGACCAAATGTTATTGGAAGCCAAAGATCTAAAACCATGCAAAGCCTGTATTCATGGATTTAATGGTATTGCAACTGAAGCGGTAGGCTATGTCGAGCTACCAGTGGAGTTAGGAGACGACAGCCGAAGGAGAGTGCAGGTGCTACTGTTTGTTGTGATGGATGTGAACTCTCCATATAATGCTTTTCTAGGCCGACCAGCCCTTTCTGAATTTTGGACAGCTATCGCCCCTTGGTGCTTAACACTAAAATTCACGACAAAGAATGGCATGGGAATTATCCATGAAGATCAAGAGACTGGATGTGCCTGCTATGTGGCTGAGTTGGGGGACACTCAATGAAGGGAGAAAGGAAAGGATGTGAAGAAGCCTCTTTGCATCAAAACTAATGAAGCTTAAGAATCCACATTCAGGTCTTGGCTCGGGCACCACAGTCGGTTATATAAAGATATAGATCCAAGAGATGAAGAAGATGAGCCGAAAGAAACAAAGGCTGCACCCGCTGAGCCGACGATTGACATCACGGTCAACCATGATGACCCATCACGGGTCCTGAAGGTCGGACCACGGCTCAGTGCAACGATGATGAAGGAGTTAGCTGGTTTTCTCCAAGCGAATCTTGATGTGTTCGCTTGGACTCATTCTGACATGTGTGGGATGTCGCCGACCATCGCGAGCCATGCATTGAATATCAACCCGAGGCATGTCCTGGTGAAACAAAAGCAACACGGCATAGATCTGAAGAGATCTGCTATGCTTAAAGTGGAGGTGGATAAACTCAAGAACAACAGGTTTATTCGCGATGCCCTCTACTCGAAATTGGTATCTAATCTAGTTCTTGTGAGAAAAGCTAATGGAAAGTTGGGGACATGCGTCAATTGCTTGGGCCTGAACAAGGCATGCCCAAAAGACAGCTTTTCACTTTCGAGGATCGACCAGCTGGTAGACTCAACCGTTGGACATGAAATACTTTCATTTATGGACGCGTACTCTAGATACAATCATATTTTGATGTACATTCCAGATCAGAAACACACCAGCTTCATTACCGATATGGGATTATATTGCTTTGTTGTGATGCCTTTTGGACTGAAGAACGCTAGAGCTACTTACCAAAGACTAGTCAATCAGATGTTCAAAGACCAGATCAGGCGATCGATGGAAATATATATGGGTGATATGCTCGTGAAGTCACGTCGATCAAATGACCATATTGATGACTTAGCAAAGATGTTCAGTGTTCTTCGGAAATATGGAATGAAACTTAATCCCTTGAAATGCTCTTTTGGCGCTGCATCATGAAATTTCTTGGGTTTCATCATGAACTTTCGTGGAATTAAAGCCAATCCCATGAGTATTTAGGCGATAAGGAATATTCAGGTGCTGAAGACAGTTAAGCAGGTGCAAAGTCTAAATGGGAAGGTCGCTGCTCTAAGCTGATTCATCTCTAGAGCCACCGGCAAGTGTATTCCTTTTTTCAACCTTATCGGGAGAAGGAAGAGGAACTTTGAATGGACGCAGGATTGTATTGATGCGTTTCAAGCTCTAGTACATCACTTAGAGAGACCCTCCATCTGGTCCAAGCCATTGGATCATGAAGACTAGTATATTTACTTGACAGTGTCGATACATGCCATAAGTGTTGCAATGCTACATGAAGAGAATTGAATCAAAGAGGCCAGTGTATTATGTTAGCAAGTGGTTGATAGGTGCTAAAAGGAACTATTTGAAACTGGAGATTGCTTACGTACTGCCTGTTGATTACGTCAAGAAAGCTCCACCCTTATTTCCTGGCTCATCCTATCAACGTCTTCACCGACCTCCTCGACCTTAGACGTTTAGAAGGTTACTTAAATGGAATATTGAATTAAGCCGGTTCGATATCACTTATCTCCCACGAAGAGCTATCCAAGGACAAGCACTAGCGGACTTCATGGCCGAATTCATTAAACAAGATGACTCTCTATAGAGCAGTGAATAACTTACCATCCAATGGAAGATGTACAGAGAGGAACGCTCGATCTTCTATGCCCTGAAACTTGACTTCCCTACATTAAATAACGAAGCTGAATATGAAGCCTTGATCGATGGGCTTAAACCGGCTAGAGAGCTGAGAGTAAAAGCTTTGCAAATTTTTTGTGATTCCCAGTTAGTAGTGTATCAGTCATGCAAAAATATTAAGTCAAAGGAGCATGGCTTGCTGTTTACCTCGGTCGGGTCCAAGAGCTGCTAATCGATTTCAAGCATTATACCATTACACCCATCCCTAGAGAACGGAATCGGAAAGCCGACTCATTGGCCAAGCTGGCCAGTTTTGGGTATGCACAACAAGTGGGCTTAGCTCTAGTTAAAATAATCAGGGCTCAGAGCATTGACTAGATGGAGATTGATTGGGTCTTAGAAATGGAGTCCGAGAAGAAGTCGTGGATGACTCTGATTAAAATTTCCAAAGGGGGATCCTTCCCAAACGTAGGAATAAAAAACGACAAATCCTTCGTAAAGTGTCACGATACATTCTCTAAGAAGGAGTCATGTACATGAAGGGTTTCTTCGCCCCCTTGCTTCGGTGTACAACCAATGATGAAATCAAGCGGGTATTTAAAGAAATCCATGAAGGAGAAGGTGGCGATCACACCAGGTGGCAAACCCTGGCAAAGAAGATACTCTGCTATGGTTCTAGCTAACTGTCAATTGAGACGTAACTGATTATGTTAGACGATGCAACAAGTGCCAGATGTTGCAAAAATTCCGAGAGCCCCATCAACGAAAATCACTAAAATGGTCAGTCCATGGCCATTTGCTACTTAGGGTACAGACATCATCGACTCCTTGCCAATTTCCAAGAGTAGTGCAAAGTACGCCATCGTGGCAGTTGATTGCTTCACTAAATGGGCTGAAGCCATACCTTTGGCCATGATCACTACGAAGAAAGTAATCAATTTTGTTATTCAAAAAATTGCCTGTCGTTTTGGTCTCCCCTGAACAATCATAACAGACAACGGGACCCAATTCGATAGTGCTGAATTCAAAGACTTCTGTCGTCGACATCATATCGAGAAAAGATTTACGGTAGTTGCTCACCCTCAAGCTAGTGGATATGTCGAAGTTGTCAACAAAATCATAAGTCTATTCTTAAGAGCGTTTGGAAAGGCTAGTGGCAAGTAAGTTGACAAACTACCATTAGCATTATGGGCATACAAAACCACCCACAAGTGTGCGACTAGCCATACTCCATTCTCCCTTGCTTACAACTCCAAATTCGTAATTCCCGTAGAACTCGAAATCCCTTCTCATCGAGGGACTTACTTTGACCTCATAACTAATCGAGATCTCCTTTTGGAATTGCTATACATGGTTGATGAGAAGTGCGAAGAAGCTGACTTGAGGGCAGCTGTACACTGACACTGAATCGCCTTGTACTACAATGTTAAAGTCCAACCTAGGACCTTTGAAATTGGCGACCTTGTCCTGAAACAGATCTTTCCTAGCTCCGCAAACATGGGTCCGAGATGGGAAGGACTGTATGTCATAAATTGAAGCTTGGAAATGGAACTTTCAAGCTAAGGATTGTCAATGGCATCACACTTCCTAGAGCATTAAATTACGAGCATTTACAACACTATTTCACTTAGTTTTGTTTCGTTCAGTTGTATTTCATTTAGAATTTACTTTTTCAGTTGAATTCAAAGCCGTGTAATAAGACAGATTCTGTCTCTTCGTTTTCAGTTTGCAATAAAATCTGAAGTTCCTTCCATATTTGTGAATTGTTTATGCATAATATAATAGTTGTGATGTACGACCAACTTACATCTATATATGCACAATATAAACCAACAAGCACCCGGAATTTGATGCCAACCAAGTACTCGGGTCCATAATCAAACTAAACAAAATGAACGTGACTTAATCGTTCATCCATTAACTCTCGCTTGCAATCTAACCAGCTGAGTATAAAGCAGAGAATGGGTGTGACTCGACCACCCATTAACTAACTTCGTCTCCCGATTCGATGAGATGAATGTGAAGTAAAAGTGGTCGTGATACGACGAACCACTCTTTGAATTTTGCCCGGACTTAGGGGCAAGGGAATTATCCAAAGGGAATGTGATTCGATCATTTCCTAGAACAACTTCAGTCCTAGAGTGTGGGCTAGGTTATAAACATCAAATGGGTGCGATTGACGGGCCATCAACTAACTATGATCCCCAGAGTGCGAATGAGAGTATAAACAAAATGAATGTGTGATTCGACCATTCACTCTTCAACTCTGACCTGAACCCGGCAGGAGGAGTATGAACTCATCATGGATGGGACTCGACCGTCCATGAACTCGTTCCGCCAACCTAAGACTGGGGCCAGGTGTACAATCACTTAACCATTGAACACAACAGTGTAACATTGTTGATTCCACCTAGTGTTTGATATGACTTAAGGCCATGACTGAAAGGAGGCTTTGAGTTGGATTTTTTGGGTCGACGTCCGAAGCAATGGACGACCGAAAGACATTGCAACTTGAATGATGAACGATGAATACAAGTACATCGAATGGGAAATGTAATAGGTCGAACAACTTAGACATATTTTGTATGAAAGATAAACAGATATGAAAGAATCTTTATTCACATACTGAAACATGGAAACTAAGTACGAGTTTATCTTAGAAATAAATAACTAAAATAAAGGGCCGTACCCGCATAATTGTAGCAAACAAAAAGAAAATGGCTACCTAGCTACGCACTGCTCAAGAGGTTCGACGGCTATTTTTTCCCTTTTCTGGGCTTCTTCGGGCTGGACTCTTTAGAGCTACAACCTCATCCTCTCCTCTTCAACTCTTTTTTCCCTTGCTACCCTTAGGAGAGTTCTTTCAAAGGCAGAGGCTATCTCACTTTGGGATATAGAAGGATCGACCTCCTCAGGAGTGACACTGCCTGGCAATATAACTTGAAGAGGAGTAACATCCACTTTGGCACTCTCCTTCTTGGCACTCTCCTTCTTGGCTTGCAACTCTAGCTCCTCCTTTTCAATGTGCTCCTTCATACTAGGTTTACCAGTATGCTCAAAGGTATGGGTCACTATGATGTCCTCTATTTCATCTTGCCCTTCTAGTCATCAGCCTTTTCTTCATGCAAAGCTCCTATGACTTCAACATCTGGGCCTGGAGTCTCAGTAGGTTGATCGATAGGAGCCACCTATACAGTGACGGTCATAGTAGGCCCGGCAGTCTGCACCCGCTGTCTCAAACATCATCATCGGGAGCATGGACAGACGCAGCTAGACGTGCAATTTCATAAAGACTAATGGGTAATCCCATAAATATCGGTTGTGAGATGTAACCTTCTCGAATGTTGAAGAAGTAAGAGATATACCTTCACCAGATTGGCCTACGGTCATAGCTGGAGTGCCGTTTTCCAAAATCGAAGACATCCCAAAAGATGTGTGTATCGCTGGTTGATCTAGATCGTAGCCCGCATCATTCTTTGGGGCAGGAGAAATTGAATCGTAGGCTGCTTGTGTGATATAGGGTTTTGGGAATCAGATCCCGAGGCTTCGCCCTCATCTTTCCTCTTTTCGGTGATCGTTGGATCATTGAGTAAACTAAGCCAAGCAACCCTGAGCTCATCGAGCTCTTCATCACGCTAAATTTCATGCATAAGCTGCACTTCATCCACTATAGCACTACCGAGGAACTTCTTTTTCAAATCTACAATATGATCCCAGGCTTCAATAAGCGACTAAGGATACCCCTCTCTAAGGAAGCGGAGGTTGTGTTTCATTAGGACGCATGCAATGTAATATATCAGTAGCAGATTGAACTCGTCCTTTATCTCTATTCGGCCCACCTCCCTAGCCTCTTCCTTGAGGGCCTCTATCTGTGCAAGTTGATTGACGGCTTCAATTTTAGCTTCGCAAGCCTCAACGATCTTCTCACAGTATCTTTAAGACTCTACCTGAGCCTTAAGCTTCTTTGGTTTTCCTTCTCAAGCACTTCCTTGAGCTATTTAATATGAAGGGCAAAAGCATCGGTGTCATTTTTCAATGCCTCCTTCTCCTTTTGTAAAATGTCTTTTTCAAGGGCTAAAGTACCGCTACGATGAACTGTAGTGTCTAGTTCAGCTTGGTGCACTTTCATTAAACGCTCGACGGCTTCAGAAGACTCGCTGGCTTTTTTCTCAGCATCGGCCAGCTTCATACCCCACTACTTGACCTCCTCGTTCAAGCACTTGATGATGTCTTTATCGTGGATTGCCTCAAGAGTTAAGCAATCAATTTTGTATTTCCTTTCCATCAACACCTTAGAGATTCTCTCGGCCACATGGAGAGTTGTACTGTGCTATACATAGACATTATTAACGTGAGAGAGCACTGTGTCCTTGGTCTCTGAAGGAATTGGATGCAAAGTAGGAACAAATTTGAACTTGTCAAAGCACAACTTAGGAAATGCGACCTTTAGCTCGACCAACTTCTCGGCAACGGCGGCATCAAGAGTAGTCAGGGCTGAGAGGGCCCATTTGTTGAGCTTGCAAGATGAAGTATCAGGACCCTCTGTGCCAAACTAGCGTTTTGAAGATCGACGGGTGCCGAAAGAACCCAAATGTTGCTCGGGCGCAGTGATCGAAGTGGGCACGTAAGGCAGTGATTTACTACTACTATGTGTAGTAGGGTATTGATCGACACCCTTGTGGTGAGAAGACTGAGATTTTGATTTATGTTTGGATGATGAGTCCTTGGATTAGTAGCTTCAGCCTCGGTCTTCTCTTCCTTCATACCCTTCTCTGTCTTGACCAGGGTCTGGACCTCGATCGGTCTCAAAATAAGACAGCTGAGAGTACGTTGATCTCTTTAGGCGATCATAGTTACGGGGGCATCCCATCGAGCCTACAAACCAAATGAAAGTGTATAAGAATCATTGGAGTTAGAGGTGGATAGTGTTGTGCGGTGCAGTGCACGTGATCGTGGGTGTCCTAGTGTCCCCCCAACGGGTTAGTTGCTGGAGCTTTGCTCGTTGGAGCAATCTCCCTATGTCAGTAGGGGGAATGTCAGTACCAAATCGACTTGGAGATTCAGATTCTCCAAGGTTTAAGTTGACAAAATCATAATTTTCGACATCGTCCGAAAACCGGATGTCAGACTGCCCCTTAAATAGATTTTCTAGAGGCAAAGAGCTAGACCGATCTGTAGTAGTTGAGGTTGATTTGGATTTCTTGGAGACCTACCCTCTACGAAGCTTATAATGAGTCATTTTCCTTTTCTCTTCTCTGAGGCAGGGAGCTATAGGCCTTTGGAGGATCCAACCGTAGGCTCGTGGCTTAGGCTTACAATGTCATAATTGGGCTTAATAGCATCACCCCTCACCTCGCCTTCCTCGGCGACAGCCTTGGCCCCTTTGATTGGGGCACGACATGATCAGCTTCGTTACCTCCTTACCCAACAGCGCCTCTTCTCTCTACAATTTCCTCCTTGATGTTTCTAGGTAGTCCCATGCTGCGGCTTTCTTCAAGTAAGCCGAAGATAAAAAGGTGTTCATCAGTAAGAAGAGATCTGATGTCTCTATCCGCCACTGGTACGTTTTTGAGCGTCAAAACCGTATCTGAATATGTGTCGTCGGCATGGATGGCTACCTGCAACGTTCAATAAAAATCTACTTAGTTCAAGATACAGCTTGGATAAATGCACTTAAAGTTAAGTTTGGAGCAACACTTACGTCCTTTCAAACATCATCCTACGAAACCAGGTGAGTAAGGCATGTAAAACCATTTGTTCTTTAAAGCGCTCAGTTTGTTTCAAGTGTCGGTTACAACCAGGCAGTTTGTAACTGACTCGAGGAAAGTGTACGAGAGGCTTCCCCTTCATCGCTTGAGGTTGTAGATGAATCTAATGTCTTCTAGAGTTGGCTCACAATATAAGAACTCGAGGAATATCATGTACCTGTAGTGCAGAAACATGTAGTTATTCGAATGCAGCTGAGCCGGTGCCAATCTTAAATAATGCAACATTTTTCAAATGAACGGATTAAAGAGTGGAAAGCAACTAGCCGAACACATAAACTTGTTGCATGCAATATACCCCTTCGGGGGCAAGTGAGCCCTATCGTTACAAGATGGGACTTGCACATCTTCGTATGAAATCCCGTCTTTAATGCAAAGCCTGCAGAGAGAGACCCCATCAACCTTTGAAACCACTGGATCCTCCGGATCTTTCAAAAATATGGCATCTTCTAAAGTGTAGGGAGCTGCTCAATTTTTGCTTCAGGATTCAAAGTAATTTTAGGCATATGATGAGAAATTTTGGACTATTCAGGTTACTAGCCTAGAGAGTTTCGAGCAGATATCGTTGTTGAGCTTGATCCAGTGTCAGGATTGTTGTGTGAAGAAGTTTGTTCAATGCCCATAGTAGCTAAACATTCTAAGCATCTGGAACCCATACCTATCAAACTCAACAGACAGTAATCATTAGGAAAATAAACCTGTTCCCCTCATGCTAAGTGTAAACTAGTGTAGTGTGGTACATTGTTGTGCAGTGTAGAGATGGACAGTTTAGAATTAAAACGATAGTTATAACAAGACTCTGGGATTCGACTGGAGTGATCATAATCGTTGAACGTCCCAGTCGGTTTTCACATCGATGAATGTGGATTTTATCTAAGAATATGGGATCAGTCATCGACATACTAGAGTACGAATTTTGCATCCAAGTTCATTTGAGACTATAATTTCAAGTACAAAGTCCAATAAAGTTCTAAGTCATGTCCCATTGCAAGGTCCAAGTGTTCGAGTTAGAAATCATATGTCATATGCAAGCTTACAAGGCAAATGCTTATGTTTGAGTAAGTTCAAGTATTCAAATTCAAGTGCATATATTCGACAGTTGAAAATGGCTAAGTCTCCGTAGGCAGAGGGATCGTGCCCGATCACCCCCTAGGTAGATTTGCCTTATGCATCTTTGAACTCCCAAATGCCTAAACCGATCCCTATATTCACAACCTAATCCCTATAACTGATCACTACTCCAGTGTCCATCACTGATCGGTCCTCACTATCACTTCACTTCATCTTCCACATATTAGAACCGATCCCTTGGAACCATCTCCCACCATCACCAATCGCCTCCCACCACTCCATTTCATCATCATTTTATACTACAATCGAACCGACTATAAGCAATCGCTCTGTTCCATCCACACTGATTCCCACCACATTATTAACGATCCTACTTTTTAACTTTGTCCCTAATACATCATAATCTTCACCACACTACCAAACCCTAGTTTCAAATCCACCAACGCGGTTCGTCCCATCATCACATCATGTAAAACACTAAATCACATACTACAAGGTTGAAAACCCACATATGTATGTAAGGATGAACACGAGCAAGGGTTAAGGGAAGGGATAGGTGCAGTTCAGATTCAAGCTTAAACCCAAAATTAAGCTTGCAAGATCAGAAAGAGATTTGATTCGAGGTATGTTGAATGTTGAGTTTGCAATCTTTTTAATGGCGGCTGTTGAAAAGGAAGGGGGATCGGCTCGGTTCCTAAAAAATAAAGTGAAATGAAGAAGATAAGCTAAGTGTTTAGCTTATATACAAACGCAGCCGCTTATTTAGGCTCGAAACCTATTGAGTCCATTTAGACAAAGGGATCGGTACTGATCCGCTGCTTAGGGGATTGGTACTGAATGCCCCTTACCAATGTTAATAAAATGGATGAATAAAAATGATCAAAAATTGCAATACACTTGTACTTCAACTACATGATATCAGCAACGGCCCATGAACATGCACGTGTACATACCCAACATTCAATTTCTTGAATCGACGAAGATTAAATTATTACTTGGAACTCGTAGAAAAGATATCGATATAGATAACCAAAGCCTTCTAACTCAATCAACAAGCTCAATGGAACCAAGCATAGACAAAGGTTGGGGATTACACTCCGAATTTATATTGATAAATATCGACCAAGCACAATGATGAATGGAGAGAGACACGACTCTTTAGAAAGATAATTCAATGGAAGGATAACCACTATTCAGGAAACTAAATGGAATTCCTCTCGATGACTCTAACTTTCTTCGATTCAAAGCACGTCATGTTCGAAACAAGACGTACTTTGGAGGGCAAGTGTTATCCAGCATTTTGACCCGACTATATCCATGTTGACTGGACAAGTTAGACTCGATTATAGATAAGGCAAGCCACCCGAAGAGGCAATCATAGAGGCTAGAGATCAAGTATAGACAATGATATGAAGTAGTGGCCAAGCAAAGCCAAGAGATACACTCTACAAAACATTCAAAGTATGGAATAGTGCTTTCCCTATGCAAGGGATCAGATCGGATCACTATGGCTATGAATAACTTGGATCAGTAGATCAACTCAATGAAAATCGAGCGATATCTCTTAAAACCTGAAAGCAACTATGAAAACAACACTGGAAACATGAAGCTTGCATAGAAGGGGACCTACCTGGTCGATCGCAGCTTACCACGCAGCTAGGAAGACCGATCGACCCAGATTGCTAAATATTGGGAATTGGTTCACGAGATTTTTTGAGTAACCTCGTCTGCATCTGGAGATTTTGCTGATGAATTTTAGGAAGATATTCGGTCGTCTACGCCTATAAATACAGGGTTCATAGCTCATTTGAGGGATCTTTACGATTTTTTTCTTTGTACTCCATTGTAATTACGAATTCTGATCTGATCCCTGTTGTACTCAGAAATTCAAGTCACTAATAAAGTTATCTCTTTAAAGTGGATGTAGGTACCCAACGTCGAACTACTCTAAATCTGTTTGTAATTGTGTTTTACTTGTTTTCTGCTTATGTCCTCAGCTTTAATTCTGTTTTCTACATTTATTTCTCTATATATAATCTATTGGGTATTTGTGCCAACTTTTGGTGCAAACACTCAAGATGCCATTATGTGAAACATAAGAGAAGCAACCTAGGTCCGGAGAGATCCGGTACGCTAAAGGAAAAAATAAATAAGTTGAAGACAAATGGATTTATCCATAATGCCTTATGCCATGAATGGGTATTGAATTTTAGTGTCAAGAAGCCAAATGGAAAATGACGAACACATGTCAATTATTCCCAATGGAAGTTGTATGTAGATGGAGCTTCCAATAAATGAAGTTCTAGGGAAGGAGCGATTCTCATGACCTCGGAAGGATGAACAATATGCTAGATACTAAAGCAAGAGGCTCCGACAATGAATAATGAAGCCAAATATTAAGCATTAATTATGGGTGCTCAAAATAGTGAAATAACTAAGGGTCAAGACACTACATATATTTAGTGACTCCTAATTGGTCGTCTTTCAAGTCAAGAAGGAATTTCATGCTAAGGAAGCGAGACTTGTCCCTTACTTGACAAAGACACAAGAACTATTGAATGATATTGAAAATTATACGATCATGCACATTCTCAAAGAAGAAAACATGAAATCTAATTCACTAGCCAAACTGGCTAACCTGGGAATGCACAATTTATAGGGCTTGTTCCAGTGGAAGTTTTTATGGCTCCGTGCACTGACCAAATGGATGTAGATTGGACCTTAGAGGTCGAGAAAGAAAGGAGTCGTGGATGATTCCAATCAAAGAGTATTTGTTGGAGGGAATTATCTCAAATGGAAGGAATGAATGACAAATACTCCTTTATAAAGTACCATGATTATTATAAAAGAGGGAATATTGTATAAGAGAGGTTTCTCAATCCCTCTGCTATGGTTTGTCACCAAAGATGGAGCTAAGAAGATAATTTTGGACATACATGAAGGATGCTATGGTGATCACACATGGGATATACTTTGGCTAAGAAGATACTTTGTTTTGGATACTTTCGGACATCAGCTTCGTGATTTCAAAATCTGAGAAAATATCAAGACTTAAGGTTCAACTTCATGATTTTCAATCCAACAAGTCATTGTCTTCTGAAAAAACTATAGTTACGACCCTTTTGGACTTAGAAAAGAAAAGATCCCAAGAATTAGAAAACAAGGTGAAAGCTTTGGAAGACATACTCACCCTCAAATGGAAATTTCTAATCTTAAAGTGACTTTACCTCGGGTCCCTGCTTTATAAACATATTTGGACAAGAAGGAACTTTCTACTAGTAAATTGAAGTCGTCCTTACATGCTGCTAGATCTAAAAAAAATTCTTGCTTGAACGATTCCCTTCCTGGTGGAAGGATAGAGTTTTGAGGATGAGCAATGGCTTCATCATTCTGACTTGCTGTAAGTCGCAATCCCATAGCCTCGGTCTCCATGCTCTTAGCATATTCAAATATATGCTCAGCCAACTCCTCTAAATGAAGTACTGATTTTACACGTCGTCGACAAACGTCGCTGTCTAGTCTTTAACCGCTAGAGGAATATTCTTTAAATTAGGAGCAAACTTATAGCCTTAAAAATTGATTTTTGGGAAGCGATGTTGCAATTCAACTATCTAAGGGTTGGATGCGACCGGCCGCTCTGCTTCGATAATGGGCTATTCAATAGGCTTCTAAATAGACATTTTACCAGCTCCATGTTGAGAAGAATCGAAAACAATGGGCTTTGATGGATGATTGGAATGTTGGGAAGCGTGAGACGGTGTCGTTTGCTTGGTAGAAAGGAAAGCACGAGAGGTGTCATCATGAGGAATGTCATTATGGCGACTGGAGTGCATGTTTGAATCCTTGAATATGGGTGATCTGGATCTAGATTGACACCTTGACGATGAGTCGTGTGACCTTTAGTCCTTCTCTCTACCTCCTCTATCATGGCTTGAATGCTGGCTAGAATCAAAATCATGACCGGTCCTGTGTGTTCACATGGTTGGTTTGCATCTCGGCAGCTAAGCCATTTGATCCTCGAGAACCTCATACAAACCATGTCATTCCATTGAACCTGCAAATGAAATGAAGATAAATCAGCCTTGAAAAGACAAGAACACAACATAAGCTGAGCAAAGTGCAGTGCATGTGTGTATGCATGCAAATATCATCCCCCGATGGACCATGGGTTTGAATTTTGCTGAAAGGGGTAATCTCCCATGCTCGAGTTGAAGGCACATCTTCTTGGAAATGAATAAGGGATCCAACATCCTCAATGCTCATATTAGTGAGGCCATAAGAAGGAATATCATCCATAATTGGCCTTAGATCAACGTACATATCCTCAGATTTCTGTATGGGGTTTCAAATGCTACTATAGCTGGTCGAGGAGAGATTGGAGTCTACCTTTGGGCAAGTTTAATATTGAGACTTCTTCTTCAAAGAGGTTGTTGGTCGTCGTCGCCCTCATCAATAGATGCATCATGGCCTACATCATCGTCATTACAGCCAGCTCTGTCACCTTTCTTAAAGTGTTCTTGTGCTCCTTCAGTCTTAATAACTGGACTTTGGACTAAGGGCACCGGTGAATGGCCTACATTATCTCTAGATGAAAAATCATCCTCATCACTATTAATGGCTTCTGGAGCAGGACCGACACTACGATCTGGGTCAAACAGGTTATAGGCTCATAGATTCTCATCATTAAGCAGTGTCTTAGCCTCTCTTTTTGCCTTTGGAATTTCATCAAGTTGTCGAAGAGTCTCTACCAGAGCAGCTATGCTAGGCATGCACAGTACATCTGCAAAGAATCATTCGGTGATAGCAGAGCTATAAAGCTGGACTTGTATGGAAAGGAAAAGAACGTAACTAACATGTATACAACCATCACTGTGCAAATCCAGAAGGGCAGTGAACAAAATCGAATTCATTCTTGAAATAGCTCAGTTTATTCCAGGTGCCAACCACAATTGGCAGCCCCTGGATGGCTCTAAGAAAATGTGGGAAGGATTTCCCTTGCGGTGCTTGAAGCTAAATGGATATCGAATCTCTTGATTACTAGGAACCTGGTTAAAACGGCGAGGGAATATGATGAACAGACTATGAAGGAATGTGCAGCTGTTTGGATGGAGCTGAGCTGGAGCTAGTATCATAAAATGTAAGACTCATCGGATAAACTAATTAAACGATGGAAAACATCCTGCCAGACACATGTACTTATCACATGCCGTATACCCAACTAGTGGATGGTGTGCACTCTAGGGGCATGTGGGATTTAACATGTCCTCGAACAGAATACCGTGTTACTTACAAATTCTCCTAAGTGATTCTTCCTTAATCTTTGAAGTGATGGAGTTAGCAGGATCATCTAATATGACGACATCATCAAGTGTGTCAGGAGTAGTGTCGACTTTTGAGCCTTCTATAGGCTCTATTGGAACTTCAGGAGCAAGTTGTTCTACTTGTGGATTTTCAGGCTGAGGTATGGGCTGAGCTAGAGTTTGTCGTGCAGACGGGACCATAGTTGAGCTTGACTCGATATCTGATTTGACGTATCTAGAAATCGATGGACCTATAACTTGAGCGGAGAGATGCTTGGAATGTCTATGACCCATAGCTATCAAAACTCAATACATAATTTATATACGAAAGATAAAAAGATATACCCTCATGCTAAAGTGAGAGCATAGTGCAATGCGATCTAAGTAATAGTGTCGTGCAGCGTCTGATATTGTGCAACAGTTCATTTAAAAATCTGAAGGCTATCCGAAGTGACCATCATCGTTGATCATCCCAACAAGCTTCACGTTATCAACCACGCTTTAGAAATGCTTTAGAACTAAGGAGATGGAGTTTTACACGACTCGAGCAATTAGTCAAGAAGGCAAATTTTTCGAAGGAGTTTGAAACAAAAAATCCACCAAGAGTTGGATTGGTATGGATCCATGCCCTTAGATGGATTTCATACTTTTCTTCAATCTTCTTCCCCGGTCCAAATCATAGCCATCCACATAAAAGCCAGTCAACCTCATCAATTTCATCGTTGGATAAGTATCGATCCATACCTTTGGAAGGATTTTGGTCTTTTCTTCAGTCTTCTTCCCCGATCCAAAGCACGGCGTTCACATGAAAGCCATCCAACCTCGTCAACTTCATCGCCACCTATCTAGAACCATCGAAACTCAATGGAAATGGTTGATTCAAGTTCTGGACTTCGAATTGAGGAGTTGGTTCAAGTACGAGATGGATTGGGTCCAATCCAAATAGGGCAAGCAGTGGCGTCTAGTGTAAGTCAAAGATGGGCAGCGACGACGGCAGTTCAAGGTCAAGCAGTTGTGTGAGCTTTGGTTTGGCAGCAAAGAAATACTAATCGCAGATAAAAGCTAGAGCTTAAGAAGCAGGAATAAAATGAAGAGCAAAGAGAAGATGGTTCGAGTATATACCCCCCGATCTAGAAAAATAGGCGATTGAATCGCCTAATCTCAAGGGCTGGATCGGTACCGATCCATGCCTATGGATTGGTACCGAACGATCCTAATAAAAAAAGAGAAGAGAAAAGGAGAAAATCCATATATGCATGCATGTGTATATGCATATACTTAGAGAACTCCATGAGAATGTGCATATATATACCTGTACATGTGCATATTCGACATTCCATAACTGAAATCGGAAGAAAGCTGATTCAAACCTAAAATATCTAGAAAAGAAACCAATTCAAAATTACTAAGCTTGGAATGACAGATCAAGAGAGCATGCTCCATTTACATTGTGCCAGATGCTGGTAAAACATCATAATAAATGGATAAATATGTACCACTTCATCAAAATGGTCCGAAGGAAGGAGAACAACTATTCAAAGCATGGATTGGAGTCAGATATGGCAATCCCGACTTGTCTCGATTCAAAGCACATCATGTTGGAAACAAGATGTACTTTAGGGGGAAAGTGTTATCCCCGGTCAGTATTTGGATGGACTTAATGAATCAAACTTGAAAGCTATCAAGGCAGGGAGCCCAAAAAGATAGCCAAAGAGTCCAAAAACCAAGTGCAACCAGAATCATTAGATGGAAACAATACCATCTCACAAAAATTCCAAGGGAAGGTCCATCATAGTGTTGCACCAGTACTGATCCATCCTCATGGATCTGTATCAATCCATAAAACTCCATCAGAAATGCCCCATTTTCCTCCTACTACCAAGTTATGATGCCAGCAACTCATTTCAAGCTCCATCAATCGATCGCATGTTGTTTGCTATCGAACGGCACAAACACCTGAACTTACCTCTACTGATCTATCTTATTGGCCTAGAAACAAGCTCACGACCGTGCAAACAAGGTGAAAACCATGAAGCAATCAACAAGTTGTCATGTCGTAAAGTATCAAAATCGATCCATGCCTGTGGATCAGTGCCGATCCATCAACATTGCTGACATGGCCAAGATATCTCAAGAGGAACCGCTACATGAACATGGAGATCGTGGTGGAAGACGTGGCGGAGTATAACCTGACGACCCATAACTATAAATAGAAGGCTAATGGGCTCATTTTCGAGGATATTTTTGCTTCTTTGCAATTTTTATATATTTCCTTGTAATCACCCGTGGAGTTGTACCGAACCATAAGAACTGTACTTGTAAAACAATAAGACAATCAGTAGAAATCTCAAGTGGACGTAGGCAATAGTTGGTCGAACCACTATAAATATTTTGTGTCTTGTTTTTACTCATTTTCCATTTGCATTTCTTCATTTTCATTCTCTACTTAATCACTTGGGTGTCTGTGTCATTTTTTTGTACAAACATATATCGATGTTTTAATTTAATTAATCAACTTTTAATTAATTAATTACTTACTTATTTATTTAATCCAATTAATTAAATAATTAAGATGAAAATTTTGAAATTTATTTTATTATCTTTCGAAACTAATTTTGAAAAGTTTATAGCATTTAAAACATGTCAAATTTTTTAAAATTAAAATACAATTCTTAAATTTCCAAAACATATTTTGAAAACTAACCCAAGACCCAAATCAATTTGGGCCTTTCTATTGGGGATAATGTTTAGGCTTGCTTTATCCTTCGAGCCAGGCCACTAGCCAGTAAGAGCAGAGTACTTGATTACCTAATCCTAACCTTTGACACTACCTATCTAGATACTCTATTAAATGGGTGAGCTTTAATATGTTAGCCTAACATATCTAATTTAAACCACATATACTATTGGGCTTTAATACCATTAAAGAAACTAGGTCAGTCAGAAGTGGGTTAAATGAGTGAATTTCATAAAGAAATTCCATTTTGATCTTAGTTGAGTCTATAAAGCCAAAATGGATTTTAAATCCAATCTAAAATATTTTAAATAAAGTCTGTATTTTATTTATTTGGTTAATATACATACATACATACATACATACATACATATATATATATATATATATATATATATAAATTTTTGTTCACAAGTGTACTAAACAAACTTGTTTGTGTAAAGAGCATGTGTTGTAGATAAGAAGTGCACATAGGTAATGTGATAGTATGTAGGTGCCGAGGTTTACACCATAACAAACCATTTTTGCTTTACATAGGCTTTTGTTATCCAAGATTTTGATTACATACATACATACATACATACATATATAATAGATATGTAGAAGTATGCATATATACATATATATTGAAATCGTATTAGACAATTTTATACGATTTGAAATCAAAAAATAACAATAATGAATTTTTTTTTAAATTATAAAAAGTTCGATATTAATTATTACATTGTTGCACAAGATCCATCTTTGTTTTTGAATTAAATCAACATATGCATGTTTCCATATATATATAAATATTACAATTAATGTTTCAAATTTAAAAAAACTTATGTACGTAAATATTGCAATTTATAGTATGTATATACATACACATACACATGTACATATATATAGATATGAGGACGTTAGAATTTAAAGTTAACAATTTAAATCAAACTATTAGTTTAGAATAAGTTTAGGATTTTACATAAAACTTTAAATTTAGAAAATATACTATTGACGTCAAAATTGGCCACCAACACCTAGTTGTATGAAAGCACCAATATCCAGTCACAGATCTCAGATAGTATCTAATGTAGAGAATATAATATGAAGAACAAAGAAATTAAAAATGAAAGCAAGTAAAAAGAGACAAGATTTATAGAGATTCGGCTAACTACGGCCTATGTCCGCTCTAGAATAATCCTTTTTATTATATTTTAGTTTGTTTACAGTTACAATCCAAAATCCAAGAATAAAATTGTCAGTGTGTAGCCTAGGTTGAAGATAAAGAGAAGCAGAAAGAAGATCCCTTTTCGAACGCCATGCCTGTTGAATTTATAGGGGAAGATATGCACGGATCGGGCTGAAATTTCGATAGAAGAACCTCCAGGTCATGACGAGGCCACACAAGAATTTTCAAGCCCATTGGAGCCCACAATAAGGATCAGCCATGATCCCTATTTTGATGTCCAAATATGGTGTAATCCTCTGTGGAATTCCCCATGATGTAAGCTACTCGCCCTTCAAATGTCGTGCTATTCTGACTTACGGTTTGTGAAATATCGTGTTTTCCGTGAAGTGATGTTGCATGTATTCTGATTTCAGCTGACCCCTTTGGAGAGATAGAGACCGATTCCTTCAAATTATCCCATTTGATGTGCAATTTTTATGCTGTGTTCCACATATTGTAGTAAGCTTGTGCTCCAAGTTTCATATCAATTGGATGTGTAGATGTTGAGATATTGATCGATCATTGCTGCAAATCCAACTAAACCAATCCTAAATAGGGATAGGGGCTGATCCCTCCAAACTCCTCCAAATGATCTGCAATCCCTAGGAGAGCTCCTCGATGTTGTATTATGCTTAGCCTCCAAGTTTCATGCTAATTGGATTAGGAAAACTCAAGTTATTGATCGATCTTTGCTTCAATACGAGTTGTCCTCTATTTTCAGCCGATCTCTATTGAGGGAAGAGGGATGATCCCTCCTACTTCATCCTTTTGAAGTGCAACCTCTAGGGTAGGCTCCTTACGGCCCCCACATCTTGCTCACAAAATTTCATATGCATTGGACTTATGGATTTTGAGATATTGATTGTTTTCCATTGAGTTGCACTTGTTTGGCTAAAATATGCCGATCCCTTTTATACGATCCCTTTATATCGATCCCTTTCTTAGGTGAAGTAATTTGCCCATAACTTGAGCATACAAACTCCAAACGATTTGAAATTTGAAATGTAGCCTCGTGGGTCCTTTCTTGTCACTTTATACCAGTCTCACCTAGTTTGGGACAAAAATTGAGGATATGTACTGATCCCTTAGGGGAAGGGATAGGCACTGATCCCCTGCCTGGGGGAGGTACTAATCCGTACTTAGAATATTCTGGAGAGTCTATCTCTTTGTCTCAGTTGATCGTCGCTTCATATCATTGCCTACACTTGATTTTTGTGCCTCATAACCATCGCTCGGGGCTACTGGCCTTGATAATCGTGAAGTCTGTTGGGTTAAATCTACCTGTATACTGCCTTGGCAAAAGGTGGGTTAACACTTTGTCCCCCAAAACATGCCTTGCGAAGGTGTGTTTTGAATTGCCATACATCCGAAATCCATTAATAGCCGTATTTTCCAATCCAGAATCCAATCCAAATCCACTATCTCTCCTGATCTTTTTATCTGAATATGCATCTACCCAAACCCAAACCTATTGTTGTTCGAAGCCGATATCCAAATCCAAGATCTCTCTAGGTTGTTATCCTAATCCAAATCCTCGATCTCACTGAATCATTGCATAGCACAATCCATGCTCGACGACTTGAGTAGGTTGATCCATCGCGTTCGAGCGAAGCGATCTACCCCTTGCCAGGCATAGTCCATACCCGTTGACCTTAATCTTTCCAGATCCTTGCTGAGCACAATCCATAATCAACGACCTGAGTAGGTTGATCCATCATATTCGAGCGAAGCGACCTACCCCTTGCCAGGCATATTCCATACCCGATGACATGTTGGGTTTTATTCTTCGACCTCAATACCCAGTTAAGGACTTAATCCATGATGTGCGAGTCAGTTTCGTCATGTTCGGCCGATGAAAAGACTTGTACCTTGCGATTGTTATCCCATCTCTCCGGACAGGACTACAACCACGACCTATATTATATATTACATTGATCCAAATTTAAGCATTCCTACGTCCATTTGTCAATATATAAATTAAGATTCCATACAACCAATAAACCAGAGTTCAAAAAAACTAGAAAAACAAGAGTTTAAACAAGAAAAAAAATTCACAAACCCGAGCACTACGGTTTATCATCATCTTAGAGCATACCTAGGGACCGTCTTCGATCCCTTAAATGTGTAAGTGACTTAGCCGTCCTACTACGAAGTTTGTTACTTATTCCATCCCATCCCGATCAATTGATGACAAGTTGATGATGATGCCTTGATCCAGTGCCATTTTCATTCGAGGTGGACGGTGGCTGCTCCTGTTCCACCGCCATAACCCGAGTCCTTACGTATTATTGTAACTAACCATTACTTACATGTTCCTCAATGATATCCTTCAAATGTCTGCAGTCATTTGTATTGTGCCCATCTAGTTCATGGAATAGACAGCGCTTTCCTGATGTCCGTTCACGTTCGGAGGGTTCCCTCCTTGCCTGCCTTTGATACGGAAGGCGTCCTCGAGTATCCTGATATATCCATTCTAAGTTTCATTCAATTTCAAGTAAGAAGAGAATTTGGGTTCTCTCCTCTACCATTTCGATCCATCAAAGCTGTTGTCCATATTCCGTTTACCCTTATCCTTCCCTGAGCTTTCACCAGGCGGTTCACCACCCCGTACTGTATTAACTTCCATTGCCTCTCTATCATCTTTCACATCTTCTTGTCGCAGAAACGTTTCTACTTCATGGTAAAATTCCCCAAGATCCATCGGTGGATCCCGTATCAGTGATATCTTAAAATTTGAATTATCTGCAACTCTTGACACTGCCGCCATCAAAACCATCGATGGATCTGGTCGATCAACTGAAACAACTTCCGCATTGAACCTGGTTAAAAAATTCTTGAGTGATTCTCTTGCCCACTGCTTTATTGATGTCAATGTCATTACATTCTTAGGTCTCGTAATGTGAACCCGAAACTGCTTCATAGATCTTTCAACCAATTCCATCCATGTGCTAATAGAACCGCTTTCCAACTGTTTGAACAATAGTGCAGCTACATCCATTAAGTACATGGGGAAACTTCATGCTAGGACTTCTTCTGATGCCCTCAGTATTTTCATATGCCATACACACCTCATCATATGCATAGTCGGATCCGACTTTCTATCATAAACTTCTAGTATTGGTAGTTTGAATTCTGGTGGATTCCTAGCATTCTTGATATTAGGAGCAAATGGACTTCTATTCACATCCTTCAGATGCCCATTCACCAATCCTCTATGCATAGCTTGCCTGATAATCTCTACAAACCTGTCATTTTCTTCTAGTGGTAGTCTCCTATGATCATGTCCAAGCTGCCCCCCGAGTCCACGAGGGAATTTTGGAACGTATTCCTTCGGACGAGCATCCAAATTCCGATTCGCATCGAGCTCTGTGGGATTGACCATAGATTCTCCAGCATACGATCGACCAGACCCAAGGGTATGTCCACATGCCTTTGGGGATCGGGGTCGATCCCTCTGGAGGGATCGGGACCGATCCCTCTAAGATGGCCAGGGACTGCCATCAGCTGCTCTGTTTCATTCCTTTATCCAATAGCTCCGTCTCCATGCTCCCGGTTCTGATTCCCAGCGACTCTTTCCACCTTAACTCCTTGATCCATAGCTCTAGTAGTTCCTATCATTCCAACTCCTTGGTTTTGCATTCTGAAATTCCTATGGCTCCAACCTGTCTGATCTGTCGGAGTAAATTTTGCGTCATCTCCTTCTATCTTTTCAGCATCCGCTCCTACATAGCATTCACCATTGTTTCCATCTCCTTCCTAGTGATGTAGGCGGAGGTTTGATTAGCTTCAGCTCCTGAGGAAGCCTCCTGACCCCCTTCATGATGACTCCTATCCGCTACCTGTCTTCTTGTTGATTGCTTCATCATTGCTTTAAATCCAAGCTACAGGGTTCCCCATTATGTTTGCTACTTTTCCTTCGAATGTCGTGCCATTCCGACTTACGGTTTGTGAGATATCGCATTTTCCATGAAGTGGTGTTGCATATATTCTTATTTCAGCCGATCCCTCCAAAGTATCCCATTTGATATGCAATTTTTATGGGGTGTTCCACATATTGTAGTAAGCTTGTGCTCCAAGTTTCATGTCAATTGGATGTGTAGATGTTGAGATATTGACTGATCATTGCTGCAAATCCAACTAAACAGGGATAGGGGCCGATCCCTATATAGGGATAGGGCCAATTCCTCTAGACTCCTCAAAATGATGTGTGATCCCTATGAGAGCTCCTCCATGTTGTATTATGCTTACTCTCAAAGTTTCATGCAAATTAGATTAGTAGAACTTGAGTTATTGATCGATCTTTGCTTCAAAATGAGTTGTCCTCTGTTTTTAGCCGATCCCTATTGAGGGAAAAAGGTCGATCCCTCCTACTTCATCCTTTTGAGGTGTGACCCCTAGGGTAGGCTCCCTAGGGTCCCTACATCTTGCTCATAATATTTCATATGCATTGGACTTATGGATTTTGAGATATTGATTGTTATCCATTGAGTTGCACTTGTTTAGCTGAAATATGCCGATCCCATTTATACGATCCCTTTTAACCAATCTCTTTTATATATATCCCTTTCTTGAGGTGAAATAATTTGCCCATAACTTGAGCATACAAACTCCAAATGACATGAGATTTGAAATGTAGTCTCGTGGGGCCTTCCTTGTTACTTTATACTGGCACCCAGTTTGGAACAAAAATTGAGGATATGTACCAATGCCCTAGGGGAAGGGATATGCACAGATCCCCTACCTAGGGGAGGTACTAATCTATATTTAGAATATTCTGGAGAGTCCATCTCTTGGTCTTGGTTGATCATCGCTTCATATCATTGCCTGCATTTGATTTTTGTACCTCACAATCATTGCTCTGGGCTACTGACCTTGATAATTGTGATGTCTGTTGGGTTAAATCTGCATGTATACTGCCTTGGCAAAAGGTGGATTAACAGATACAAAAGGTATAGAGTTTACACAAAAGTCCATTCATGAAGTCTAGATCAAAACTTTTTATTTATATATAAATAGTATCCAAAACTTTTATATTCAAAACATCAATCATACTGTATAGGAAATTAATTTTAAAGGTAAAATTTAATAATTAACGTACATAGTTTATTTACGTTTTTGTATGCAAATAATATAAAATAATAAAATAGATTTCAATCAAAGTTAACCTTTTTAATAAAAATTCCAAAAAAACAAAGGAATTGGACAAATTAGGACATGTAAATTCGTGATAAAAACATTTAGAACTAATTAATACAAAGAATAACAACAAAATCATCAAAGGAGACATATAATGTAGATCATATCAATTATGATGAACATATATTGAAAAATGATGAAGAACAAAAGTAGATCTAAAACAAATCAACTTAATATACATACTTTTAATTGAAATAGACAAAAGGGGGTTTTAAATATATGTTGCAAGATGAACAATTAAAACATAAGAAGAATCATATAGAGTCTAAGCATATGAATAATATAAACACTTTAAAAAAATTAAATTAGAGAATTTCCTTAGGATGTTGCCAAATGTCACACACTGAACGATGAATCAATGCTCCTAGATTCTTGAGTCAACCTTTATGTTTTGCAAAGATCAAGAGGTATGAACCACCTTCAATAAATTGATCTAACTAGTATTTGCCTTGGGAAATTTTTTAGCTATGTAAGCCATGACAATTTCAGCCATTAAGGGAGAAAGAGAATAAATTTTGTCAGGAAAAAGTCAGAATAAATGAAAGAGAATATGTTATAAGGGAAACATTGAAACTTTTCAATCCCCTTCTTTAAAGCCTTCCCTATTTAATTCCAAATTAAATCTCATCAAATCCTCCATTCTCCTCCCCCCACCCTCACCATGCATGGTCGGCTATAAAAAGTGGTAGAGTATGCCTAAAAAATTACCAAATGCATTTAGCATTTGTTCCATTTAAATCTAATTTAAATATTCTATCGTATATCGATACGCTCATCTATAACTTTTTTACACATGCTTTATTAAATTCTAATGGTATTAAAAAAAATCAAATAAAATATAAAAATTAATATTTCATAAATATTAATTAATTTACAACGATTATAAATTAATTAAATCGTGTGGTTTTATTTGGAGTATCCATCATTTCGGTTATGCAACACAAAGGTGTAAAATCAATCAGCGATTATTATCAAACAATTCGAATATTAATGTTCACACGTCACCTTAAAAAGATACTTTGACTTTGAGTTGACTGTAGTTAACCATGATACTAATCCCATGTAACCAAGGAGATGAATTCTCTATTGAATAGTGTTTCACTTACAATGCTTCAACTCAGACCCAACCGTAGTCGTTCGATGAATGTCAGCCACGATTTAACTATAATCAAAGTGGAGTGTCTATATTAAAGTTTAACATTATTCTTAAGTTGAGAGAACTATGTAACATCGTCACTTCGATATTCTCTGTTTGACCTTAGTTATATTAACTGACAAAAAACTCTAGAGTGAATTACGCCATGATTTAACTATAATTTGGCCTTAGCAGTCGTGAAAAATACATTACCCAACATTTGAAGAGCGTTACATACTCTAGTCTTAATGGATGTATCGATATCATATCTCGAAACATCTTGACTATGAATATTTAAAATAATATTTTATTTTAAATGTGATACGTTTCTCATGATTACAACACATTGTAATTATTATTACATAACATATCATTTAAGGATTTTCTACATAATAAACTTTGAATTAATTACTTAATTACTATATCACAATATGACAAGTACATAATAGAAAGAAAACACCTTTTATTTTAAACAAGATTAGTTATTAAGTTAGATATTTGTAATAAATTACATAATTTTTCATAAGGTCACACCCCTAACTCTATTGCTATGGATGAGAAATGTGACAACTCTCACCTCTCAACACACCAATCTAAAGCCTAGGGTGACTTTCGGACTCATGTCGGTGCCAAGAAGTATGAGCCATCGGGTTTTTATAACATTACAGAGACTAAGAATAAACAGATATGATCTAAGATATACTACACTTTAAATATGCATAGTGGAAGGAAAAAATATAAATATAAAAATAACGCTCTCAGAATATATCTCAAAATATAGTCTCAGAAAATATTACGTAGTCAAATACAAAGTACATAGAAATACAACCCTATGATGAGCTCGCCTCTCTACGTCCTGAAGTCGGACCAATCACCTGCTGGCCTATCTTCATGTGGTGGTAAAAGAAAGAAAAATGGGTGGGTCGAACAAAAGTCTGGTGAATGAGCACATGTTTAATATATGGTGATCATGTGCAGTTAACTTTAAATCCACCATATGTGACCTAGGGTGCTCTACAAGTGTTTGTGTATTACTAGATCCTTTACTTAAGGGTTTTATTTAATACACACCTACACTAACTACTAGTGCATGCTCCTGCAGGGATCGAACTACAGATCAAACCTCAATAGCTAATGATCGGCCACCGCTACTAGAGCTACTCAACATAGGTTCATCCTACAACTTTCCCGTATGGGACTACATCTCATATTATCACCACACATAACTATCTCATATAGTTTTCCCTACTATTTCCACTTGGGAATAAATTTACAACAACTACGACTACACATATCCCAACTACACATTGAGGGGGTACCCATAATGCCTACTTGCCGATGTGTCTCATTGTCTACATCCGCGTTTACCTCTCAATGGTAGTTTACGCCTCTTATTGCACACGTCGAGATCCATTAACAACACAATATCACGTCACGTCGGTATCTGTGCATACCAAGGAACTCACATTGTGTCGGGCCTACACACTTTATCAAGCATCAATCAGTGTTGCGCATCCATCGTAGAACCTCTTGTGAATGACACTTGCGATAGAATTGCCCCCAATCGAATAATCAACCCCTCATTAGGTAAAGAGCATTTACCCAACCCTGCAATGTCCTAGCATCATCTCATAAGGAACTAGCTTTCCTATTATCACTAACATCCATATATGTACATAATATAACTATACACACTACTAATATTTTTATTTTCAACCTGGGCCATAGGCTGAGGTTCAGATTACACATCCGGGTCGTCTACCGGTCGACAGCTTTCTGTCGACCGCTCGAGTTGAATGGTCGACCAGTCACAGTGTAAATTTTATTGTTTTGATTGTTTCATTACCTTTTTAATTAGTTATTTTAATAATTGTTTAACTTTAATTAGTTTAAATCGCAGAAATCTCATATTTTTTAGTTTTAACAGTATTTGTTCCAACTCCTAATCAGTGTGAATTTATAGTAATTAGTTTCACCTAGGTTTCATCCAATAGTCAAGTTACATGGCAAATAATAAGGATTTTTGGAGTTAAAAAGAAGTTTAAGCTAAGTTAATTCCTATTTAACAGGTCTGCATCAATTTAATTTATCATCAAATCTCATACATAAATGGTTAGGGTTTGCAATTTAATTACTAACATCCTAAATCAGATAATGTAAACTAAAGTTAAATATAGTTAATCAACTTATTAAAAAATATTCCCACTCACCTCATATCCAAGCTCTATTCCTATTCTTCGTTCGGAAATCAACACTCGATAGCTTGCCCTTTCGTTGGTCTGATCTTCATGTACTCTAGTTATTTTATTTTTACTAGTTTTTAAAGAAATTTTATAAGTGGAGGAGAAGAGATTTTGATAGAGTTTTGGCACACAGATGAATTTTTAATGAATTAAGGTTTAGGTTAAGTGTATATTTATAGGGGTTTTAGGTTAATACAAACCGTTAGACTAATTCTAAAGAATATTCAGCTTCATCATGTACACTCATCGTTTACTTTGGGCATAAGTAGTATATTTGGTTAAATTGGAATCATTCATCTCGCTTTAGAATTGCCAATTTACAACATCAACTGATCGATCACTAATAGAGACCGGTCGACCGCTATCGGTCGACCGATGGACCCTAAGGGTCGACTGCTTAAGTTGTTTAGTTAGGGAAAGTTTTATATTTTAATTTATTTCGTTCTCAAATTTTAAAACCCTCGTAACTTCTCCATACTAACACCAATTTCAAAGTGTTATATATGAAAATTGTCTAGAAAATTGCTATGAACCAATGACGTAATTTTCTTAGCCAAATTCAGACATTTGTGAAAATTTTATTTTTACGCTTGTTATATTTAATTTAATTCTTTTATTAAATTTTTTGCTTAAGTTTCAAGGTGTTACATTCTCCTCCCTTAAAAGGATTTCATCCCCAAAATCTTAGAGGATGGAAAAATGTAACTCATACATACAATAATCAATAGCTACAACCATTTATTCATCCATCATACATGGGTAATCATTGTCCTTAGTAAATTTCTAATGCAACATATGTATATGCAAGCGTGAAATGCATGTGAACCTATATTAATGTAAAGAGTAGGTGATCTCCTGATCTAGTCGACCTCTTATCATCTAAGTGCTTATTTCATGTATCCAAGATGTATGCAATATCCTATGTAAATATACGTGCAATTCTATATATATGCCCAACCATTCAATCCATATACAACTTCCCTATGCATAATACTCAACAAGATAAAAAAATAAAAAAGAGATGAGGTGAGTGTGTATACTATCTAGAGAATATATTTTCCTAAATGCGTAAAGGAAGCAATCCAAATAATACATTCACTAGCATTCATCATCCAACATGTCCTAATGACACGTTCACAACGATTCCTACCATTCAATAGTCTCTACCTAAAGAGGTATACCAACTTAAGTCCTAATACATAAGCAACCTGTACTTATTGGACTTAAATGCACCAAAAAAGAGTTATGGATGGATAGCTTAGATCTTCTCCTCGGGTTTCCATGTACTCTCTACTAGATCATCTCCACATTGGACTTTAACAAGTTTGATTTCTTTGTTAGGGATTCGCTTTGTACCATGCTCAAGAATACAAGTGGGTGCACGGTAAATAAGTGACTCCCTCTCTACCTCCACCTCCTCTAGTTGACTCGGTTCAACTACGATAGCTAAATCATGCAAGACCTTTCGCAAATACGACACATGGAAAACATCATATACTCCTGCCAACTTGTAACGACCCAGAATTTTATCAATTTGATTTGGGAATATTTAATTTATTTTAAATTTTTTATTAATGGTTTTTTAAAATTTAAATAACCCTCTTTTAATTTATAAGTAATATTACATAATTCAATTTTGAATTCTTTTTACAAAAATAGGTAGTTCGATGAAAAATCGAAAATGTGACCGAAACCCTATTTCAAATTTTCATCTTTTTGTCGAACGATAAGTTATAGAAAGTTTTTGAACTTTTGTATACATTTTAAATAACATTTAAATGCTAGATTAAGTTAAGAAAACATGTTATTTTGAAATGTAAAGATAAATGAATAATATAATAATGGGAATTAATAAAAATAAATTATATTTAAAATTTAAGATTTGAATTTGATTTGATGGCTTAAGTGTTAAAGTAGAGAAAGGTACATGGACCTTCCTAATATCCATCTTTTTATTCATGTATGTAGTAATTAGTTGACCTAGAAAAATGGGTGAGATGAAAATGTGGTAAGGGTATTTTTGGTCTTTAACATTTTTCATTCATTTATAAAAACAAGTTTTATTTCACTTCTCATTAATTCTCTTCCTTTCCTCTTCTTCTTTGTTCTTCTTCCTTCTTCTTTTATTTCCTGTAAAATGGAAAAACACTCATCTCTTCACTTCAAAAATCCGTATATCACAATCCGACCAAAATTAGCAAAATTTTCGAACATGAAAGTTGTTCGTTTCCACCTCTGGTATTTTTTTTAAAATATAGCTTAAAGTTTTCTCGAGCATAGTGGCGGGATATGCTTGAAATCAGAAGATGTCAAGAAAAGACAGTTTTTTGACGATCATGAAATGGAGATTAAAGGGCATGGATAGGTTTGTATCATCGAATGGAGATTTTTGGTGATGGTCGTCTGATTTTAGATGCCTAGGGTGGTCACGATGACTGAATGAATGGATTTTGTTCATGTGGATTTTTTCGGTGGTCGGATGGTCTAGAGGAGGAGCAGAGCTGCCTAAAGGATGTTTGGATGATGGCGGGGCCATGGGTGGTGGTCGTAAGTGGTCTGGGTGTCAAAATTAATGGGCTGAGCTAAGGTTTCGATTATCTTTGATTTTTGGCTTGACTTTTTGGATGTTGGCGGCAATGTGGGAGATCGGGCGTAGCGAGGATGGGTTCAAAAGGAATAGCATTGAGTGGCGGTTGCAATGGGGACAGTGTCAATGGCTGGATGTTGTCTTGGTGGCGGTGAGGAGGTGCGTTCGTGCTTGAAGTATATTTCCTAGAGCGATTTTGTATTTGGTGGAACATGGTCAAACTTGGATGCGGTTGGCCGGAGGCAGAGGCGAGGGTGCCAACATGCTGAGGGTGCGAGAAGGATTGGTGGGTGGTCGAAGTTCGATGATTGGAGGGGTCGATGGTGGTGTTAGTGCACACGTGCACATGTGTGCATGTTTGGAAATCAATTTGGGGATTTGAATTTTTAGCGGGAAGATGGAGTACTCAAGCTGTTTTGGTATAAAAGAGGTGAAGCGGGCCTTAGACCGATGCATTTGGGTGAGAAACATTTGATTTTGTTTGTTTAAATTTTATAAACTGCATTGCCAAATTTAAAGAATGATAACTCCTTCATTTTTCACCCGTTTGACCCGTGGGTTTTTGCACTAGGTTCGTATGAACTAGAAGAACAATATATATTATAACTTGTTGATAGTTTGGATGAAGTATAATTTATGATATAATAATAGGGGTAAAACTTAATTACGTTATTTTAAATAATAACGTAGTCAATTAACTATATTTCATTGGTGATACCTATTTGGCTAAATAAAACACCATTCTGTTAAATTAAATTGAATGGATTATTTTGGACATCTATTAAGCAGAATAAAACACTATTTTGCTTTAATTAAATTGAGTAAATTATTGATGACATCTGTTTAGCAAAATAAATCCTTATTCTGCTGTTATATTAAGTTGAAAATTTATTCATATATCAATTAATTAATATGTGGATTAATTAATATTGGATAAGTGATGGACTAACTAGTGATTGTGAATCGTTAATTTTATTTGCATAAATGCTTGCTTATGTACATACAAGTGATATGACTTGGAAAGTGAATTAAAAACATATGGTAGCTTGTTTAAGTACCATTGTGGTCGTTAAGCCACTTACCGAATTTGAAAGGTTATGGATTTAAATTAACTTCAATTTTATAACAATTCGAGGTTAAGTGTTTATTTAATTATAAATGATTTAATTATTTTATAAATGATGTTTTAAAGTTAATTAATTATTTTACAAATGATGTTCAAGATAATGAATTATTTTATTAATTTTGTTTAAAGTTATTTAGTTATATTATTAATGTTGTTTAAAGATGTTTAATTATTTTATTAATAATGTTTAAGTTAATTAATTATTTTATTAATAATGTTTTAAGTTAATTAATTATTTTATTGGTGATGTTTAAAGTTAAATAATTATTTTATTAATGATGTTTTAAAGTAAGTTAATTAACTATTTTATAATTATTTAAGAAATTTTACTTAATAAACGATATTTTGTAAAGGAGATTTATTAATGATATTTTATTAATAAAATAGAGATTGATAAATGGTGATTAATAAATAAAAGAATGAAATTATAAGTGATATTTTGATAATAACGAAGATTAGTGTTAAGTATATAAGATCTATAAAAATGAGTTAAAGAATTTGTATAAAGGATTTTACAAAGAATATTTATAAAGGATTTTATAAAGAATTTTTATAAAATATTTTTATAAATAGAAAATATTTTTATTAATAGAAAAGAGTTTTATAAATAGAAAGAGTTTTATAAATAGAAGAAATTTATAATTTAATTTGGAGATTTATAAAAGGATCTGTAAAATATGAAATGGGCTTATAAAAAGGGAACTTTATAAAAGAAATGAGATTTGATTTTGATAAATAATCCTTCTTAATTATGGTGGTATGGAACATTCCTTTCATACTTAACACCAAAGGATAGTGGTTTTGTTTATAGTAAGTAATGTTCTAAATGATATTTGTTTTGGGCCATTCAAATATAAACTTGGAAAAGAGAAAATCTTTATTAAGTTTTGTAAATATACTTATACCATTAAGATAAATATATGGATATATTTTCTAAGTATTGAAATTATAATGTTTTGTTAATATACTTATACCGGTGAGATAAGTATATGAATGTTTTTCCAAGTATTGAAAGGAGTATAAGGGGTTTATGAAAATATCTTTTGTGAAGGTATCTTAAATCAAATAATTAAAAGAGATTTAATTAATAAAGGCTTAGTGTATACCACATAAAATTAAACCTAGGTTTGATTATTGTTGTTTATTTGATAGTTAAATAACCAAGTATCCAATCTTGGCCAAAATATAATTCTGGAAATATCTAGGAGAAACACGGAAGTTATATTGCACAGTCATCTTCGATGATGCTATACTGTCTGTATAAATCTCGTTTTGTTCTCCTGGGACAAATGATAAGGAAATCTGTCTGCTTAAACGGTTAGGAGGTGGTCTCCACTCGTATGTATTGTCTAATTATTTCCAAAAGAACCGGAGTTGAGTTTACTGGAACTATTGATTTGGTTTTGGTGCAACCGGTAAGCGGGGGAGTGTACTTACATGAGATGACTTGAAACCATAACCACTCCAAAACCATATTCGAGTTCTACGCTTTGGAAGAGGTTCAAGACTAGTTTGAGATAATGGAATTGAAGACGGAGTTCTCTGAAATGCAAGGGCTACTTCCTACAAATCCTAAGGGTGATTCCAAAATAAATGCTGATTCCAAAATAAATGCAATAGAAGTAGTGCCTTCGGTTTGTTCATATCTTGGACAACTTGTATGGATAAATGTTGGCATTTCATTATTGCCTGGAGAGCAGTGTTAGCATTCCAAGTGGGATTTGATGAGAAAGAAAAAGATAATCGTGACCTTACAAGCCTCACAACTAGGTAATATCTAAAACATGAGATAAGCTTTAAGACTATGAGGTTTCGCTACCATTAGGAGCATCATTCCTCGATCTAGAATCGATATTTGTGGATTTTGGTATGCGTGCACACGGGAAGAGTAGGGCCATGGCCCGATGCATCTATTTGCAGCCTTGGTGCTTGGGGAATGATGTAATCTGGCTTATCTTGTTTGAGGGGCATACCGGCTTGATTCGTAGGGGTTAAAAGGTTTTTGACCTAGGTACATTATTTAGAGATGTATTGTAGTAGGCGGTACCCCAATAGCCTTGTCGTTGATGAAAATCCAATCTCCAATACGTGCCCTACAGTATTAGTTGTAGAACTTGGTACTGTTGAATGTAATTATGGGTAACCATTTTAGATATTTTATATATTTATTTTCAACCCTTAGACATTATTATAATATCAGTGAATTTTCTAATAAAAACGATTTGGTTATCGTAAGGTAAAAACTCATCTGTGTTTAAGTATGGCACGATCTTATGAAATACCTTTATTTTGAAAGGTTTTTAAAATATTAAAAAATCCATATGATTGTGTTTCTCATGCTGGTTTACTAGACTGATCCGGGCATTATTTTCTTATAATGCTCGGGTCAGCCCAAGCATATTTACAAGATTTAGCTGGACACTCTGGAGCTTCAGGAGACGAGCTGAATCCTCCAAGATGTATTACCGTACTTTATCTTTTGCTATTTGTTCCTGACTGTATATATCAATAGTTGTAAGGATTGGTTGTTATAACTGTCCAGGCTGATGATAGGTAAGTTTTTCTCTGATGATAGTATGCATATTAAAGTTCAGATTTCTTTTGTAAAGATCATTAGTATATTTTATATTTCTCATCATATTGTGAGATTATGTTCTGTCTTTCCTTTCACCCCAACAACCTATCTTTTTTGCACTTGGATGTTCGACAAGTAAATACCATGGATGTTGTTATCCCACCTTTTGGTCAAAGCTAAAATATCGACTAGAAACAGGGCTGCAATGGATGTCGGCAAAAATTCGACCGGACTCCAATCGGGATGGGATCGATTGGGAAATGACGATCAGTGCTAGAAAAGGCCACATTTGAAGTTTCAGGTAAATCGGAGTTCACACGGAGGAGATATGATCGATACAAGATAGGAAGAATATGCAGTTCATATCCATCGGTGAACTGAGGTAATGACCATTTCAAATCCATCAAGTTCGTATCCATCAGAATGGCATCACCTCAGTGTGTTCGTATCCATCAGGTTTAGTGCAGTTCGAATCCATCATACTCGCATCAATCATCATACTGGCTTGTTCGAATCGATCGATTTCGTATCCATCACAGGGATACTGCCTCGGTCTATTCGAATCCATCCCAAGTCTTTGTTCATATCGGTTGAGCTCATATCCATCGTGGTCAGGATACTTCGAATCGATCACAGTGATTCGAATAAAGACTAAAACAACTGGATGCAAACAAATAGTCGATACGAGCGAAACTTAAGCACTAGATGCGGGTTGCTTGGTCGAACTCAGCACGCAAAGCGAATCGACCCAGGGATTTCGCGACACATCATTGCACGTGCACGTGCTCCGATCGAGTCGAACAGGTGGATACGAAACATGGATTCGAATGCAGCAGTGTTCACGAAAGTGCAATCTCGTATCGATCATATCTCACGAACCATTGATCCAAATGCAACGAAATTTTCACAGGAGCTTATGCACAAGGTAAAGAGTATCCCAACCAAGTTTCAGCTCGATTGGATCATTTTTTGATGGATACAAAATGGTTTTGTATCGATCACATATCGAGTCGAAACTTGGTGGGGTCGGTCGCGTGGGCCCACTCACGTGCCAGAAGAAGTCTCCTGAAGTTTGAGCGCGATATCAGCCTCCTACGCCTATAAATAGCCCCCTGAAGCCTACAGAAAGGGGACCTTTTGGCCATCCAACGTCCAGACTCTGCCGGATTCAATTCTACGCTTCAACACAATCATTGTACTAGAAATTCTTCATTGTAACTGTTGTAATCATCTGTAACCAGCAAGGATAATCAATAAAAGATAAAACTTTGAAGTGGACGTAGGCCGGAGATAGCCGAACCACTATAAATTGTGTGTTTCTGTTCATTATTTCTGGATTGCTGTTTGTTGCTTGCTTAGATCTGTGATTTGTGTTTGGAATATTGCTGATCTACATTCATAACTTGGTGCTTTCACAATATTTGGGGTTTGCAACCATTTTTGGTGCAAACAGATGTATTAGTGTCCACCTCGGAGGATCGAAAGGCAAGTTGTTACAGTTGGTATCAGTGTTGAAGGTTAAACGAGAACCTTGGCACTGGTGGGGTAAACTCATTAGAGATAGGGTTAGTAACCCCCTAGAATGAGTTTGAGCGTGTATATATATATGAGACTGTGTATTTGTTAGTGCTATAAAAATGTTTTATATTGTGTTAACTGATCTGTTGAGTGGTTTATGGATTCTGGTCAATATGAGTAACTAACGTTATCGATATGGATCTCTAAACACTTAAACAATGCCAATCGACACAGTATTGTTTTAAAATTTGGTAAATGAAATATTTTTACCTAGGAGTATATTTTATATATAAAGGAATAATTATCAGAAATTAAAATAATAATTTTTGATGTTCTTGTTTGTTAGGAAATGATAATATTCAATTATTATCATTTAGGGTTTGATTAGTCATGCTCGTCCATTTTTAGGCATGAACTGTTGTTTGTTGATTTATTGGTAATTTTCCTTTTTAAACCACAAGTTGAGTAGATAGAAATTGTAGGAACATTGAAACGAACACCTTGTGAATTAAGTTTCACAATTTGACTGTAAGGTGTTCGACTATAATGTTGGGTTAAAATTGGATTTTAATAAAAGATGTTTATTGAAAGAAAGTTAAAATATTTTGGAAATAAATGTTTGAGAAATGATTTTTATAAAGGTGATTTTATAAAATTGATTTATAAAAATGTGGTTTATAAATAAAAAGGCTTTAAGTAGAGAATTTGAGGACTTAAATCCCGATGCTTTTGAAAAATGGTTTTCAAGGTTTTGGGAAAAATAATAATAGTATTATTTGAAAGTATATATGAATAGAAATATTTCTAAGGGATTTTTTAAGGAGATATAAAGCATTGAACTCACTTCTGTCATTGGGAAATAATTCTGATGATGACTACAGCATCATCGGAATTCATTTTCGAGTTTCTAAGTAGGGAAATGTTACCATAGCAAATTTGCTATAGGATTGTTTGATAAAGCAGATTTTGATTTGATCCCAAAAGCATGATTTGATTTTTTTTAAATGTATATTATTTTTTCAAATGGTTTTTGGAAATAGTAGTAGTTTACTTGAAAGTTTGCAATTGTGAATGCTTTGGAAAGAGAATTTTAAGTAAATGCATTTTCTTTGAATGGGTTTGGGGAATGAGCCTTGATATTTTTTGATCTGAATAATCTTTTAAGTGACAATCGGATGCTTACCTAGGCGAATGTTGTAGTGTACTTAGTAAATTATTCTCTTTATCATTGTACGATCAAAATGAGTTCGAATCCGAATGAACCCAAAGCAAGTTGGCTACTGATATTTTATTAAAACTATTTTTATGGAAATAAATATAGTATTGTTTCAAAAAGGGAATTTTGAAAATAGAATGAGTATTTTTATGTTAACTAGTTCGAGTGCCTGGAAATAACTAAAAATGGGAAAGAGATGGGTTTGGATGGTAAACACTTCTCTTATGTATTACCCTTTTGGTAAGGCAATGTATGATACTATTTGATAGTACCCAGTTCCCCGGTATCATTTTGGTGTTACTTAGGCTATATATATATTCTAGGATTAAGATATATAGTATCATTTCAAAATGGGTTTTGAAATAAAAATCGGGTATTTGAATCTTGAGTTTACACAAGGAAAATAAATTCAAAGTGGAAAGGTTTGAATCTGATAATGGTATGTACCCTCCGGATGTAGTAGGGTATTACAAGTTTATAAACTTAGTTGTGATTTATGAAAATGTATCCATAAATATTTATGGAAAGTAAAATGGTTAAGATTTGTGTTGGCTGGTTTCCTTCTTTGTTTGTTTGAGACAAAATTTAAGGGTCGAGATTCTTTAAAGGAGGAAAGAATGTAATGACCTGGAACTTTATCAATTTGATTTGGGAATATTTAATTTATTTTAAATATTCGACTAATGGTTTTTAAAAATTTAAATAACCCTCTTTTAATTTATAACTAATATTATAGAATTTATTTTTGAATTCTCTTTACAAAAATAGGTAGTTCGATGAAAAACCAAAAAATTGATCGAAACCCATTTTCGAATTTTCAGCTTTTTATCAAATGACAAGTTATAGGAAGTTATTGAACCTTCATATACATTTAAATGCTAGTCTAAGTTAAGAAAACATGTTATTTTGAAATGTAAAGTTAAATGAATAATACAAATATGGGAATGAATAAAAATAAAATATATTTAGAATTTAAGATTTGAATTTGGTTTGGTGGCTTAAGTGTTAACGTTGAGAAAGGTACATGGACCTTCCTAATATCCACCATATTATTCATGTATGTAGTACATAGTTGACTTAGAAAAGATGGGTGAGTTGAAAATGTGATTAAAGGTATTTTTGGTCTTTAACATTTTTCATTCATTAATAAAAACAAGTTTTATTTCACTACTCATTAAATCTCTTCCTTTCCTCTTTATCCTTATTCTTTTGTTTCCTGTAAAATGGAAAAACCCTCATCTCTTCACTTCAAAAATCCATATATCACAATCCGATCAAAATTAACGAAATCTTCGAACATGGAAGTCGTTCGCTTCCATCTTTTGTATTTAAAAAATATTATAACTTGAAGTTTCATTAAGCATAGTGGCGGGATTTTCCCGAAATCAGTAGATGTCAAAAAAAGTTAGCTTTTGGACGGTCACGAAATGGAGATAGGATGGCAAGGATGAGATCGTATCGTCGAATGGAGATTTTTGGTGCTGGTCGTGTAATTTTTATAGACCTAGGGTGGTCGTGGTGGTTAAATGAATGGATTTCGTTCGTGTGGCTTTTTCCGATGGTCGGATGGTCTAGGGGAGGAGTAGAGTTTCCTGAAGGAGGCTTGGGCGATGGCAAAGCCGTAGGCAGTGGTCGCAGGGGGGTCCGAGTGTCTCAATTGATGGGTCGAGCTAAGGTTTGGGTTTCTGTTGTCTTTAATTTTGGGCTTAACTTTTTGGACGTGGGCGACAATGTGAGATACCGGGCATGGCGAGGATGGGCTCAAAGGTGTAGCGATGAATGGCGGTTGCAATGGGGGTAGTGTCGAAGGATGGATGTTGTCGTGGTGGCCGTGAGGAGGCACGTTCGTGCGTGAAGTATATTTCTTGGAGCAATTTCGTATTGGGTGAAACATGGTTGGATTTGGATGCGGGTAGCTGGAGGCAGAGGCGAGGGTGCCAACGTGTTGAGGCCGCGAAGAGGGATTGGTGGGTGGTCAGAGTTTGGTGATTGGAGGGGCGGATGGTGGTGTTAGTGCATGCGTGCACATGTGTACACGTCTGGAAATCAATTTGGGGATTTGAATTTTAGGAGAGAAGATGGAGTGCTATAGCTATTTGGGTATGGGAGGGGTAGAGCAGGCCTCGGGTCAATGCATTTGGGTGAGAAACATTTGATTTAGTTTGTTTAAACTTTTATAAACTATGTTGTCAACTTTAAAGGACGCTAACTCCTTCATTTTTCACCCGTTTGACCCATAGATTTTTGCACTAGGTTCTTATGAACTAGAAGAATGTTATATTATAACTTGTTGATAGTTTGGACGAAGTATAATTTTATGATATAATAATGGGAGTAAAATTTTAATTATGTTATTTTAAATAATAACGTAGTTAATTAACTATACTTCATTGGTGATACCTATTTGGCCAAATAAAACACCATTCTATTAAATTAAATTGAATAGATTATTTTGGACATCTATTGAGCAGAATAAAACACCGTTCTACTATAATTAAATTGAGTAGATTATTGATGACATATGTTTAGTATAATAAATCCCCATTCTATTACTATATTAATTTGGATATTTATTCATATGCCAGTTAATTAATATTGGATAAGTGATGGATTAACTAGAATTGTTGATTTTATTTACATATATGCTTGCTTATGTACAAACCAGTGATATGTCCTAGAAAGTGAATTAAAAACAAATGGTAGCTTGTTTAAGTACCATTGTAGTCGCTAAGCCTCTTACCAAATTTGAAAGGTTATGGATTTGAATTAACTTCAATTTTATTACAATTGTAGGTTAAGTGTTTATTTAAAAATGATTTAATTATTTTATAAATGATGTTTTAAAGTTAATTAATTATTTTATAAATGATGCTCAAGATAATCAATTATTTTATTAATGTTGTTTAAAGTTATTTAATTATATTATTAATGTTGTTTAAAGATATTTAATTATTTTATTAATGATGTTAAAATTAATTAATTAATTTATTAATGGTGTTTTAAGTTAATTAATTATTTTATTGGTGATATTTAAAGTTAAATAATTATTTTATTTATGATGTTTGAAAGTAAGTTAATTAATTATTTTATAGAATAAATTTTACTTAATAAATGATATTTTGTAAAGGAGATTGATTAATGCTATTTTATAAATAAAAGAGATATTGATAATTGGTAATTTATAAATAAAAGAATGAAATTATAAGTGATATTTGATAATAATGAAGATTTGTATTAATTATATAAGATTTATAAAAAAGAGTTAAAGAATTTTTATAAAAGATTCTATGAAGAATTTTTATAAAAGAGTTTATAAATAGAAAAGGGTGTTATAAATAGAAAACATTTTTATAAATAGAAAGAATTTTATAAATAGAAGAAGTTTTATAGTTTAATTTGGAGATTTATTAAAGGTTTTGTAAATATGAAATGGGTATATAAAAAGGAAATTTTATATAAGGTATGAGATTTGATTTTGATAAGTAATCCTTCTTAATTATGGTGGTATGGAAACATTCTTTTCATACTTAACATTGAAGGATAATGGTTTGGTTTATAGTAAGTAATGTTTTAAATGATATTTGTTTTAGTCCATTTAAATATGGATTTGGAAAGGAGGAAATCTTCCTTAAGTTTTTTAAATATACTTATACTGTTGAGACAAATATATAGATATGCTTTCTAAGTATTGAAAGTATAATGTTTTGTTAACTTATATATACCAGTGAGATAAGTATATGAATATTTTTCCAAGTATTGAAAGGAGTATAAGGGGTTTGTGAAAATATCTTTTGTGAAGGTATCTTAAATCAAATGATTGAAAAAGGTTTAATTAATGAAAGATTAATTAATAGAGGCTTAGTGGATCCCACATGGATTTAAAGTAGATTTGATTATTGTTGTTTATTTGATAGTTAAATAACTAACTATCAAATCTTGGCCAAAATATAACTCTGGAGATATCTACTAGAAACATGGGAGTTATATAGCACAGTCATCTTCGATGATGCTGCACTATACATATAAATATCGTTTAATTCTATTAGAACAAATGATAAGGAAATCCATCCACTTAAACGGTTAGGAGGTGGTCTCCGTTCTTATGTATTGTCTAATTATTTCCAAAAGAACCGGAGTTGAGTTTACCGGAGCTATTGATTTGGTTTTGAAGTGACCGGTAAGCGGGGGAGTGTACTTATATGAGATGACTCAAAACCATAACCACTCCAAAACCATTTGTGCATTCTACACTTTGGAAGAGATTCAAAACTGGTTTGAGATAATGGAATCAAAGACGGAGTTCTTTGTATTGCAAGGCTACTTGCTACTAATCCTGAAGGTGATTCCAAAATGGATGTAGTAGAAGTAGTGCCTTTGGTTTGTTCATATCCTGAACAACTTGTATGGATGAATGCTGGCATTGCATTATTGCCTAGAGGGCAGTGTTAGCATTCCAAGTGGGATTTGCTAATAGAGGAAAAGGTAATCATGACCTCACAAGCCTCACAACCTGGTAATGACTAAGGCAGGGGATATGCTTCAGAACTATGTTGTTCGCTACCATTGGGAGCATCATTCCAAGTTCTAGAATCAATATTTATGGATATTTCTATACGTGTGCATGGAAAGAGTGGGACCATGGCCTGATGCATCTATTTGCAGCCTTAAAACCTGGGGAATGATGTAATACAGCTTGTCATGTTAGAGGGGTAGGTCGGCTCTTATTCGCAAGGGTCGAAAGGCTTTCGACCTCGGTACATTGTCTAGAGATGTACTGTGGCAGAAGGTACCACAGTAGCCTTGTCATTGATGGAAATTCAATCTCCAATATGTGCCCTACGGTTTTAGCTGTAGAACCTAGTATTGTTGAATGTATTTTAGGATAACCATTCCATATATTTTATATATTTATTTCAACCCTAGATATTATTATAATATCATTAGATTTTCTAATAAAAATGATTTAGTTATTGTAAGATAAAAACTCGTCCGTGTTTATATGCAGCATGGTCTTACAAAATACTTTAATTTTGAAAGGTTTTTAAAATATTAAAAAATCCATTTGATTGTGTTTCTCATGCTGGTTTACCAGACTGATCCGGGCGCATATTCACTAGATTTAGCTGGACACTTTGGAGCTTCAGGAGATGAGCTGGATGCTCCAAGATGTATTACCATACTTTATACTCTGTTGTTTATTCTTGATTGTATTTATCAGCAGTTGTAATTATAAGTTGTTATAACTGTCCAGGCTGATGATAGGTTAGTTTTGCTCTGATGGTAGTATGTATGTTAAAGTTCAGTTTTCTTTTGTAATGATCAGTGGTATATTATATATTTCTCGTCACATTGTGAGATTTTCTATCTTTTCTTTCTTTCGCTCCAACAATCTACCTTTTTGGCACTTGGATGTTGGACACGTGAATACCGTGGATGTACTTTTTTCGATTTCGGGGGATCGAAAAAGAAGGTTGTTACGCAATTTCCCAGGAAGCTCCACTCCATAGGATAACTTCCCTACCCCACTAGTAATCGAGAAAGTTCCTACAAACCCCGGTGCTAGCTTGGCCAAACTATCAAATCTCATAACATGCCTAAGCGGCGAGACCTTCACAGACACCATGTCGCCTACTACGATCTCTAACTTTGTATGTCACCTGCTAGCATAAGATTTCTACATATCTTGCACAGTTTTCATTCTTCTACGGATCAAGTCTACTTTCTCCGATGTCTCCCTCACCAATCTAGTCTAAGAATAATCCTATCTATAGTGTCCCACCAACACAACAGTGATCTATAAGGTCTCCCGTATAGCGCCTCAAATGGTGCCATCTCAAAGCTCGCCTATAACGACCGCCCTACACCTACGATGCAGAACAGTTGTTAACGGAAAGAAAAGAAGTAAAGATGAAGGAAATATAAGAGAAGCAAAAGGAAACATCATGTAAAATCCCCCTACTTGGAGGCCCAAAACTAACGGTTACGGATGCTGCAGTCATCCATAGTTATTAATCTTCAGTGACCAAATACGGCGGTGCTAGATATATTGATACACGGATCATAGAAATATGGAAAAAATTTAGCAATTCAAAAACACATTCCCATACAAATCAAAACATTTCATGTTCATTACATAATCCCAAATTACGTTAACCATGTTCAGCAAAATATAATTATTACAATTACGCCAAGGGCGACATATAAAGATGTCCCCTTGGTTGATCAGAGTATATAGTAAGGCTAATAAATCTGCCTTTACAAACAAATACACAGTGGAAAAAGAAAACTCTAAATAACTATCTGCCTCCTGCACGCCTCCGAAAGCTTTATTCATCTAAGAAGAGAACCTGAAAATCCAAAACCCCAAACTACTCAAAATCAATTGAGTACCCGAGAGTTTAAAGGGAAAACAAAAACTTCGAGTCAGATATAATGTCTGATATGAATAATAATCCAACATCTCAATCCTTTTTAGATATCTAGTGAGACCACGTCGCTTAGCGGAATGGGTTTTCCCCTCACTAGTATCCTAAAACCTTTATAATGACATATACTATGCTTCTGCATCCACAATAGTTAAACCTTACGTTTTCAAAATATTATGATGATATACATACTTGAAAATAATTAGGATTTCCCATTCCCAGTTTAGTCTGACACCCTGTCATAATTAAAGTTTCTAGGGTCACTATAGACCTTTTTAGTTTTCATGGGTTTACTAATAACCTTGTTATACCTAATAGAGACCCTGTCCTATTCAAAGTTTTCATGGGATCACTAAGAACCTATAGGCTCCTGACAGTTAACTTAATCAATTCATAGGTCCTCCTAAACCTATTAGTCCTTCCAATAAATAATCACCTTATCCTAGTTTTCATGGGTTTACTAGGAACCTAAGGATTTATCCAGTAACTCACTTCACATCCTAGTTTTCATGGGTTGACTAGGAACCTACTGATACTTACATTAGCCACTTTCTTATCCTAGTTTTCATGGGTTTACTAGGAACCTATTGATTAATGCCAATTCTTAATCCGGATATAGTTTTCATAGGTTTGCTACAATTAAATTAGCCCCTGCCAACTATCCTTAATACATAGTTTTCATGGGTTAACTATGAACCTATTGGTTTCCTCCCATGACTACTTAATCATAGTTTTCATGGGTGTACTATGAACCTTTTGGTTACCTCCAATAATTACAAATTTAGGCATCATATATTTATGGTCACCCTGACTCCTTGGATGCAATTCTACTCATTCAGGAGTTTAAGCAATTTATATTCACTATTGAGTTAACCTAGCTAGTTCTTCTACCCCTTTTTCCCCAAAATACAATTATGGGTCATTATATGAATATATACCTATTTGAAGAAGCAAAACAATAATTTAACAATACCACTTCTGTGGGTTTTAAGGTCCTTGAAATATATTTCATAAAACATAGTCAACACCATTAACATATATTTTTATCAAAGCAAATTCTTCTTCAAAATTACATACTTAAAGCCATTACAAAACTCCTTTATATAAGCCATGGTTTTCCTTAAAAATTTAGAAGTATAGGTTTTAAAACCTTTCGTCAATGTCGAAAGCTACTAATTTCAACCCCTTCGAAAGGTTTCAATCATACCTTTTTCAAATAATAGGCTCTAGCCCTCTTTATACTTTAAAACACTTCTTTCCAAACCCTTCGACCCCAATGAAACTCAAACCCTTTCAAGTATTGGAAAACCATTCGAAACCATTAAATGCAAACCTTTCAAATGCAATGGAAAATAAACCTGTCGAAAACTCACTAGGTTCAATTTAAAACATGTGGAGAACCTTCTTTGAAAACCTTTCGACTTCATTAGAGGCAACCTTTCGACTTTGTCGAAAGCTCTGCTTCGAAAGCTTTAAATCATATCATTTAAAATAATAGGCCTCTGCCTTTTAAAACAACTCCTTCGAAAGCTTTGGGTTATACTTCAATTATAAAATAAGGGTAAATCATCTAAGTCGAAAGCTTTGATACCTTTCGAAAGCATTGGAGAAGCGGCTGGTTTTAAAACAACTAAACCTTTCGACTTTGTCGAAGTAACGACTTTGAAAGGTTGGAAAAAGCGGCAGTAACCTTTCGACCGTGTCGAAAGGTTCAAAACATAACAATGATAAAGCGGCAGTAACCTTTCGACTATGTCGAAAGGTTTAAAACCTTTATTTTAAATAATTGACCAAGTCAAAAGCAACCAAGTCGAAAGCTCCTTTTCGAAAGCAAGCAGGTATAAGCTTTTGGTTTATAAAACAAACATACCCCAACCTCTTTGGCAACCAACCTTTCGACTAAGTACCCTTCGACCTTGTTCAATTCATTACGTACCAAGTGAATTGATACCATATGCATTGAACTTTGACCTTGTCGAAAGCTATAACCATTCGACTTTGTCGGTAGGTCTGGGTCAGAGGTTTGATGCCAAAATGGCTGAAACATGCTAAAAGCATGGTTTTCTTGTTTTGAACTTAAAAGAGGTAACTTTTCAACTAACCTGCTTTTATTTTTCAAATTCTCATTGGTTAACAAATACTTTTTTAGAAAAGTGCTGCCACTAATTTCAGAATTAAATAATAATTTTATTTTATAAAATGCCCCTTCTCCTTAATTAAATATATAAAACATTCAAGTCCCGTGCCTTAAATAATTTTATATAATTATCAAATCACTTAGGAAAAATCTAGAAAAATCCCAGAAAATCTATTTTAATATGTTTTCCAACATATAAAAATTTCAAACCCAAATAATAATTATTTTAGCCGTAATTAATTTATAACCCAATAAATCATTTTCTTCACTAGAAAATTAATATAAAATCCACATAAATTCAGAAAATTATGGAAATTGGAAACCATCTCCAAAATCATTTTTTCTATAACATAAAATTTTCCCATGGCATTTAAAAATCATTTCATCTTGGTTTTACCCTAAAACCGTATATATCTCTTTTTAAACAACCTTGTTTAATCCATATTAATCATAAATCTAGCATATCATCATTCAATATATCATAAAAACAGATTTACACTAAAATCCAAAACCATATGATCATAAAACTAAAATAGAGATGTAGAAATTATTATTCACCTTAGATTGGATAAGGAAATTGAAGTTTGGGTTAGATTGATTCCTTCTAACTTGAATCCTAAGCTTTAAGTTGGTTTTCTCTTCTCTTCTTCCTAATGGTCGGCCTGGCTTCTCATGGTTATAAAATTTTGTTTTAAGTAAAATGAACGTGTATGACCTAATGAGAATGGTATAAGAGTGGGAAGTATGGTTATTGCCCTTATGTTTAATTTCCTAACCATTTGTACAAGTTCATTAGTTTTTAAATAAGCACGGCCACCTAATTTATTAATCAGCCTCAATCTCCTTATCCACATTATTTTATTTTATTTATTCTAATTAAATCTCTTGAATAATGTCAATAAAATTAGGGATGTTACAGGCTCCCCTCCTTAAAGAACTTCGTCCTCGAAATTCAGTAAGGACTAACTGGCAAACATAGCAATCATCTATAACATCTCCTAGCAACCAATCTATGTAAATCTACTATAGACATACCATCATAGCATATCAGGATAAGTCTCTCAAATCTTGTCTTCAGTCTCCCAAGTATAGTCTTTCTCGTTGTCGCTCCGCTGTACATTCACCAACTTGACTGTCTTAGTTCTCAATTTCTTCTCCTCTCTCGCTACAATCCGAACTAGTTGTCTAGCAAAAGTCAAATCTGGCTATACTACCAAATTCTCCAACTTTGTCTGAGGAATGGTAGCCTCTGGGTCATGCACATACTTACGAAGATGATACACATGGAATACATTATGGACACCTGCCAAACTGATCGGCAACTCTACTCTGTAAGCGAGCTTTCCAATCCTTTCTACAATTTGGAATGGACCAACATATCTTGGAGCCAACTTTCCCAACTTTCCAAATCGTACCACACCCTTCATTGGTGATACTTTAGTGAAAACCCTGTCTCCCACTGAGAACTCTAGTTCTTTTCGCCTCTTATCTACGTAATTCTTCTGCCTGGATTGAGCTTCCTTCATCCGTCCTTGGATTAACTCAATCTTTTCCGACGCCTCTCTAACCAAATCCGGACCTAAGACCAATCTGTCTCCAGTCTCTAACCAACATGCTGGCGATTTGCATGGCCTACCATACAAAGCTTCAAAAGACGCCTTTCCTATACTAGTCTGATTACTATTATTATAGGAAAACTCAATCAGATGTAGGTGATCTTCCCAAGATCCACCAAAGTCTAACACACAAGCTCTCAATAAATCCTCGAGTACCTTGTTGACCTTCTCTGTCTGCCCCTCCGTCTGTAGGTAATATGCTGCACTCATCTTGAGCTTGGTACCCAATACCTCTTGTAGACTCCTCCAAAATTTGCTAGTGAATAATGCATCTCTATCGCTGACTATGTTACTAGGAATCCCATGAAGTCTAACTATGTTCCTCATAAACAACTTAGCCAAAACAGGTGCCATCTTGGTTGACTTTACCAGAATGAAATGGGCACTCTTGGTCAACCTGTCCACAATAACCCATATACTCTCATTTCTTTTATTTGACCTTGGCAACCCGTCGATAAAATCCATTGATATTGAATCTCATTTCCATATTGGGATATCTAAAAGCTGAAGTAACCCACTTGGCTTCAGATGTTCGGCTTTCACTTGTTGACAGTTAACACACTGCCTAACCCATAAGTCAACATCCCTCTTCATGCCTTCCTAATAAAAGCTCCTCTTCATATCTTGATACATCTTGGTTCCTCCAAGATGAATCGTAAACTTCGATCGATGACATTCCTCTAGAACTTTCCTCCTTAAGTTCTCTATATTCGGAACGTGGAGTCATCCCTTCTTTCTCAACCATCCTCATTGGTCAAGACTAAAATCCTTTAGGTTATCAATCTCTAATCCGACCTCAAGCCTTCTAATTCTTTCAGCTAAAACTGGATCTTCTCTTTGCTTAGATGTTATCCTCTCGATCAGCACCGGTCGAACTTCTAAACAAGACAACATGGCAGTACCTCCACTAGAACTAGCAGTCGATCTTAACTGCACACCACAACTGACTAAAGCTTCTAGATCCTTCCATTCTACCAACATCACTAACACCACATTCGGATGTCTTCTACTAAGAGCATCTGCTACCTTATTTCCTTTCCCAAGAGTATACTCTATACCGAAATCATAAGTAGCCAAAAACTCCAACCACCTCTGCTGACTCATATTCAACTCCTTCTAAGAGAATAAATACTTTAATGACTTATGATCGGTATACAACTCAAATCTCTCTCCTAAAAGATAATGCCTCCAAATCATCAAGGCAAATATCACCGTAGCCAACTCCAAGTCATGAGTAGGATATCTAACTTCGTGCGGTCTAAGCTGCATGGATGCGTAAGTAATAACTTTGCCCTTCTACATCAATACTGCTCCCAATCCAATGCCACATGCATCAGTGTATACTACCAACCCTTGGCTACCATTTGGAACTACTAACACTGGCGCATTGGTCAACAAATGCTTTAACTTAAGGAATGCTTCCTCACATTTGTCGGACCAAACAAACTTCACGTCCTTCTTGGTTAACTTAGTCAAAGGTGCTGCTATCCATGAGAAATCTTTGATGAATCTCCGGTAATAGCCAGCAAGTCCAAGAAAACTCCTTATCTCGGTTACCGTGTCTGGTCTCTTCCAATTATTAACAGCTTCGATCTTAACTGGATCGACTGACAATCCTTCTTCTGAAACTACATGACCAAGAAACTTGACTTCCCTCTTCCAGAAACGACACTTGGAAAACTTCGCCTTCAGCTGATTCTGCCTCAGTGTCTCCAACACTACTCTAAGATGAATCTCATGCTCTCTTCCACCTTTAGTGTACACCAAAATGTCATCTATGAATACCAAAATGAACCTATCCAAGTGCTCTCAGAAAACCCAGTTCATCAAATCAACAAAGAAAGCATGTGCATTTGTCAATCCAAATGGAATCACCATCCACTCATACGATGATATGAACCATACCTAATCCGAAATGCCATCAAAGGAATGCTATATTCCTCCACTTGCAATTGATGGAACCCCGTCGCCAAATCCAATTGGGAAAACACTCTGGCTCCACTTAACTGGTCAAATAAGTTATCGATTCTCGACAAAGGATACTTATTCTTGATCGTCCTCTCGTTTAACTTATGATAGTCGATACACATCCTTAACGACCCATATGGTTTCTTTACAAACATCGCGGCTACTCCCCAAGGCGAACTACTTGGTCTAATAAAATTCCTTCCCTCAAGATCCACTAGCTGCACCTTCAATTCCCTCATCTCTATCGGTGACAACCTGCTAGGTGGTCTACTGACAGGTTTAGCTCCCGGTACAAGGTCTATCCAAAACTCAATAGCTCGTTTTGAGGGTAATCCAATGACCGGCTCAAATACATCTACAAATTCTCTAGCTACACGAACCTGACTAAGGTCATCTCCAACCTCCATGGCACTTGACAAAGCACAACCACTCTTATTGGAATTCTCCACTGAGAAGATGATTCGGTTATGACTATCTGGGTGCCTCAATGATATTTCTCCATCCTAGCAAAATATCCTAGCCTCATACTTACCCAACCAATCCATACCCAAAATGATCCTGAAATCTACGAAATCAAAAACATACAAACTGCATGCAAACTTATGACCTAAAAAATCAAGTTCTAACTGGTCACATCTCATCCCAAGAGTTGCATACCCTCCTATTGCATTCATAACCCTTAAGGAAGTAACAAGGTATGTGGGTTCTATACATACCTATCAACCAAATACTACGATATAAATGAATGTGATGCACCGGTATCAAAAAGTACTCTAACTGGTATACTCTATATCAAAAGCGTACCTTCCATCATAGTCTTTTCCTTCTCTACTACAGTAGGTCTAAAAGAAGACGGTGGTCTAATAGTAAACACCTTCCCTCTATCCGCCCTGACTGGCTCTGGACACTGGTTCTTATAATGTCCTACTTGATCACAGTTGAAGCATTTCACATTCTTCTTCTCCGCAGGCTTCTTTCCTTTACCAGTTCTGCACTCATGGGCATAGTGACCCTTCTTGTTACACTTATAACACACCAAATCTGCCTTTGCCTTCTTAGCGGCCTCCTCTTTTTGGGCTCCTTTCTTCTTAAAGAATTTCCTTTTTCTTCCCTAAGAACCCTGGGACTCAACTGGCTTCTCCCTAGCTGAAACAGCAAGCATTTCCTCATGGCGGACGGTCATCTCCACCATCACATGATAAGGTTCTCTAATATGAGTCATAGCCATCCTGCTTAGCTCTGGCCTCAAACCTCTAATTAATCTCTCGTTCCTTCTGATATTCGTGTCAACCAAAGCATAACCATATCGAGATAGCTCATCAAACTTAGCAGCATACTCGATTATAGACATATATCCTTGGACAAGATCCATGAACTTCCTCATCAATGCCGACTTGGCAACCTTGGACAAGAACCTCTGCTCAAACCTCCTCCTGAAGTCAGCATAAATCATCTCGTCCTCCGACACTCCGGTCGTCACACTGTTCCACCAATGAAGCGCTAACCCCTACAACTATCTAGAGGCTAGTCTTCTCTTCTCTCCATCATTCAAGCCTAAATCTATAAAGATCCTTTCATAGTTCAACAGCCAGTTCTCTACTTCAATAGCATCTTCCGTTCCAACAAACGGCTTTCCACCCAAACTGATATAGTCTCTACTCAGCTTAGCATAATTATATCCAACCCGAACTACAAGATTAGCTCCACCAACATTACCAATAGCTTTCGCTTACAAAAGATTAGCCAATAACTGATACACCATCCCCGCATCTACTGGCGGATTTCTAGCACCTACATTGGCCTCAACATTTTGGTTAGCATTACCCTATCGACCTTGGTTTCTCCGAGTATTAGGTCAAGCATTTCTAATAGTAGTGCTACTTCCACCACCTAGATGTCCTCTTTCGTTTCCTGCCTCCATATCCTCTTTCTCGTATATCTGCAAACGAGCCTTAGTAAGATACAGAAGAACGGTCTAAGAGAGAGGGGAATACATACTTAGATATGTACCTATATATCAAATACAAGTACGTTAATATAGCGTTAACCCAAACCCCGATCAAAATTTTAAATTCATTGGATTATGATTAAAAAAGCTTTTAGGTTTAACTTTTCTTTTAAAGTTTCATAAACCTATGCTCTTATACCAACTTGTAACATCCCCCTACTTGGAGGCCCAAAACTAACGGCTATGGATGCTGCAGTCATCCATAGTGATTAATCTTTGGCGACCAAATACGGTGGTGCTAGATATATTGATACAAAGATCATAGAAATATGGAAAAAAATTAGCAATTCAAAAACACATTTCCATATTCAAATCAAAACATTTCATGTTCATTACATAATTCTAAATTACGTTAACCATGTTCAGCAAAATGTAATTATTACAATTACGCCATGAGCGGCATATAAAGATGCCCCTTGGTTGATCAAAGTATATAGTAAGGCTACCAAATCTGCCTTTAGAAACAAATACACAATGGAAAAAGAAAACTCTAAATAACTATCTGTCTCCTTAACGCCTCCAGAAGCTTTATTCGTCTAAGAAGAGAACCTGAAAACCCTAAACCTCAAACTACTCAAAATCAATTGAGTACCCGAGAGTTTAAGGGGAAAACAAAAACTTTGAGTCAGACATAAAGCCTGGTATGAATAATAATGTAACTCTCAATCCATTTTAGATATCTAGTGAGACCACGCCGCTTAGCGGAACGGGTTTTCCCCTCACTAGTATCCTAAAACCTTTATAAAGCCATATATTATGCTTCTACATCCACAATAGTTAAATCTTACGTTTTCAAAATATTATGATGATATACATACTTGAAAATAATTAGGATTTCCCATTCCCAGTTTATCCTGACACCCTATTATAATTAAAGTTTCTAGGGTCCCTATTGACCTTTTTAGTTTTCATGGGTTTACTAATAACCTTGTTATACCTAATAGACACCCTGTCCCATTCAAAGTTTTCATGGGATCACTAAAGAACCTATAGGCTCCTGCCAGTTAACTTAATCAATTCATGGGTCCTTCTGAACCTATTAGTCCTTCCAATAACTAATCACCTTATCCCAGTTTTCATGGGTTTACTGGGAACCTAAGGATTTATCCAGCAACTCACTTCACATCTTAGTTTTCATGGGTAGACTAGGAACCTACTGGTACTTCCATTAGCCACTTTCTTATCCTAGTTTTCACGGGTTTACTAGGAACCTATTGACTGATGTCAATTCTTAATCTGGATATAGTGTTCATGGGTTCGCTACAAACCAATTAGCCCCTGCCAACCGTCCTTAATACATAGTTTTCATGGGTTAACTATGAACCTGTTGGTTTCCTCCCATAACTACTTAATCATAGTTTTCATGGGTTTACTATGAACCTTTTGGTTACCTCCAATAACTACAAAGTTTAGGCATCCTATATTTATGGTCACCCTGACTCCTTGGATGCAATTCTACTCATTCAAAAGTTTAAGCAATTTATATTCATTATTGAGTTAACCTAGCTAGTTCTTCTACCCCTTTTTTCCTCAAAATATAGTTATAGGTCATTATGTGAATATATTCCTATTTGAAGAAGCAAAACAATAATTTAACAATACCAATCCTGTAGGTTCTAAGGTCCTTGAAATAGATTTCATAAAACATAGATAACACCTTTAACATATATTTTTATCAAGGCAAATTACTCTTCAAAATTACATACTTAAAGCCATTACAAAACTCCTTTATATAAGTCGTGGTTTTCCTTAAAAATTTAGAGTTATGGGTTTTAAGACCTTTCGTCAATGTCGAAAGCTACTAATTTCAACCCTTTCGAAAAAATTCAATCATACCTTTTTAAAATAATAGGCTCCAGCCCTCTTTATACTTTAAAACACTTCTTTCCAAACCCTTCGACCAAATTGAAACTCTAACCTTTTGCAAGTGTTGGAAAACCATTCGAACCCATTAAAATGCAAACCTTTCGAAAGCAATGGAAAATAAACCTTTCAAAAACTCATTGGGTTCAATTTAAAACATGCGGAGGACCTTCTTTGAAAACCTTTCGACTTCATTAGAGGCAACCTTTCGACTTTGTCGAAAGCTCTGCTTCGAAAGCTTTAAATCATACAGTTAAAACAATAGGCCTCTGCCTTTTAAAATAACTCCTTCGATAGCTTTGTGTTATACTTCAATTATAAAACAAGGGTAAATCATCTAAGTCGAAAGCTTTGATACATTTCGAAAGCATTGGAGAAGCGACTGGTTTTAAAACAAGTAAACCTTTCGACTTTGTCGAAAGCAACAACTTAGAAAGGTTGGAAAAAGCGGTAATAACCTTTCGACTGTGTCGGAATGTTCAAAACAAAACAATGATAAAGTGGCAGTAACCTTTCGAATGTATTGAAAGGTTTAAAACCTTTATTTTAAATAATTGACTTGGTCGAAAGCAACCAAGTCGAAATCTCCTTTTTGAAAGCAAGCAGGTATAAGCTTTTGGTTTATAAAACAAAAATACCCCAACCTCTTTGGAAAACAAACTTTCGACCTTGTTCAATTCATTACGTACCAAGTAACTTGATACCATATGCATTAAACTTTGACCTTGTCGAAAGCTATAATCTTTCGACTTTGTCGGAAGGTCTGAGTCGGTTGGTTTGATGCCAAAATGGCCGAAACATGCTAAAAGCATGGTTTTCTTGTTTTGAACTTAAAAGAGGTAACTTTTCAACTAACATGCCTTTATTTGTCAAATTCTCATTGGTTAACAAATACTTTTTTAGAAAAGTGCTGCCACTAATTTCAGAATTAAATAATAATTTTATTTTATAAAATACCCCTTCTCTTTAATTAAATATAACATTTAAATCCCATACCTTAAATAATTTTATATATTCATCAAATCACTTAGGAAAAATCTGGAAAATCCCAGAAAATCTATTTTAATATGTTTTCCAATGTATAAAAATTTCAAACCCAGATAATAATTATTTTAGCCGTAATTAATTTATAACCTAATAAATCATTTTCTTCACTAGAAATTTAATATAAAATCCACATAAATTAAGAAAATTATGGAAATTAAAACTATCTCCATAACATTAAATTTTCCCTTGGTGTTTAAAAATCAGTTCATCTCGGGTTTACCCTAAAACCATATATCCTCCTTTTAAACAACCTTATTTAATCCATATTAATCATAAATCTAGCATATCATCATTCAATATATCATAAAAACAGATTTACACTAAAATCCAAAACCATATGATCATAAAACTAAAATAGAGATGTTAAAATTATTATTCACCTTAGATTGGATAAAGAAATTGAAGTTTGGGTTAGATTGATTCCTTCTAACTTGAATCCTAAGCTTTAAGTTGGTTTTCTCTTCTCTTGTTCCTAATGGTCGGCCTTGCTTCTCGCGGTTATAAAATTTTGTTTTAAGTAAAATGAACATGTATGACCTAATGAGAATGGTATAAGAGTGGGAAGTATGGTTATTTACCTTAATGCCCTTATATTTAATTTCCTACCCATTTATACAAGTTCATTAGTTTTTAAATAAGCACGGCCATCTAATTTATTAATCGACCTGAATTTCCTTATCTACATTATTCTATTTAATTTTATTCTTATTAAATCTCTAAAATAATGTCAATAAAATTAGGGGTGTTACACATCAAATAACCATATCACATGTCGTATCTCACATCGTATTAGAGTAAATATAATAATCAACATCGGTATAAAACAATAGAGACAGTAATAACAATGTGAACTAATCATCTAAATATAAGATCCACAGAGTTATACAATATAGTAACGGAGTTCATACAACTAGAAAATAAACTCTAACGATAAACTATCCCACATAACAGTAAATCAACACTGTTAAGGCTCCATAGTGTCACACATCAGAATATGCAATAACAAACTCACATATAAATATGGGTAAATGCCACCTCCTGCTAGTCCATCTACAGAACTCCATCTATCATCCACACCTACTCTCAAATCTACTCATTTAAGAGTACCCAAGATAATAAGAAGCAAAGCATAAAACTTGAGACAGACAACAGTCTATTATGAGCAATATCAAATATCAAAATACTATAAAAGTCGATATAGTATATGGAACAGAGGGTATATAAACCATGCCTGACCTATTCCTGCAACCACAGAGTCAACACATAAACATATATAATATGCTACTCTCCACTGTCATAAAAAGGGTCACCATACTCGGTATCTATCAGGGTGCCTAGGTATCTCCACATACAGTACCTACTCCATACTAAGTAAACTCCAGGTGTCTAGGTACCTCCATCCACAATACCTACTTCGTGTGACATCCCTAGGGTGACAGGTGACTAGTGAACAACCATAACAAATATAGCATCCATCAAACAATACTAACAGTCACCTAGTGCGCTCTAGATATATGATAACTTGTATGACCATTTGCAAATGCCAAGGACTAGTGGAAGTCTCGCTTCTTGTTGCACTCTTGTACCTTTTGGTCCCGAAGCCTAGTACGTGTCACCAATCCCAAAGCTAGACACTAGACCTAATCCTGCGGTCCAGGGTATACGGACCCTCGCTACCAATCCATGGGTGTCCCCACTATATAATACCCTGCTCCGAGTACAACAAGCACACTCTGAGTCATCAATGATCCCTTAGTACAGGCACATCATCGATCCCTACTTGCTCAATATGGATCCGAGCTCAACTAGCTCAATCCAAATTCTGGATAACGAGCCCCAATCACTCAATCCATCCACTATCCACAACCTCATACATCCTGAGCTACTAGGTCCCTACTCTAAATACGAGTCGCCAACCGAAGAAACATAACTCTCATGCTATTACATCGCCATCCTCCTACGATGCGAAACGAGTTAACACCCATAGCATGATCCATACAGTCCTAATACTATCATCCTCGAAACCAACTCCGTACATCGTCGAGTCACCATCCGAAGTACCAGACATCAGGTTGAAGCATTACATCATCGCCTCACCATCAAAATCGCTAGGTCGAAGCATCACATCATTGCCTTACCATCAAAATTGCCAAGTCGAAGCATAACATCATCGCCTCACCACCAAAATCACTAAGTCAAAGAGTAATAACATCCAAACTCTAAACTGGTCGCAAGAACAAACCATCCCATCACGCACTATAAGACCTCATCAATGTCCAAGCTAAAGATCGGGCAAATCACCAATCAATAAAAGTGACGGGCATTGACCGCTCTATAATGGTCAATACCATGTACCATGGTCCTGTACGGTTAAGTACAAAACAAAAGGAAACGTCTGGCATCCATCCTAAAATTTAGATCCGTCGGCACGTATCCTAACCTTCCTCTACAGCTTATCTCGTTCATTAGGTTTTCGCGTGTACGAAAACCCCAACGTACAAGATACTGCCTAAAACTCAATCATTACTAATCAGCATTTTCAACCAAAACAATGAAATAAAGCAAAAAAAGCCAAACTTACGTCCAACAACCAGACATCCATCTAAAATAACATACATACATCATAAACAATCCATCCATATCAATCAATGTGGGAAATAATATTAAAATAGCTATAATCTAATAATTCCCTAACTATGGCACGTCGATGGAAAATATGTGATTTTTTATAAATCATTTTCAAATAATTTTATTTTCTTTTATAAAAATATAGCTGTTGATAAGTATAGTAATATCACGTTTTAAAACCAAAAATCATTCCCAAGTGTCAATATAATACTATACAACCAATTATAGTATGATGAGAGACAATATTACTCACCTCATCCAAATCTATCCAAACTAGCGCCAAAATGTAAATCTTGCCATCATAAGCACAGTGTAAGAAACCGCATCCAAAATGGACCTCATATGCAAAAGATATGGATCAAATACTATTTGAGATTAACAAGATAATTAATTAATTAAAATGTTGATTACCTTGACTAATACTAATCCTCCTTCTTCTTATTTTATTGCTTGTACGCGTGCACAATATGGTCGTGCATAACCGATCTCTCTTTCCCTCGATTTCTCATTCGTTTGTCCATGAAACTTCGATCCGTTTTTGCCAATAAGATTCCCTTCGCAATCTCTTCAACCTGGACTCAAAAATGAGGAGCTCGATCAATTCCTATGAAACGCGACCGTGAAGCACTGCTAGTCCCAGGCTATGGACGTGTTTTTCCATGCTTAACCATGATTAACAAAACATGGTAGGAAAGAGCACGTCGTCCAGAGAAGTGCAATGATGATCTTCGATCTGCCTATCGCTTCCTCTATCTCCAACAGAGTTCAACCCTAATTATGTCCATGGTAGGTTGAGTTGATTCCAACCAAACATCGTTGATCCTAAGATCTAGTGTATGTGATTGAATCCCTTATCGATACAATCTGGACAAATCAAACGGCGCAATTTTTAGTGGCCTAGATTGTTGGATTTTGATTTTTGAAGTTTCAAGAAAAGAGCGGACATCTTTTTTATTTTCAGATATGAACAGTGCAAATGAATTTGGAGGGAAATGGATTTGGGCTTTAAATAATAACACCTAACTCATTGTTTATTTGATTTCTCAAATAAACGGTCATACGTTTGAGTTTGTACGATCGCCACGAAACTCGCCTGCATACGTCGCCTTATTTTTCTAGATTCAACGGTACTAATCTTGTCTCCATCAGAGACTACGTCCTAGAATGCTACTTTTGCGAATTTCGAGATTGTTTCGGCCATTGCATTATCTGATCTTCAAATATAGCGATCCTTGTAGTCATTTTTATTTGCAACGTCAAACCGAACTCAACAAATGTGGTCTCGAGTCTTGATTCAACCGTATGCGAAAAATTAAAAATTTGGGCCTTCGTTTAATTAATGGTCGAATATTTAAAATATTTAAATTAACTATTTATATATTCGATCGTTAAAAATACAGGTCGTTACATTCTCCCCTCCTTAAAAAGGTTTCATCATCAAAATCACAAAGCAAAGAGAGCGTCTCCTAACCCATCAACCCTCAAAAGTTTCTCAAATCTCGGAAAAATTCAGTAGAACCTCCTTTGTATCGCTAGGTCCGGAAAAAATACTAATACAATAAAGATATATATACAACTCATATCTTTAAATATACTAGATTATATATAGCAATAGTCTCGAATCATCTTGCTATAACCAACCATAACTATCTCGCAGGACTAACAACCATGCAAACAAAGGCTATCATCCCAAGTGCTAACATTCCAATCAAACATGCATACATGATACCTATCATTCAAAAAGTAACATCCATGCCTATCCTAGCATACAGAATACTAAACTATCTAGTATAAGTCATTCAATATGACCAATATGAAAGATGACGATAAAAACGAAATCCCATCATCTGAAGAGCTCCGAACAAAACTTTCACTCTACTGAACCTTTACTATTCCACTGTCCTCCCCTAACCTGATTCGTATCATATCTATCGGTATGAATAGGCCTAGGATGTAACAATAGGATTTTCGACCCTCGAAAATCGACATTTATACGTCCACTGTATAAAGTGCCGAGCAGTCGAATGCCGGAAATACCAGTTCATTAGGGGTGAAGAAGAAGGAGATAGAAGAAGAATAGAAACAACAACACAAAATCTCATCCCTTCCATCCCGATTTCCTTAACCATTTCCACTTTACAAAATAGTATCTGCTATTTTCTTACCATACTTCCCCTATTTTAAATATAAATTCACCCTACGAATTTATTTTCCAATATATCCACTGATATCGCTTAACTTGTTTATAACATTGTTTATAAATTTTTATACTCCCTTGAATCTTATTTGCTTTATAAAACAATCTCGTTTAAAAATTCCATTTATAAATCCATTACCTTAATACTTCCATTATAATTTCAAATCTATTTTTAAATATCGACTTCAACTCTTTGTTTTTTATATATATTTCCGGGATATCATTTATAAATTCTCTTATATACTTCATTTTTAGATCTCTATTTAAAATTCATAATAGGCAAGTATAACCAAAATCAAATATATATTTTTTCCTAATTCAATTTCTTTTAAATAAACCTAATTCCAATATAAATACTTTTATATCAAAAATTCCCTTAATTCCTTCCATTTTGAAATAATATATTTATGGTATTTAAAATATTAACATTCAGGCCAGTGCTGCAATAACATCCAATAATTTCAATCACTACAATAATCTGTACTAGATTATTCTACCGAATTCATATATCACTATATATCAAAAATAAACAATATATTTGAGGAATCCAGTTGGATCCCTCCAACCTATCTCCCTGCATCCACAGATGTTAATACAACATAAAATAAATACCAATCCCACTTCGAGGGGGATATCGCGGTATATAGGGTCATCCGCTATTATGTGGGGCGCATAGGGTCTCATCCGCTATAATGTGCAGCAATATCACTCCAAATACTAATATATATACTACTATATATATATATTTAACATCAAAAGATAATAAATATATAAATTCATCCAAGCATCCAATAATTTATTTTAACTATTTAAAATAAATTTTAGTAATCCGAAAGAGTGAGAATCTTTCTCACCTTGATTTTTATTTTGTCGAACATCTGGATTTTAGAATTTCTAAAATCCAAGCTGATTTCGAAAAATCCCAAATTGACCTCGTACAAATAATTACGAATTTACATAAGCTAACAATTTTTAAAATTAACCAATTATATACTAATTAGAACTAATCAACTAATCATTTTATACCTGATATCAACTTAGTATTTGGAGAGGCGGCATAAACTTCCAAAATTTCATTTACTGGGTTCTGCATGTTTACGATTTAAATTTAAAATTTAAATTTGTTTATCACTAATTTCTAAATCATAAAAAAAAGATTTACCCTGACTTAAACGCCTTGTGACTTTGCTCAATCACCCATCCTCTCTTGCTCGCGAGCTTCCAGATCACCACTGCCATCGCCGAAGTCCACCGAAGTCGCCAGCTTCCCCTTCATGAAGCCGCACGCCACCACGCCAGAGCATCGCGACTCGACTGCACATGTCACCAAATCTAACTTCCACGTGCTCTGACCCCAACGCCCAACTTGTCGTCTTCACGATATTCTCTACTTGCCTCGATCGCCATCTCCATT